>OZ007512.1:12754641-12937911 GCA_963931865.1 Axinella damicornis | reverse complement strand
GCAGGAGAACGCTGCACTGAAACAAGGGCAGTCCAATCCACTCGATCCACACAGTGGGTCACTTCACGACTCAGCATTGCAATCACAGGTGTGGTGTAGTTTACTGTAGTATACTGAGTTACAATGGCAGGCATGTGCTGATGTTTACTAGGGTGTAAGTGACCAATGTGTGCAGCTGTAGTAGCCTCGTTCCCAGGCTCCTTAAAAGCTGGGGAGGAGCCTGGGAACGAGGCTATGCTGTGGTTGCTATGGTGCATCCTACATCCCTCCCTCAATCTCTCTCTCCCCCTCTCCCTGCCTCCCCCCTCCCTCTCCCTCCCTTTCCCCTCTGTCGAGTTTTCCCTCTCTTTATCCCTCTTTTTCTCCCCTCTCCCTCCCCCGCCACACTCTCTCCCATCCCCATCCGTCCCTCCCTCCCTCTAACCCTCCCTCCATCCCTACGTCTGCCCGTCCCCCTCTCCGTCCCTCCCTCCCTCTAACCCTCCCTCCATCCCTACATCCGCCCGTCCCCCTCTCTGTCCCTCCGTCCATCCTTCCCTCACTCCCTCTCTCCCCTTCACTACTCTCTTCCTCCGTCAACAGATTCAGCAGCTAAGGCAACAGCTTAATGAGGTGCAATGGAGAAATGAGAAGTTATTAACTGAAAATCAGCAGCTGCAGCAACAGAGAGACTCTCTTCCCACCCCCCTCCCACCCCCCTCCCATACACACCCCTCCCATCCACCTCCGAACTCACCAATACTGTTAGAAGAAGTCCAATCCCTTAACAAGCAGGTGAACACTCATCCATGTGCACCCTTGCACGACCCATGAATGTGCCTGTCCTCTGTCCTCTGTCCTGTCAGTTTGCTGCCTCCATTAGTTAGGGAAGGGTGGGAAGGGGGGAAAGGGTGGGGGGAGGAGGGAGGCGGGGAGGGGGGAGGAGGGGAGGGGAGGAGGGGAGGGGAGGAGGTGGGGAGGAGGTGGGGAGGAGGGAGGCGGGGAAGGGGGTGAGGAGGGTGGGGAGAGGAGGGGGAGGGGAGGAGGGTGGGGGAGGAGGGGGAGGGGAGGAGGGTGGGGGGGTGGAGGATGGGGGTTGGGGGGTGGAGGGTCGGGGAGAAGGGGGGATCGAGGGAGATGGGGGGGGGTGGGGGGGGGGGGGAGGAAGGTGGGGGACAAGAGTTGTCAAGTTGAAGATGCTGACAAATGAATCAGCACACATGCTCACTATTGCACAAGTTGGTCAAATCGGTCACATGATGAGGTTGATCAAGAGGGATCAATGACTGATTGTTTTTTCCCCAGGTGGAGTTTTACAAGAGTGATCGCACAGGCCTACAACAGGAGATCAGCGCACTCAAGTCCCGAGTAGAGGTTCTGAACCACCAGGTATAATGTTCTCACAATATCAACTCGAGATATGAATAGAGGTTCTGAACCACCAGGTATAATGTTCTCACAATATCAACTCGAGATATGAATAGAGGTTCTGAACCACCAGGTATAATGTTCTCACAATATCAACTCGAGATATGAATAGAGGTTCTGAACCACCAGGTATAATGTTCTCACAATATCAACTCGAGATATGAGTAGAGGTTCTGAACCACCAGGTATAATGTTCTCACAATATCAACTCGAGATATGAATAGAGGTTCTGAACCACCAGGTATAATGTTCTCACAATATCAACTCGAGATATGAATAGAGGTTCTGAACCACCAGGTATAATGTTCTCACAATATCAACTCAAGATAATGAATAGTGATATGAATAGAGGTTCTGAATCACCAGGTATAATGTTCTCACAATATCAACTCGAGATATGAATAGAGGTTCTGAACCACCAGGTATAATGTTCTCACAATATCAACTCGAAATATGAATAGTGATATGAATAGAGGTTCAGACCACTAGGTATAATGTTCTCACACTATCAACTTGTCTGAATATAATGTACTCACAACGTCAACTTATGACATTAAGGGTTCGAAAAATGCATCTAGGCTGGCAAAGTTAAATTTCTTGTTCAGATCTAAACGGGAGAGTACTCAGAATGGATTCTGAACCTGTTCGCAATGCCGTGCATTCATCTACAACAGAAGTTTGAACCACAACGTTAACGTCAACTAGCATTGTTGAGAGTAGTGGTCCTGAACTACCGCCTAACGTACCTACAATGTCTTAGCATCACAAAGTCAGGCGTGGTTCACCAATCAAACTGCAAGCAGATTGACCAATCAGATTGATCAACCAGATTGACATTGCAGCAACATTTCAATCTGTGACTAATGAAGTTACTGTTTCAGGATAATAGTGGTTCAGAACGAAGCCTCTACCCTCAGTTTCAGTTGACATCGTGGAGACTATGTTCCTGGAGCTTCTACTAGATACTCTAATCTGATTGGTCAAACACAGACATCTTTCATGCTGCAATTGTTTATGCCATACTCTTAGGTTATGACGTACAATGAGGATTTTCTCACTGAGCGATCAGATCGTGAGAGGGCGCAGTCGCGAATCCATTCACTCAAGGAGGAGAATGAGAGTTTGCATCATGCCATCTCTCTGCTGGTAAGTTTAAGATAAATTTAGAGTCTGTGGCACATAAATCCGCGGAATTAGCGCCCATTCATACTATGGCTTCTCACTTCACGGTTACGGACGGGCTTGGACTAGCACTGCTCCTGGAGACTTGTTACTAATTCCCCTCTGTGTAACTACAGAATTAAGGCACCAAGCATCTGAGCTGGTAGCTGTTATGGGCAGAATTGAGTCCGCCATTGTAATTCGATTGAACGGTGAAGCTAAAATGCCTTATTTCACCTTCAGGTTAAGCTTCCTTGCAGTAATGACTTACCATTGCTCTCCCCTTTCCAACAATAAAGCAAGTAGCGATGGTCCTCAGCATATGGCAAGACAACGGGCAAGATCTTTCAGCTGGTCGAACGGCGTGTTGATCTAACTAGACTGCTAGCTCAGTGACCGGCTCCGCCCAGTGCATCCACACCTTCCTGCCTTGGTAAACAGTGAGTGTAATCATTACTACTCTTCGGGCCCATCTTTCTGCTGTTGAGTTCAAACCTCTCTGCTAACAACTTTAGGATGGCTAGCGCTAGGTGAAGTTCTCTCTCTGCTCTTGAGTTATGTTTCTGTGCTGAAATGGTGTGGGTTATATAGGCCATGGACTCTGCATGGTTCCGGGCTTCAGTTATCACCAGCACCTCAGTATGTGAATGAAATATGAAGCTGGGGATTGTGCCATTGTGATCAGCATGAAAACAGCTTTGAAATGATCTCCTAAAATTGGTTTTTATTGTCGGTCACATTTTTGCCAAAAATCGCACTCGACCAAAGGCTATAATCCATGGTTTTTTTCATGATTTTGGGTCAAAATTAAACCCACAACAAAACTGACATCATTGGAATGCTCCATTCATGCTGATCACGATGGTGCAAATCCCAGCTTCATATCTCCTTCCTAGCCCAAGATACCTAACATACGTAGTACATATCCCAAACATTAATTTACCTGATCAAGTTCCCCCTTCGTGTATCCAGTGTCAAATGAAATATCTTGGTATGTGAATGAGATATGAAGCTGGGGATTGTGCCGTTGTGATCAGCATGAAAACAGCTTTCAAATGATGTCCATTTTATATCGGTTGAATTTTGACCAAAATCATGAAAACCGTGGATTGATCCAGATCAATTGAAGCAAATCAGAATGATGTTTATACAGTGTCCGAGTTATGGCCTCCCAATTTCTCTACAAAATCTGAAACTTTCCACTTGTCAGTGGAAACGCTTCTTGGAATGGGGCCTGAAATTTGGAAGGCCATAGGTCTATTGTCATGACAACATTGTGCATAATCGATCTCATTCTCCCACGTACAGGCTCAGGAGCACGGTATTAGACTGGATGCGTATGGACTTGGCCCTCCAAGGAACTAATAGAATTCATTCATATGTGGCTGCGTGAAATTTTTACGGTTTGTACTCCTTTATTGGAAAGGTTTTATTTTTTTTTTTTGTTCAGCAAATCAATGGGATAACAGATAGCCCATTGATTATTAAAAACAAGTTCTCAATTCCACTGTTTGCACTGTACAGATTTTTTCAGATTGCCTGGTAATGTCAGTGAAGTTCATGGCCCATGTATGTGACCAGCATAGGTCGACGAGTTGTGCTTGAAGAGCTGGATTCTTACCAGGGATCTGGACCATTTTTTTAATGAAACAAATTGATTTGTGCAATACAAGGCACAGGTTACAAGAAAGTAGCTATCTATAGCAGATGAATCTGGCTTGTAGCCGTGGCTGAAACGAGCAAGAAGGGACATATTACGAGGACTGTAATACATGCAGACACAAACAACACTAAGTACTTGATAATGATGACTGTGTGTTTGAAACACTGTAGAGAGTTTGCGCCATTGTATATATCAAGCGGAGAGCATTCCATCTCTCAGTCGCTGGTAGCCTCGTTCCCAGGCTCTCTCCCCAAAAAATGAGATCTATATACTGGGACTCTTGCTGGGACCTGATGCTATGTATATTGACAGGTCATTTTGTAAAGGATTAGCTAGTGCAACTGACCAGCAGTATAATATTATAGTGACAACTAGCTACACACTCCTTACGCCAATCACCATAGAAACACGTAGGCCAAGTCAAAAGCCCATGCAGTATCGTGCCAATCCAGATCCTAAAAAGGCCAGGTCAAAAGCCGAGTATCAGGCCAATCCGGCTCCTAAAAAGGCAAGGTCAAAGGCTAGGTCAAGGGCCAATCCAACTTGTGGTCCCTCAAGCCCAAACTAGTCTCGTGGGTGACCACTATAGATCGATACATGCAGTTCCACTATACTGTGATAAATTGCCTCTACATGATATGACTGCATAGAAACAATTAACTGTTGCTCTATAGAAATTATAGTAGCCTCGATCATTCCCATGCTGGCGCGTCCCATGCAACTTTCCTTATGATGAAGAGCTGCATGCATGCATGCCGGACCTAGCTGAGGCTAGCAGAAAAGAGCATCATTAGTATACCGACCTATACTGGTACTATTATAGTCTTAATTGCTATACTAAGTTGCGTAAAAATTGCTGCCGGGAGCAAGCTGAGATATTACCATTACTCAGGGCCGGCTGCTCCCAATAAACAATAGAATTACTATGTTGTAATCATAATCTTATAATGGAGTTAATTACCAACGAAGTGGCTATTGGTCTGACAGGAAGTAGGGTGATGGGTTAGGGTTAGGGTATATTAGGGCCAGGGCCGGTTGTAGATGCGCACCCGTTTCCGGTACCTATAACTAAAGTATGTATTTTCTGCCGGACCAATATTCACGTTGAATTATCAATGGCTGTCCCAAAATCAGCTGTGGCTCGATCCAATGCACACATGGGGGGCCATGTACATGTCAGTGGGGTTAAGTTGTAGGAACCAATATTCAGCTATGCATGCAGACTCAAGAATTCAGTAAGCCGGTGGGTGACCCAGTGTTCATGAAACTAAACCAGTAGCTGCCTTGTTAGGCAACAAACGGTGAGTGAGCAACAGCATCTGAGGGCAGCCTGTTAATTTGCTAACTGCTGGCCGCTGCTGAGTGCGCATGCGTGCCATTAAGTTATTAGGCGAAATTAGCCGGGAGCATGCCATGGCACTCTAGGAAGCCAGCCAGCGTGGCAGGGAGGTACTCCGTCACAGTACAAGTACGGGTAATCGGTATGTCCGAGCCCCGTTCAGAGTAGACGCCCCTTGCAAGAACTGTACGATGTGCGGGTGACGCAGATCACTCAACCGTACCGTAAACACTCGCAGGCAAAGCGCTCCAGTAGATCGCCATCCTTTCGCAAGTGATCGGACAAATTATGGCTTTGGACGCGATCCTGTCCCTGTGGTACTACTGTGTGGTGGGTATGCTACTGCTGGCGGTAGCAGGATTCTCTCTGTTCTCCCTCTACATCCACTACGTCCACTGGAAGTACTCGCACATCCCCTCGCCCAAGAGGTCCAGGTGAGCCGCTGCATGCATGTCGGTCTATGGTAGAGCAGCTCTAATTACTAACTGGAAGCAGGTAAGAGACTTGCGGTGAAGTTCAGAAGATGTACCGCAAGTCTTTCCTCCAGCTAGCTACTCAACAAATTTCATAGCTCTAGCTGCTGTGGTTCCTGTGCAATGTAGCCAAACATCAAGGCACATCAAGATTAGTGGGTGGGGTAACTTGGAACAGCTTGCTACGTACAAAACAAAATAGGAGTGTAGCTAAAAATTCTGTTACAGTGCACAAGTGTTACAAGAGTTTGTTGGTGCAAGTCTTAAGTAAGGTAAGTCCGGGTAATTTCGGTCACCGGGTATTTCCGGTCACTTAGGCAGATACGCGCAATGGACGCAAGGTCTCGCTTTTGCCGACTGATATGTTATAGCTGAGTGTTGCCTCTATCTGCACAGCGCCATAGTTTTGGCTGAAAACGTAGCTTTTAGAATAGAGAAGCCCTTCTCTACTAAGTGACCGGAAATAAACCGTGACCGAAATTACCCCGACTTACCTTAGCAGTTTGTATGTACCGAGTCTGAGCTTGAACCTCATCTTCTCCTCAGTGCTAGAAACGTTTCCGAGTTACCCCCGTTCCGAGTTACCCCACCTTACCTTACATGTAATTGGAGTATGGAGCCAGTTTTCAAGACAGCAGAATGTAGTCTGCATGAATGAGCAAGTATAGTACTAGCCTCGTTCCCAGGCCCGAGAGAGGGAGGAGAAAAGGGCCTGGTTTCCACTGTTTGCGCCTGCGCTTGATTATCTGTAACCGTAACACGTATTCATAAGGGGGAGGGTGCAAATGACATCTTCGTAGTCACATGGTCGAGGGTGTGACGCTACCTATTTTGCTACACTGGTCCTCGATTCGCGAGATGAGGGGCGGCACAACCACAATTGCACTCCAGCAGCAGACTTACCGGACATTCTTTATTCAAAACAAACGGAAGAGTCTGGTAGCATACTGACTCCACCCGGTCGGTGCCACGGTAGCCACACGAAAACATCCCATCGTTCAATCGCAGGTCGCTGTTCTAGCTCAATTCAGGAGCGCCTTCCCGCCTGAGGACATAGGAGAGCACGATCGAGAGCTGTTGTAACACACGCCACTATTAAGTACTAGCTAGCTAGCTAGCTAGTTAACTGTATGGATCACGTTATCCACTTCGGCGTCACAAGTGTACAAACATAATCGAACGTCCACGGTGCCGGTGGAATTCCACTGCTAGTTAGCGCATGCGCAAACAGTGGAAACCAGGCCCTTTTCTCCTCGCCATCTCGGGCCTGGGAACGAGGCTAGTGTAGTACATACCTGAAGTGCTGCAACAGATTTGCAAATGTTTTGCAGGCTGCGCAAATACAAAATCCATTGCCATTGGTGGCATTGTAAATTAGTAATACTTCAGATTATAGCCCATTGCTATATAGGTGCAGCTGCTAAAAGCTGATTCAGATATATCAGGTGTGAAGAGTGCTATAATCTTAGCAACCAACTTTAGCAACGAGCTATAAATCTGTCAAATCGCCTCCTACTCAGGCCCTCTCCTAGCCTCGTTCCCAGGCCCCTTACGAAAATCCGATTTTTCGTAAGGGGCCTGGGAACGAGGCTAGGCCCTCTCCCTCCGGCGCTATAGGTCCTTGGGTGTCAGGCTTGTAAAGCAGTAACATTCTTCATGAGGGTGATTTAATTAATACTAGCAGTGATAGCACACCTTACCTGTATATACATAATGTGTAGTTCTCTGTCGCTAGTTTCTATTTCGGACACCTCTCTGATATCCTCAAGAGACGCAGGGACACCGGAAATGATTTGATTCCACTGTATGAATTCCATTACCAATGGTAAGTGTCAATTTACTGCAGCAAGAAACGGTACTAGCCTCGTCTGACCTCACCACAGAGCAATTATCAGTGATTGGTCAATCACCCAGTAATGCATGGTACATATGCAACTCCATGTAGATGCATGGCGTTGCCATGGATGTCCGTATACTATCCACAGTATACATGCCTTCCATTGTGAGTACCTGAACATACCCTGGTTTAGTTCACTTACGTAAGATCTTCCAGAGCTTCATTTAAGCCATGCAGAGCTTTGCAGCAGATATGCAGCAGGGTAGCAGAAGTAGTTGACGAAGTTAGTTTAATAGATGCATACCCTGGTTGTGTTCCGCAGGTATATCTCTGCCGGAAGCCCGGTGTTTGTAGTTCACCTCCTTTGGAAAGCAATTGTATTCACGACCAACCCAGAGGACATTAAGGTAGGCTGCAGTACTGTGGGTTGGTTCTATGCAAGAGCACATGATGACATCATCATTAATGATGACATCATCATTAATGGTGATAATGCTGATGTCATTTTGTGCTCTTGTTCCGTGTGAAAGCAGAGAGCATTATTTGGAGCAACTTGTTGTGTGCAACTTGATTGCCTGCAGCACAGAATGTCATCAGAAGGCAGGCAGTCATCCGCCTAGCAAGATTTTTTTTTGTACTTGCAGAAAATCGTTATGGACCCCAAAAATCCGAAAACGGAGCAGTATGTGAGGCCTCTGAGAAGCCTTTATGGAGAAAGGTGAGTGCTGTGTACATGCACATTCATTTAAGTCACTTGTACGCTGAGGAATATGTGTGACCATTGTGAAGTGTTTATGGAGACAGGTGAGCGCTAAGTATGTGCACTGATAATCATGAATGAGCATGAGCAAGTGTTGTGGTTTCGTAGCTTTCATATCTGGTAGATGTGCACAGTGGCACAGCATTTAATTAGGTGACAGTAACTGGCTGATAACATGGTTGCCAAGTTTTCAAAAGCAACTGCAGGGACACTGACCCCCCCCCCCCCCCCCCCCTCGTAGTCAGAGAGGATGCATATTGATGGATCAAAATGGCATTCCCTCCTTAGCTTCTCTGCTGCAGACCTAGGTCACCCAGAGCCTAATGCTAGCCTCGTTCCCAGGCTCCTACAGCCAGGGAACGAGGCTAGCGGCTATGTTTGCAGCACATGGTCTTTCGTTAATTTCTGTTCCCAGACTGCAACAAGTCTGGGAACGAGAACAGACCTATTGCTATTTATCTGGGACAAGGGTCGAGACAACAGGACGTTGCAGGACACTTGCATTGGCAACCATGAGATCATGCTCTTTCTTGTCACATATGATAGCTAAGTAGTTGGTAGCTGTCATAGTGATGTAACAATGACATCATCTCTGTTATGAAATCATCTCTGTCATAGTGATGTAACAATCTCCGTTTTTCTATCAGGTTTCTTGGCAACGGACTATTCAACATTTTAGACTACCCCAGTTGGAAACCTCGAAGAAGAGTATACAATCCAGCCTTCAAGAAGGGGTATGGTACAGTACAATGGGTTCTACTTATACCTTCATTCCCAAGTCCCACCCAGATTCACATGCTGGGCATGTTCCGCTGTGGCTATATATATATATAGTTATGAGCTGTGAGCCAATGTAAATTAGTATTGAGTGGAGTGAGTGACTAATGACATCTGCAATCACACAGGACCCTGAACAGCCTTGTGCCAGCTTTCAACGAGTGTGTGGACCGGTTTCTTGCGAGGTTGAAGCCCCTGGCCGACGGTGAGACGCAAGTGCAGATGAAAGTCGAGTTCACTGACCTCACTCTGGATGTGATTAGCAAGGTAGTATATACATGCCAGGAGTAAAAGACGGGAGTAAAAGACCGTTTGTTACGTGTGCAACTCCTTTGTGGTGCTTGTGGGCAATCAGTGGCTGGTGAATACACTTCACCACAGGTGTTTGAGCTGTAGCTGTGAAACATGTAGGCTTCATGTTAAGTACATGTTAAACATATTCACACTCAGTGTGAATGGCCTTGTGCTGTGAGAAATAATTTGTTTGCCAAACGCCCAGTCTGCAGTCCTAGCCTGGTTTTGACTGCAGTAGTAGCCTCGTTTTGACTGCAGTAGTAGCCTCGTTTTGACGGCAGTAGTAGCCTCGTTTTGACGGCAGTAGTAGCCTCGTTTTGACGGCAGTAGTAGCCTCGTTTTGACTGCAGTAGTAGCCTCGTTTTGACTGCAGTAGTAGCCTGGTTTTGACTGCAGTAGTAGCCTGGTTTTGACTGCAGTAGTAGCCTCGTTTTGACTGCAGTAGTAGCCTCGTTTTGACTGCAGTAGTAGCCTGGTTTTGACTGCAGTAGTAGCCTCGTTTAGACTGCAGTAGTAGCCTCGTTTTGACTGCAGTAGTAGCCTCGTTTTGACTGCAGTAGTAGCCTCGTTTTGACTGCAGTAGTAGCCTCGTTTTGACTGCAGTAGTAGCCTCGTTTTGACTGCAGTAGTAGCCTCGTTTTGACTGCAGTAGTAGCCTCGTTTTGACTGCAGTAGTAGCCTCGTTTTGACTGCAGTAGTAGCCTCGTTTAGACTGCAGTAGTAGCCTCGTTTTGACTGCAGTAGTAGCCTCGTTTTGACTGCAGTAGTAGCTTTTGACTGCAGTAGTAGCCTGGTTTTGACTGCAGTAGTAGCCTCGTTTAGACTGCAGTAGTAGCCTCGTTTTGACTGCAGTAGTAGTCTCGTTTTGACTGCAGTAGTAGCCTTGTTTTGACTGCAGTAGTAGCCTCGTTTTGACTGCAGTAGTAGCTTTTGACTGCAGTAGTAGCCTCGTTTTGACTGCAGTAGTAGCCTCGTTTTGACTGCAGTAGTAGCCTCGTTTTGACTGCAGTAGTAGCCTCGTTTTGACTGCAGTAGTAGCCTCGTTTTGACTGCAGTAGTAGCCTCGTTTTGACTGCAGTAGTAGCCTCGTTTTGACTGCAGTAGTAGCCTCGTTTTGACTGCAGTAGTAGCCTCGTTTTGACTGCAGTAGTAGCCTCGTTTTGACTGCAGTAGTAGCCTCGTTTTGACTGCAGTAGTAGCCTCGTTTTGACTGCAGTAGTAGCCTCGTTTTGACTGCAGTAGTAGCCTCGTTTTGACTGCAGTAGTAGCCTCGTTTAGACTGCAGTAGTAGCCTCGTTTTGACTGCAGTAGTAGCCTCGTTTTGACTGCAGTGGTAGCCTCGTTTTGACTGCAGTAGTAGCCTCGTTTTGACTGCAGTAGTAGCCTCGTTTTGACTGCAGTAGTAGCCTCGTTTTGACTGCAGTAGTAGCCTCGTTTTGACTGCAGTAGTAGCCTCGTTTTGACTGCAGTAGTAGCCTCGTTTTGACTGCAGTAGTAGCCTCGTTTTGACTGCAGTAGTAGCCTCGTTTTGACTGCAGTAGTAGCCTCGTTTTGACTGCAGTAGTAGCCTCGTTTTGACTGCAGTAGTAGCCTCGTTTTGACTGCAGTAGTAGCCTCGTTTTGACTGCAGTAGTAGCCTCGTTTTGACTGCAGTAGTAGCCTCGTTTTGACTGCAGTAGCTTTTGACTGCAGTAGTAGCCTCGTTTTGACTGCAGTAGTAGCCTCGTTTTGACTGCAGTCCTAGCCTCTGTTCCCAGGCCCAAGCCATTTGCTGTAAAACTAGACCAATAATGTGTTGTTACCCGTACAAATCTCTCTGAACAACACAGGTCGGATTTGGGTCTGCGTTTGCCAGGCAAGAATGGACACGTGAAGAGTTTGGACTGAGGAAGTTCCAGGAAACGGGAAGGCTGTCGTTGGTGTTGGTGAATTCCATGGATGGACTTCAGGATATTCTACAGTCTCCATTCCCTGAACTGTTCCCTGTGAGTAGGAAAGGCTTTGCACGCAGGGAGTAGTTTACTGCAGTTTTAACTTTGGAGATTCTTGGTTTACTGCTTCAGTTCTTGCACAGGAGAAACTAGCTGTAGATACGGGACTGGACGGCACAGTCGTCAAGTCATCGAGCATCAAAGTTGCTGCGAGATAAAATCTGGGCGGAGGCCTGGGAACGAGGCTATGTGCGGGCAGTGTGGATACAGAGAAGCTCTGATGGTTACGGTGCCTAGCTGTCTAGTCCGTATCTTCAGGCCTCCTGTGTTTGTTTATGACATACTGATTCATGTTCACACTTAGTGGCATAGTGCAGTTTTGCTGATTGAGTGGACTTTGGTTGGCTGTTTATAACATGATGTTCACGCTTATCCAACTAGTGGCATAGTGCGATTGATTGAGTGGTTCTTGGTCTGCTGTTTATGACACACCATGGTTCATGTTCACACTTTCAATCCATGGCATAGTGCAATTGTTTATAGCCTTGTTCCTAGGCTCCTCCCCAGCTTTTTGTACGGTAGCCATATGGCAAAAGGCTGGGGAGGAGCCTGGGAATGAGTCTGCTGATTGTTAACAGATTTTGTTAACAGATTGAGTGACTGTTTAGAATGTGTTCATGTTCACACTTACCCAATTAACCAGCGGCAACTATATGTGAGAACGGGAGCACATGAGCCGCCAAAGGCGGCGAAGGAGCGTAGAACTAGTATAGACATGTTGTGATCCCTCACGCCTTACGGTCATACCTTATATGGAAGACCTTTGCGGTACCGCACAAAAGCCAATTTATTTTTCACACTTTAAATTTACGTAATGGCCTTCTTGCCGTATAATTTCAGGACGTGTGAAGGACTACTACTTCCGCTAGGGCGCGCATGCTAAGTTCGACGCTCCTTCGCCGCCTTCAGCGGCTAATGCACTCCTGGTGTGAATAACTTTAGAGTTCTGTTTTGTTGTCCACAGTACCTGCATCCACTGAAGGCTGAAATGTACAGAGAGACAACCAGAGCCATCCGACAGATTGCAAGGAACTGCATCGAAACACGACTCAAGGACATGCAGAGTGGAGAACCACCCAGTAACGACGTCCTGGGCAGCATTGTGGAAGCCATCAGTGAGTCTACAATCCAGGCGTATAGCTATTTCCATGGAGAAGTACCTAGTATTGTGGTGGGAATGCCACGCTGACGTAGTTATTGTCTGACTAATTTTCTTCCAGAAACTGGAGAGGAGATTGACCCTGAAGATCTCGTGGATGACTTCTTCACTTTCTACGCTGCTGGTGTGTGGTGTGACCTTATAGGGACACACAACCTAGCCTGCATGCTGGACTCTTTCCCTGTGACTGGCTGGGTAGAGAGGTCCAGCAGGTTAGGCTGAGTGACCCCTAGCCTCGTTCCCAAGCTGTTTCTCCCTCCCAAAACGGCCTGGGAACGAGGCTGAGTGACCCCATGCAGATATATAACTGATCGTGTAACAAATGTGACAGCATCCCATGATTGAAGTCTCAAGGGTTGAATGCAAAGTGCATGGAAGTTGGTCAGATAGTGCACAGCTAGCTACTACGTACAGGGACCCTTTCAAGAGAACGTATCCAATGATGATGTATGTAATGGCACAAGGAACGTTGAGCTGCATAAAATTAAACAGACTGAGAGGCCACAGGTGAAGGCTGGACTGTGCTGATTGAGATCTAGGTGCTGCTATCCGTCCTCAGCTCTGTAAAAGAAGGCTGCATGTGTGCATAGCTAGCCTAAGGTGTCAGTGCATGTGATAGAAGTTTTATCTCTTCCAGGACAAGAGACCGTCATGAGCCTCCTGTCATCTGCTCTGCTGTCTCTGCACCTTAACCCTCAAGTGCTGGAGAGGTATGCGTGTGCATGCAGCATCAGCATCAAGTCAGTATTTTCCGTGATCTGTCTTATCTTTGCGACAAAAAATTGCCGCAGTGTGAATTTATGCTAGCCTCGATCATACCCAGAGCTTCTCACCCCAGCATTGGTCGCTTGCAGTACTAGCTAATGCAGGGGAAGCCGTCACATGCATGACATACCTGGACGTTGGGTAGACGAATGGTTTCAGACGTCTGTGCAGCTATAAGGTGGTTTTCTGAACCTGAGAAATGTTGCTAAGACTGCTTGATGTCAACTGCTAGCTACGTTGCTCTGTGACCTGTAGTTGCAATCGGTAGTGCAATCAATTACTTGAGACTCCCCAATGCATGTGGGCTTCTCACCACAGCATTTGTTGCTTTCAATACCAACACAGTGGAAGGCCTGGAAGTGCCGTGCAGTGACATGAAAATAGTTACTAATATAGGCTCGTGCTTTTGCTGCCATAGTTAGTGATGAGAGAGAGAGAAATCAAATCCACGGAAAACATTTTGGAGGAGTCTAGTTTTACTAACCTTTGGGCAACCCCAAGAGCGCACATAAGTAGGTCCCCCCCTCCCCCGTACTCTGGGGGGCGACCTACTTATGTACTCTTGGCAACCCTCAAGTGTCTGGTCTGGTGAACCTGGTGAACCTGGTGGACCTGGTGGACCTGGTGAACCTGGTGGACCTGGTGGACCTGGTGAACCTGGTGGACCTGGTGAACCTGGTGGACCTGGTGAACCTGGTGGACCTGGTGGACCTGGTGAACCTGGTGGACCTGGTGGACCTGGTGGACCTGGTGGACCTGGTGGACCTGGTGAACCTGGTGGACCTGGTGGACCTGGTGGACCTGGTGGACCTGGTGAACCTGGTAGACCTGGTGAACCTGGTGGACCTGGTGGGCTGTTTAACACCACTGAGCATTGTTCAGCTAGCACCGCCTTCATGATTCAGAGTGGCTGGTACTTGAGGCTTTGTGTGAAAGTTACCAGGGCAACAGATTGTCTGGCTTCTATTGCTCTTTTGGGCACACCTAAAGGTCACAATGCCCTGCATGTCCCAGCCAGAAAATAACCTAATCTCACCTTCTGTCTCAATTTGATCACTTGGAAGGGGAGTGGTTACTCTGGGTTGAACTCCGGGTTAGAAGTTTCAAGTTAGAGTAGATACTGCCTACAGGGCGGGGTCCAGCTAGTCAGCATGAATTTGCATGACAGCTGCAGCAGAATGCTAACATTGAGGGAGTAAAGCTCTAGCATCCATATTCAGATTGCAATTGGACTGTACAGTCTGCAGGCATTGCGTGTGCTATCATGCACTGAGAACTGATTGAAGGTGCAGGCAACTAGACATATGTCGCTGAAACAGGGCCGCAGTGGCTTACTTTGACTATTAGTACAGCTCTCAGGAAAGGCCATAAATATTCTGACTATATACACCATCATGATCATCTTTACTGCCACTTTCATGTAATAATGGTGCACAAACATTCCTTGGTGATGAAGTTGTAAGCGCCCTGTGTTTGCTGCCATTGGTCAGATCACTTAGCATGTGCATTATTAGGGCAAGCTGCAAGCAAACTGCCTACAAGCAATCCTACAAACAGACCGTGGGAATGATCACAGCTACAATGCAAAACAGGATTTGTTACTGTACATTTCAGGTTGGTTGTCCAGAATGCAAAACTGCAAAAGTATCTCGTGACTTGAATCCACCAATTAATAGAATCCAAGTTGTCACGTGACAACCTGGATTCTATTGGTGGATTCAAGTCACGTGATACTTTGCAGTTTTGCATTCCGAGTTTGGACGGAGCAAGCAACCTGAAAAACACGGTAACAAATCTAATTTAGCAGTTGAGGGGATTCTTTGGGAATTGATACCATGATGGTGAATTGATAATTGTTCCTATAGCAACAAAGTTACACAATCGAATTTGCTACAAGGGCTATGACCACAGAAAAGCAGGGTCAATCCTCACTGATATTGTTGCTTAGTAGCAAAGATCCTTCTGAAAGTTGACTTTGTCCATATATAGGCTGTTGTGGGAGATTAATGAGGTGTTGGGAGATAAGGAAGGAGTGAGTGTTGAAGACCTGGAGAAATTGCAGTTCACAGAACAGGTGAATTTTTACCTACCATTGGTCCTATGAAAGTTGACCACTGGTCTGGTGGTCTCTTTTCTGACCACTGGTCTGTTGGAGGTCTATATTTAACTCTTTTCTGACCACTGGTCTGTTGGAGGTCTATATTTAACTCTTTTCTGACCACTGGTCTGGTGGAGGTCTATATTTAACTCTTTTCTGACCAATGGTCTGGTGGAGTTCTTATTAACTCTTTTCTGACCACTGGTCCAGTGGAGGTCTTATTAACTCTTTACTGGCCACTTGTCCAGTGGAGGTCTTATTAACTCTTTACTGACCACTGGTCCAGTGGACATCTTAACGCAATGCTGGGGGGCTTTTTTTCCTCCCAGCCTCTTTGTACGGTTGAGTAAATCTTGACAAAAGCTTGCATGGGAGGATTGAATGGGAAAGAGGCCACCTCAGGAATCCTAAGGGGGCCCTATACCCACCCTCCTTGCAGTACTGAAGTCTAACCGATTACTGTCTTATTATATTGATGCAAATGTTATGTCTTTCTGTCCGTAGGTGCTGCAGGAGACCCTTCGGCTGTACCCGCCAGCAATAGGGATTAACAAATGTGCTCAGGAGGGAGGCATAAGCCTCAGCGGCTGCCACATTCCAGGAGGCACAACAATTAACGTCAGTCACTAAGTCTGATTATGGGGTGTGACTATAGGGCTGCAATGATATCGTTTTTTTTCCTGTGCGTACATTCATGGAGTATAGTTTTTGGTTGGTATAATGACGAGTTGCCCTATTAGTAGGTCTAATGGATCCCCACGACAGTTGCCTGTGGATGGCGGTTGTGTTGAGCATCATTATACCCTCAAACAATAAACAGCCCCTGGCCGGTTGGATACTCCACAGCTTCAATGAGCTCATATGTACTGCTGGTCAATTGAAGTGGGAAATACTATGAAGGGAATTCACGAATGGTGATTGTGTTTCTGATTTCTCTTCATAGCGGTTACAGGATCAAGTATCCAGTAGTGTGAACTAGAGTGTTTACCTCTCAAGGGGTTAAACGGAGTATTTTTGCATTGATTGTCAAAAATTTCAGCCTCAATGTAATGTAGTTAATGACATTTCGTCGTGTTCTTTCATCCACTCATTCGTGTCTGATTTGAGACCACGTCTGCCTCCTATATAAAGGGAATCATTACGCACAGGAAGTAGCAGCATGTTCTTGTACAGACTTGAAGTATATATGAGCACACAGTGTGAACATATCGCTGGACAATCAAACATGAACATGAGTTGTTTAACCAATTCAGTTAACCACCTTGGTTGCCACAGTTACTATTCAGAGGCAATCTAATAAGGCATTTAGAGGCCCTATAAACATGCCACTGGAATGTCCCTTTAGAAGCTTCCTAATAATTGTTGCAAGAATTGTTGCAAGGATTTCTTGTAAGTTACCAGCATAACATTCAAGCGGCATATATTTATGTGGCCTCTATGTATAGGGAAGTGACTTCTATATGTTTCCGATAATTAGGGAGGTGGCCGCTGAAGTTTACCAATAATTAGTTAGGGAACTTGCCTAATGCTTGCCAATATTTGCATGCTGGAGGTAGCATGAGGACATTGCATGATACTGTATTGTCTGAAAGCTTCCCACTTGTGTAACTTCTCTGACAGTTCGACTTAGGTGACCAAGGTTCAAAGCTGTTGTATCTTGCCAGTCCTGGGAGATGGCCGGCAGGTAGATCTAAACCTTCAGACTGTGGATGAACTGGTCAGACCTTCTCTCTGGTTGTCTACTCCCTGTACTGTGTTGTATAAAACTATCATTTAATTTCCTGGCAGTGGTGCAACTTTGCTGATCAACGGTACCTGTCAAAGCCATGGTACTCGAACACTACTTTACCTGTGAAAACACTTTCCTCCAGATGTCTACGGCTCTCTTGTGTCGCTTACCGGAAAACTTTGAAGATCCCGAGGTTTTTGATCCAAATCACTTCAACCCTGACAGAAAGAAGTAAGTTTTCTTTGTCCAATAGGGAAGGGGTCATACAAAAGGTAGTCTACTTCCTACATTGTTATTACGATACGATATATTTACTTCCTGTGAAGATATAGGAGCAGGCAGCTATTAAGAACAATGCCGACTACGGGTTAGCTTCCTAGCAAGTATTTGCATGGATTAGCTTCCTCTGTGGTCTATTGATTTCACAACTGTTCTCCACTAGTCTATCATTGTCTCTTCACTTGTCTGTAAACAAGGTAGTTCATCTGTTTTGAAATCTATCCACTATCTCTGAAACCATGGTAACCAGTATGTACATTTGAAATAACACACCAAACGAGTTCATACAGACAATTAATATAACAGTAAATTACTGGGTACATGCCCAGTACGAAATTGTTAGTTCCCAAGGAAGGAACCTCTTTAACTCTCCAATCAAAAGAGAGCTGGCAACATCTTGAGCTATTATGTCTTGGATCCTCTTACGTATGTACTCCCCAGCAACTATCTTAAGCAAACCTTAATTTCTTGAAACCTTGAACTGAGAAGATAGTCACCATACATCAGAGGTATACACTATTCCATCAACTTGCTAAAAGGGGATGCCAAGGCAATTCTCTATAGTTAGAGGAGACACCACGATCTTTATCCGCATGCACCTTTGAGAGTAGGGTGTACAATAGCATCACGGAAACTAGCTGGTACGTATCCATGACGAATGCGGGCAGTAAATATTGGTGCAAGAAACTGTTCCAATGGCATTAATGACATGTTCAGAACCGAGTCCAACACCATCAGATTTCCATCTGGGGTGATCACAATGTCACGTAGATCGTTCAAACTGGTTGCTTGCGACAGATGAGTGCTTGAGCATTTTTGTTACCAGTGTTGAAAACAGATTCAAAGAGGGAGGCCCAGTGATCAGCAATAGGCTTATAGTACCATCAACCGGAGGAGGAACAGAGGTTGGCTTGCTGTTGATCCTTGTTATTGAAAGACTTGGAACTGCCCTGATTGGTTAAAACGAATGTGCAGTTGCACATCAGAGGATAAGTGATTGCTTATAATTACTGCGCGGACCATGACTTCCCTACCCCCAACTCCCACTGAGCAGTTAATGGTTCAACAAAGACCTGTTCACTTGTTCGCTGGTATGCGACTGATTAACATTTCTCCACTGAAACGTTTAACCATGCCGATAGTTGCAATCAATAGTATTGCCAATCCTATTGTTTAATAGTACGGTTGTCACACGTTCGTCACGCTTCTGAGCATACACTGTAATGTAATTGACCACGCCCTTTATGTTGCTGTTCCTGATATATGCATGTTTCGTGACATGGGCGTCTACGTTGCTCACAATTGCCGTGATCACCAAGGAGGCACTGAGATGCTACTAAGGTGACCACAGCTAGCCTGCAGTTAAAAACAACCCTTCTCTTTTTACAACTAGCTAGCTAGCAACTAAGAAACTTGACCTAGGTTATGCGTGATGGAATTTTCCTTATCGTAGGCCCAGTTCGTTTGTCTACTTTCCATTTGGAGTCGGCCACCGATCCTGTATTGCAAAGCAGTTTTCAATGGTGAGATAATACACGAACAATCAGGAACATCCTTGCGAATGTGTGATAGAGTGTGTGCATGCTTATGTGCTCTTATGTTTATTGTATTGATAGTGTGATGTGTATTTATGCCTAGATGGAGGCTAAGATTATTCTTTCGAGATTGCTCCAAACCTTCCGCGTGTCCCTTCCTCCTGATTACAAGTTTGTGGTGGCTGGGAGGTTCACTCTGCAGCCGAAGGATGCAGTTCCTTGTACCCTGGAGACCAAGCTGTAGTATTGAAGTTACTAACTCTTTCGGATGAAGTTACTACATCTTTGAGAAGTTGAACTTACTAAGTGTTTACAAATGAGAAATGAAGTTACTAACTCTTTGCAGATGAAGTTGCTAATCATTTTTTCAGTCACTTAAGGTTACGGGATACCCTGTGCTCATGAAATATACATAACGTACAAGTTACCTTTGTCTCTCCGCACAGGAACTAGCTAGAGACACGCAACAAAAACGAGGTATAACAGCAATACGAGCACCTTCTAGCCTGGTATGATATTAGCGCCTGAGTACAACATGCCAACACGGGCAGTGGCATCAAAGTTCAAGGTCGAGTTGGCGATTTTTGGCGTCAGATTTTGCAATCAGAAAGGGCTAACAGGCCAGCTTGGCAGCACCCATGGGAAGTTTTCAACTGACTGGAGGGCGGCTCGGAGCGACTTCGCTTCGCTGCCGTTGGAAAAACGAGTGATGGTCGTTCATACCACAAAGCCATTCGCTTTTCGCCAGATCAGGCAAGTAGAACGCACAGTATCTCACGAACAGGATGTTTATCTCGGTAAAACTTTTCGAGCCGCCCTGCCCCTTTCTTCGTAGAATTGAAATCCAGTCTGATATACGGTTAGATGTAAGTTCAGCGATAAAAAACTGACGCCAAAATCGTGCACACATTTCACTGTTGACTGTAAACCGCAAGCGCGCGCCGCGCATGCGCAATTGCAAACTGTAACCCGTAACCTTAAAAGATTCCATCGGTTCGTTGTTTCCACCTGTAAGATAATCAGACGCAACCTTTCTGGTATTGATGCAGTGCATCTGATGGTTAAGTTAACCGGTTGTGCACGCACCTAATTACAACAAACCAAGAGACTGGTCAGTTAACCTACTGTTCACATAATTGCTTTGAAGTAGCTAGAAGCTGTGTAGGCAAGTTAGTTATATAGATGCAGTTTGTTCACTTCTTGGTAACAGAAGCAGTGTACCACTTCCTAACAGATCGAAGCACACCCACTTCTTAGTAACAGAAGCAGTGTACCACTTCCTAACGGAAGCACACAGGGCCCACTTAGTAACAGAACAGCTTCCTTAGTAACAGAACAGCTCACTCACTTCTTAAGCAGTGTACCACTTCCTTAGTAACAGAAGCAGTGTACCACTTCCTTAGTAACAGAAGCAGTGTATACCACTTCCTTAGTAACAGAAGCAGTGTACCACTTCCTTAGTAACAGAAGCAGTGTATACCACTTCCTTAGTAACAGAAGCAGTGTACCACTTCCTTAGTAACAGAAGCAGTGTATACCACTTCCTTAGTAACAGAAGCAGTGTACCACTTCCTTAGTAACAGAAGCAGTGTATACCACTTCCTTAGTAACAGAAGCAGTGTACCACTTCCTTAGTAACAGAAGCAGTGTATACCACTTCCTTAGTAACAGAAGCAGTGTACCACTTCCTTAGTAACAGAAGCAGTGTATACCACTTCCTTAGTAACAGAAGCAGTGTACCACTTCCTTAGTAACAGAAGCAGTGTATACCACTTCCTTAGTAACAGAAGCAGTGTACCACTTCCTTATATAGTAACAGAAGCACTGTGTACACTCTTCTTAGAAACTAAGAGTATACATATGTACGCAGCTTCAAAACCATCCTGGACTTCCTGGTAGGTTCACCTCCAAGGATTGTGTAATGAAATACCTACAAGGATTGTGTCAACTATTTAAATTTTGTTGCTAAGAAGTGGTCCCACACATCTTCTTTGCTTAGGGATAAACGATAACTCTTGTGACAAGTGGGAGTTTCCCTGAACAACTAGCTATTTCCCCAGGGCGTGAAAAACGTTTGAAGCAGAAAAGGAAAATTTTGAGAAACGACGAACAACTCCTTTACCAAACAGTGGTGACCAGCACCCAAAAATAAATGCACATGAAAGAAACTTTCACATTCAGGTGACCTTTGTTTGTTAAACGAGCTGTCCGTTGTTTCTCAGTATTTTCCTTTTCCATTAAAAGAACAGAACAGGATAAACAACAGACTGCTCCTTTAACAAACAATGGTCACCCAGTTAACTATGCCAGAGATCCACGGAAGCCTAAAAGCTAAAACAAGGACATCAACTGTCCTTTTTTGCCAGGTCATTTGTATACTACCATCTCATTATCGTCACCAGTGTAATATCTTTACACCGCTCAAGGAGAGATATTAATGCACTAGAGTGGGACCGATCATTAACGCTTGAGAGAGAGAGAGAGCTTGGAATAACAGGTTATTCCGGCAAACTATTACCCTAGAACTAAGACTGGAATAAGGAGTATAGAATTCCGATACAAAGAACCACATGCAAAGATGCGGACACAGTCACATACAACAAAGGACAAGAGAGGACAATACAGGGCAAAGGGGGCCCAAGGCTAAATCAATGCACATGTTTACCATCACTATCCTACAATTTGGGCTGATGCCTAGTTGTTACAAGCGACAAAGAACAGAAAACACAAGCATCTGGTCAAATCTGCATAATTTTACACCACACCAAATTAATCAAGTGCATGCTGCAAGGTCCTAGTTGTGGTGTGTCGTGCGCCTGCATATCACTGGAGAAACCTCCTGAAGATATATGGACTAGACGGGCACCATAGCCATCAGAGCTTCTCCGTATCCACACTGTCCGCACGCCTGTCAAGTCTGGTGGGACCATTTGAAGTTTCATATTCGGCTTTTTCAGCGATTGCCCTGCGTTGAGGAATGCCCGTAGGTGTGGTCTAATACTCAGAAGTCGAAGTGGTCCCACGACAGACTCGAACAGCGTGTGAACAGTGCAATCACAGAGTAACTTTCACGTCGACAGTGCCTGTCCAGTCCCGTATCTACAGCTAGATTCTCCTGTGTATGCTTGGATTAGTTTCTGGAACATACTGAGGATGGGACTATAAGTGGATATCCTGCTTGTACCACAAAGTTCAATTAACAACTGCTGTTTGGTACACCACACCAAATTAATCAAGTGCTGAATTAAGGTTTTGGTGGTCTTATTTTGTGGTGTGTCGTGCCTGCATATGCTTGGAGTCTTACTTTAACTTCTGGAAC
The DNA here is from genome assembly GCA_963931865.1 of Axinella damicornis. Classification (NCBI taxonomy): domain Eukaryota; kingdom Metazoa; phylum Porifera; class Demospongiae; order Axinellida; family Axinellidae; genus Axinella; species Axinella damicornis. Next base: position 12,915,325 of record OZ007512.1, on the reverse strand, counting down.
AGAAGCTAGGACCTATAAGTGCTTATACCACAATTAAATGCTGTTTGACATCAGAGAGCTCACATTTGGTCCCTTAGCAACAGTTGTGAGCCTTGTGACAGCTGTGCAAACCACTTAGAAAACCTACAATTGCTAAACTGTAGCTGCATGGAGTTCAATGGCTGTGTTTGACGTCACTGGCCGTAAGACAACCGTAACACCCTCCGTTTAATTTATAAGACTGCATGGCAAGAAAGCAGTAATTTCTACAGTGATCTTAGAAACCCAACCAGCATGAAGTATATACTACTGTGTCGATAGGCTATCGCTGTAGCGCAGTTACCATGCCATGAGCTATAGAATTATTTTCCGTTCAGCTGCCATGGAAGTACCGAGTCAGTCACGTGGTTTTGTGATGTTAATTCAGCTGCTCTATCACTCGCTAGGCGCTGTAGTGGACAATATATCACCCATGGTACATCAAACGGTTGCCATGGTGATGCCCATTCACTGTGAAGGTTGCAATACCGGATTTACACACACCCTCTTGGGTTACAGTTACTTGATTTCAGGAATTCAGCAAAACACAAATGGTTTAGTTTCAGTGTCTAGGAATTTCTAGTACAGTTTTGCAGAAAAGCAGAATGGCCGCTTTTGTACACTCATCAGGTCAGACAACACTTCTAGCCACTGTCTATGTGAGGGAGAGCCCCCGGCTACTAGCTGCTTGCTTGGCACTTGTTATAATGGCTTATTATTTACAGTGACATAAAAGATCTATCTATATCTATCATCTATCTATCTGTATCCTGTGAAAGAAACAGAAAAGCAACTACGATAGTGGACCCTCCAAGATATATAAACTATCTTCACAAAGGCAAGGTCCATAATTATTGAAGTATATACTGCTTCTGTGCCTTCGCGCGCGCCTCTATGATCAAATTAGGGGCGTGGTCGACGAATTAGGAACCGGCAGTACATAGTACATATGCATACGCTTGCAGTAAGTACTCGCACGTTCTCGAAAGGCAAACATGGAAAGAAACGGGAACAAATCAAGGACCATCGCCCTTTGTCAAATCAACCCGATACCCGGCGACTCGCCGCGCAACATCTCTCGAGTCATCAGTTGGATGCGGAGGGCTGCTAAGTGTGGTGCCGACCTCGCTCTGTTTGGAGAATTGGTCATTGATGATGCCAGCGATTCCTCAGAGATACGTGAAGGCGCCACCGCTATAGCCAAGGCCGCCAAGGAGTTACGAATAGCTGTTATTTACGGTTACTCCGAAACCGAAGACACCCATCGCTACAACTCCTTGATATTCTTTGACAGCTGTGGCAGACGCGTCGCTAACTACCGCAAAGTCCACGTGTGCTCGCCTCTGGAAGGGAATCCCAGTGTGCACTCGCCTGGAAATGCACTAACGGTGGTCGACTGGGATGCTGAGATGAGAATCGGGTTGGGTATTTGCGAGGACGTTTGCGTGGCTGAGTATGTGAAAGCAATGGTTGTCAACGGAGGCGCTCAACTGATCGTGATTGCTAGCGGCTTCGACGACAACCTCCTTTGCGAGAAAACGGCATCAGTGATACTGCCAGCTCGCGCATTTGAAAACAACTGTTATATCGCCTACGTTTCTCTGGCTGGAGAGAAACACTTGGGCTTGTCCCGGGTATTCAACCCCAATGCGGAATGTCTTGCTTCAACAACAACAAAAGAAGAGGCCATGCTAATAGCTACTATCCCCTTGAACGCACATGAAGGGGTTACACTCACCGATCACTTCATCCACCGTCCGGAGCTGTACAATAGCGCAGTGGCCTATGAAACGGAAGTACCTTGGAAGAGAGAGGAGACTGACACAGTGCAACAATTCTTTCACCATCGTGCACTGTACTACGATGACCAGATGAAGGGTATTTATAATGGCCCCAAAATTGCTGCGCAAGCTTTGGGCCGATTGGCTGTGGAGAAAAGTGGAAAAATCTTAGACGTGGCTGCAGGCACAGGGCTGGTGGGACAAGCCCTGGTGAATGAAGGTTTTACTGACCTCGTGGCACTTGATCGGAGTGAGGAAATGCTCAAATGCTTAAGTAGAAAGAAGGTTTACTCTCAATTGATTTCAGGTGCATTCGAGGAGGAAGCAAAGAAGTTTCCTAGTGAGTCTTTTGATATGTGTGTTTGTGTGGGAGCCTTTCTTACCTCGGGATTTCTCAATCCGGTCATTGCTGTAGAAGAGATGGTCCGCCTGGTCAAGAATAAAGGCATCGTTCTGCTCCTCTGGAATGCGACAGAGCTCTTGAAACCCCAGTGTCAAATGACCAATGACCGCCTCGAAGAAGTTCTGGAAGCGATGGTTGAAAGTGGCTCATGTGAATGCGTTCAACAAGTGCGTGTTCCTAACTATTTGGAGGAATGTGAGGGAATTCTGTGCATTTTGAAGAAAGTTGGGGAATAAATGACTGTTTAGAGTTCAGGGTATGCAGCAGGAGACATTGGAGCATTTGTATATGGTATAGTCATCACAACCAGCGTTTATACTGTGCTGACATTGTGTGCATTACCTGCACCAGAGGACATCTGACACCATTACATCATAATTCATTTTCACACGCTCTAAACAGGAAAAAACCATGCCTATAGCAGCCTCCCTCATTAGCCAAAAGAAGGTCTGATGAATATTCCAAAGCCAAAAAGCAAAAGTTCCCCAGAGATGGGGTTCACCCTTGCCAAAGCTATCTGGCTGGTCAATAATACCTCTTGCTGATTGACTGATCGATGTTCAACGACCGTAAATCTACCTTTGAAGGCAAATTAGTCAATCATCAGTTTCAGTGAAGGGATCAGAATACTTTGTACATGTTCTGCTTCTTCAAGCTGTTTGCAGTAGTAGGTAACGAGCCAAAATAGCTTCAACATGGTTGAAGACCCCCCAGGTTTCAGTTCCCTGGACCACTGCTTATGTCATGGACCACTGCTTATGTCACGCTTTATTTACTTTGGAACTTTCATTAGAGAATGTTCAAGAGGTGATTGTATTTGTGGCATATGAATGGCGTGATTCATGGTAGCTACAAGGTGCAAACACCTGCATTTATTGTTGAGGTTTGAAAGCCAGCTAAGTACGTGGGTGTAGCTACACGCATTGACTTGGCAACTATCTGCCTGCATGGAAACTCAGTGCCATCTGCTGCCATGGCAACAGTGCATTCATTGCATCAAGAAATTTGCATGCTGCATGATATACTTCACTACATTTCGTGTCAAGCCTAGCTATACCTCAGAGTGGCTGAATGCTGCTCTTGAGGTAGGAGCATCTAATAGACTTGTTATCTATAGGAGGTACCCACAAAGTTTCTTTGTTGATTGCATGGGCTTCATCAAATAGGTAACTTTCATAAGCACATTTTTTTGTTGTTGTTAATTCTGGGTATTGGCAATAGCTACTACGTTAATACAGGCCAATAACCACGTACAAACACAACAGCAAAAGTACAAGCACAAAGACATGACTAGTGTACGAGATAGTTAACTACAGCATGCTTAAAACTTTTTACAGTGTGACATGATTGCTAGCGTGCAAAACTACAAGTAGTAAACACAGCTGCAACACAGAGATTACAGTATAAATATACAACCCAAGGTCACTTGCACTAGACTTGTTGTGTAGCTACATTATATTAATGACCTTTGCTCTTGTAGATTGCTATTAGTTACTTAGTCAGACCAGCCCAGGCCCAGGCGCCCAGGCCCAGGCGCCCAGGCCCAGGCGCCCAGGCCCAGGCGCCCAGGCCCAGCTTGTAGTCAGCGATCTTCTTTCCACTAGGTCTGAGCAACAATCGCACCCAAGGTGATATGTTATCGTTTCTTCACTAGCTCTGCATGTAGGTAGTTGTCTAGCTGGTCGCCACCCCGGCATGTACCACTGCCTGATATACTATGCAATGACTGTATACGCCCATATATGGGCTGTTCAATGGCTGTATATATTCACTCGATGGGTGTGTTTGTCACAGCCAGCCTATATATACAACAAGGACCTGTGAGCAATGTGGGCTGTGTTGTTAATGTACATGTAAGAGTTTGTATGGTTCTACTGTCATCCACAGTATGGCGGCAGTGAATGTGCATGTTGCTACTAATTGACCATGGCAATTGCCTTTAAAGGACAACACCTGGTCCAATAGAAGATGAAAGTGTGTCCATAGCTACAGTTCTGAATGTGCATGCATGTGTTTCATTACCTATACTTAAGTATGTACTTCCTCCGGACCAATGTCCACGTCATTTACATTTAGTCGAGCGTGACACTTACATTTTGGTCTTGCAATTGGAATCACAGTGGATTCAGATACAGTTCAGGTAGCAGCGGTACGTGATGCTCCGCAGATGATCTTCGTGTGCCAAAGATGGCAGTAGTCAGTCAGCGATAAGCTTCAGGGTTCCAGGAGGCTGTATAGGCCACTGGTTTCTGCTCTGCATGCCAATTGGCTTTCTCACCGTAGCAGTTCAGAGCATGGATTCGAATCTCCCGCAAAATTGAAAATGGTCACGAGATATATATATATATCACGTTAGCGATTACGTCATCGATATGCGCGGCCGGCGGCGCCGCGCGGTGAACTTTGACTTGCACTTAGTCTCTCTGACTGTGGCGTCTATGGGATCCGGGAGTGTCATATACATAGGAGCTAGCTGCGACCACCATCGACATCAAGCAGCAAAAATGACGGTCAAAATTTCTTGACCCGTCGCAGCTCTGACTACGGCCGCACGGCGTGAATTGGAGTGTCACTCCTAGTCTCGCGGGCCAGACGTTCGCGGCGCGCGGAGGGGAGGGCGGCGCGCGGGCGCTCTCCAATCTGATCGGTAGCGCCAACATTCCGGCGACGTCCACGAAAACCTGTCCAGACGTTCTTTTCTCCCCTTCCCGCGCGCTAGGCCTGAGGGGATTATTCTCAAGAATTTGATGATTATTCTATTCTCCTGTTCTCATCACCTTCAGCTATTATGCTTTTGATTTTCTATAATTATGCCTTTTTTCCTGCAATTATGCTCATGCATGCTCAACAAATAGCAAGCGTAACAACACTTTAATACACATGTAGTACACAAACAATGTATAAAGCAGAGAGCTACGACCTGTACAACTGGTGTCTTGCCCTGAATCCACATCAATGACAGGCTCGCTGCTACTGCCAGGCATTGGTCCGTCACACTCCGAGTCCATCATCAGGATACTTGTACTACTTGCGCGCGTATGCAACGTGCATATGCACGAGCTCGAGGTCACATGCCAATTATTCCCGTATATCTTTTCTTTATTCCCGCATTATTCCCCTATGCCTAAGCACACCAATTATTCCAAAATTATTCCGAGCATAATTTCCGCAGGCCTACCGCGCGCCGCCCTCCCCTCCGCGCGCCGCGAACGTCTGGCCCGCGAGACTATATATGTCACTCCCTTGGATTTGACTGTGTATTCCCGTCTTTGGAAGCGATTAGGTGCACGCAACGATGCTTTGGAGAATATCCTGTCTGTCTAAGCATATCAGGAGAGGTGAGGCTGTCGCCATAATTATGAGTTTTGCTGTATGGACAGCGGTTGTAATCATGTTTGCACAATGCGCTGACTGTGGGGCACATGAAGGTTTTCTGTCTACTGCAGACAGAAAACCTTCATGTGCCCCACAGTCAGTGCACGCCAGTGGGGCTTCTAGCCACTTCATAGCTAGTGATGTGTTCCCCATTTGCCTGCAGAGTGCAAAGATTGTGCTATCTGGGGCTCCCAAACTCGCCCAATAAAATCAACACTTTGTCAGACGTGAATTGCCACCATGGAAATGATATTGGTGCCGAAATTGTCTTGCAAAGTTTATCTGTGGCGTGGTTGCGGATGATGTAGGAGCAATATTATCTACCTAATTTTGCTATGATAAGACTGAGACAGCATGTGTTGCGCAAGGGGGTGACACTCCCATAGACGCTGTAGTCACAGCTGCGACCGAAATCTTGACCGTCATTTTTGCTGCTTGACCGCATCGCAAAAAGACTCTTGACCGTTTGACTGTGCTGTACTTCGGCCATTGACCGATTGACCACTGATAGTATACGGAAGAATGTGTAGCAACTCCACCCCTTCCTAGTATACGGGATCAAGATTCACTGATAAGCTCAGTCACAGCTCTGACTACAGTGTTTATGGGAGTGTCACCCCCTTGTTGCGTAGCTCTCATCCTCTCCATACACTTAGCTTCCGTTTAAGCTAAGCTTTGCATCTGTATATACATGTCCATTGTCCACTTTATAACCAAATGGTATTTTTGTAATCATAGCTCCGTGGTTTATCCGAAACCAGGAATTGCAACCTAGAGATGATATCTATTGGTGCAGAAAGCCTGAGTAAGTGAAATGCTCTGCCGATAACAAACACGTGCACATTACTACCTTGGTTGTAGAGTTCTTTTACGGGACATTAAATTTTAATTTTGTGAGGGACACTTTTGAAACAAGCAGACACAGTTTATGAATGCCGTGATGTCAAAACCGCTCAACATCGGATTTTGGCGTGCAAATGCGCTTACCAATTGCAACCAAACTCAGATAAACATGCAACACCGGTCTTTTTGAAGTGGTGTGGTCATACTAAGTTCAAATGTCACAACTCACCGGAAAGTGGGTTTTGTAACCCCGACACTCCACACACCTCGTGCAGTGGTGTCCAAGTCTTCTCTGCGGGCTCTGTCATCCTCATACCATCGCAGCCAGGGCCATCCGGGGGAGGGGGACGGAGCAGTCAGGGTCCAGTTTCCACGACTCCCACCAGAGTGGAAGGAGAGATACAAACCTGGACAGATGTACTGCTACCAGGCTTCCTTACCTAAGCTTCCAGTACCACCCTTGCATCAGAGCCTACAGAAATACATTGCTACTGTCGAGGTATATGCATATGTATGCAGAACTTATATAGCAGTCTATTAGTAGAGAGTTTTGTACATGTGGATGGTGGTGTTTATGATACAAGAGATCAGGAAATGCTAGCATCTAAAAATTGCTAGCTTGTCCTATCGTTGTATACAGGTTCATCAAGTTTATTGGGAGTTGTGCATGCTGTATAACAAAAGTTAGCATAATTACACCACCACCCATTGTGCATGTGATCTCTATCATTCCATTTTCCAGCCTCTGCTTTCAATTGAAGAGCTGAAAAAGACAAAGGCAGCAGTTGAGGAGTTTGGGAGGGAGGGAGGAGTTGGGGAGAAGCTGCAGAAGGCTTTGCTGGATAGAGCGCGAAACAATGACATTTGGGTAGGTGGGAGGGTGGTCTTGGAATAGTGATAACTGAAAATTGATCTTGAACTTCTACTTGCCTACCTGCCAACCGACTACTTTCTTAGCTACCAACGCTTCCATCCCCCCTCTCTCCATCGTACTAACACTGCTCCACACTCCATCCCTCTCTCCATCCTACCAACACTGCTCCACACTCCATCCCTCTCTCCATCCTACCAACACTGCTCCACACTCCATCCCTCTCTCCATCCTACCAACACTGCTCCACACTCCATCCCCTCTCCATTCCCCCTCTCCATCTCCCCTCTCTGTCCCAGTTCTCAATGCAGCAGAAGTTCCTGGACAGTCAGAATCCTTTGCCTATATGCTCTAATGTAATGATTACATCTCCATGGCAACCAGTAGGTGACGAGGACGCCTACATCAGGTGCATGACCAGTGCTAAGTTTATAAATGCATCAAGTAAAATAGAATATTATTAGGTACTTCAGATGTGGGAGATTGCCCAAATTGTGTAAAGAATCATACGTACCCACAATGCCTCAAATTTGAAAACCACCTGACCTTGCGAGGACTCCTACTTTGGGGGGGGGGGGGTGCCAACTGGGATTTTTGCCTAAAGTTCCATTTTTACTTGATGTGTTCACGTAATTGTGCGTATAGGGAGGGAAATGTAGAGCTGTATAACATGGCTAACACATTCATTGTGATCATTCATCAGCCTGCTATATATCGTTATGTGTTGATGTTGATGGGCTGTTCCAGTGGTGGTGCTGACAAGACAGCAGTGTGTGTAAACAGCAGACCTATGCCCCATATCACAATTGGTGTCGTTATGTGTTGATGTTGATGGGCTGTTCCAGTGATGGTGCTGACAATAGAGACAACCACGTGTGTAAACACAGCAGACCTACGCATATCACAATTGGTGTACGGCGCAGAAAGCAAACTGCATGCATACGTACCATAGTCTCAGTAGAGTCTACATGTAGGGATAGAGAGGACACGGTCTCGGTAGAGTCTACGGGTAGGGATAGAGAGGACACAGTCTCAGTAGAGTCTACATGGAGGGATAGAGAGGACACGGTCTCAGTAGAGTCTACGGGTAGGGATAGAGAGGACACAGTCTCAGTAGAGTCTACATGGAGGGATAGAGAGGACACAGTCTCGGTATAGTCTATACGGGTAGGGATAGAGAGGACACGGTCTCGGTAGAGTCTACATGTAGGGATAGAGAGGACACAGTCTCGGTACAGTCTACGGGTAGGGATAGAGATGACACGGCCTTGTGTATTGTATGTTGCCTAATTTGGACTTTGCTTACTACAGATGAGACACACCTACACAATTAGTAGGTCAAAGCATCGATCCTCAAAAGCACAGAAATATGCTTACCCACAACGTAGTGTATGGTGCCATAGTTGCGGCTTTAACCATTCGCACCACACATACCTCCATACTGCAGCAACTTTCAATGGAAGATTTGTGTACGTAGGTTTCAATATGTAAATCTTATGCTGAGACCAGACGTTGTACATCACAGATGCATGGCAACCAACTATTGCCATAGCAACAGAAACCCTGTAGTTTATTACAGCTGCATACTATAATAATTATGTTCATCATTATACTTGAATGGTAATTTTTATCAGTTACTTGACTGTGTACTGGGTATACACCTCTGAATTAGCGTCTTTGCTATTGTATGTATCCGTGCATGTGATCATTATAGGAAAGAGAAAATGCCTGCCTCTATACTCTCCTTATATAGGAATGCAGCAATGCACGTCCTTGCAGCCGTCAAATGGAACCAACTCATTCAGACGTGAGCAATATTAATGTTGTGCATGACTCTTGTAACAATTGCTAGGTACTACGCACTCCTGATAAGATAGTCTCTTCAAGTGGGCTTTAAGAAACTTATTAACCCTGGGAACAGAAGGGAGTGATAATCGATTGAGGGCACATGCCCTCAACCGATTATCACTGCCTGAGGCTTCCCAGAGTGTTGAAGTGAGTTGAAGTCTGAATGGGCCGTTTCTTGTGTGGTTGAGGTGCTGCTGAAGAAGTGTATTCTTGAGAAGCTAATTTCATGTTTGAAGAATTCTCATGCGTCATGAATAAAGCCAAGGATCTAGCACTGGGTTGCATTCGGAATGAGAGAGCTCTATCTTAATTGCTCAGACCAAGGGCTTTAACTGTAAACATCAGCTTCTGCCTCGTAAGTAGTATGGCCTATTATATTTAAGTGCACCCTTCTCTCTTCTACCCCATACTCCATCCCCCCATATTCCAGCGAGTCTGTTCCTCCTTATTTCTTCCGCAATCGTCCGCTGTGCATGGCCCAGTACGACATGTACTCCAATTGCAGGATCCCTGGTCCCAGTGGCAGAGACACTCTGAGGAAGACACCTATACACAACTCCAGACACATCATCGTCATGAGGAACGGACACGTATGCACAGCTGTAGCAAGAATTAACATTGCAATTCATTGTAGGGTGAAACCCGGCAGAGGAAGTTGGACATGGTCCTATAATGAATTGCGGGATTTTGGGAGTTGGGCATCAAAGCTTTGCCAGATCCCTAGCAACAACTTCTTAACGCTGTTCCTTAGCAACGAAGTTTTTGCCATGTAAACTGCAGTACTGATGAGCTATTTGTGGTAACGTCCCCACTCCCTGCAGCCATAGCCATTCATGAAACCGCATGAAAACTCCGTTGGTGGTTTGTAGCTAAGATGACGAATTCACAGCTTGATGTTTCCTGAAAATGCACCTAAGTAAATCAACTTGGAAGCTAAAGTGCTACTCACAACATGAAATGAAACATCGCAGAAGCACCTGAATGAGCTGTGTTTCTCCAGGAAATCTGTAAGAGGTGTGCTCATTGGGAGGCAATGTCACATTTTGTTATGATTTCCTTACAAACACAAGGAATCCTTTATTTCACTGCATGGAATTCAATTGCAGTTCTGTCTATAGTGGTCGATCAGCAGCCCCTCTGTTATGGTCACCACTGCTGGTCCTAATCATGTACAAGATGACCTTCATAAAGCAGCCACCTGTCTATAGTGGCCAAAAATACGTAGTGCACGGTCCCATGGGTGACCGCTATGGACAGGTTCTACTGCACTTACCTTTCCCCGCTGTAGATCTTCAAGCTGGACCTACTCTATGAGGTCCCTGGAGGTGGTCTAGCTGTGGCCCCTGGACGTCATGTTGTGGAGGAGCTCTACCGCATTCTAAGGGCAACACCCAATCCAGCCAATCACCCTGTGGGTATCCTCACCGCAGAACGAAGGGACATCTGGCACCACGCCAGGGAGAGGCTCATGAAGGGTATGTCCCTGTAATTAGTGTAATGTGAATCATGAATGATCATGATAGCAAACTACGGTACGCATCTTTTAAATTGATGCTGAGATTCGGAACTCTTTTACCAAATGCGATTATAAGCACTATTCATGTATGCCCTAGTTAGCTTTAGCTTTGACAATGCTCCCCCCCCCCCCCCCCCCCCCCCCCCCCCCCCCCCCGACACATGTTATCCTGAAGGAGCTACTGGGAAGCTTCTGAGGAAGCTAGATCTTGTCAGCAAAAACTTGATCTTCACCATTTACAATATGTTTGTCCAAACCTCTGCATAAATTATGACAATTAACATTTGTACAAACCTAATCATTCTAGATACGTATAGTACAAGAGTCCTCTGTTATATCAGAGCGTCAGATGTTAACACAGGCCCTGCATGTAGCTACACCTCCCTCCAACACACAGACCCTCTCAACAAATCCAACCTGGACGTGATGGAGCGTGCCCAGTTTGTCCTCTGCCTGGACCGGGGTCTCCCCTCCACCTCAACCTCCCCCCTCTGCCCACACTCCCCCTACTCTGACCCACAGTACACCATGGTGCTCAACCGCTGTATGCATGGCAACGGGAGCAAGTTTAACAGCGCTAACAGATGGTTTGATTCTGTTGTACAGGTTAGAGTTCTGCATTGTTGTTGTATCTCTGGACCCCTGCATATACACCAGTCTGACTACAAACACAATTTGAATAAGGGACGTTATTCTGATAGTGCCAGTCACACTTAGCAATGTCGATCGCACTAAGGAATCTTGTGGGTGCCCACTTGAGTTCAACTATAGAACACAGTAACGCAGTACTATAGGAATATCCTTATCCAATCTCCAAGGTTGAAAATCTTGAGCTGTCTTTGTGGATAGTGTCTAAACTTTATATATACTAGTGGCAAAAAATTTTCTGCGAAAAATAAAAAGGATTTAGTGATGGCCTGTCACATTCGGAATTATTCCACTCCTCGAAAAAGCTAAGAAACTAGGAGAAATGCCTTTAACCAGGCTCAGTCCCATCCTATTATAAAATGTAGAATTTAGGGAGGGGATGGGACTGAGCCTGGTTAAAGGCATTTCTCCTTGTTTCTTAGCTTTTTCGAGGAGTGGAATAATTCCGAATGTGACAGGCCATCACTGAATCCTTTTTATTTTTCTCAGAAAATTTTTTGCCACTAGTTTGCGTACTTTTTCGAGCGCATGAAATGCGTACCTTCTTAGTCATGGTACGTGCAACGTCACGTCACCATAAGGGTACGGGGGAACTGGATGTATCCCAGATTTTAAGTTGTTGTTACTTAATCACCACCATGTTAGCCTCGTTCCTAGGCCCGAGACTACGAGGCGATCACCATGTCAACAAAGCTGCGATGGTCTCTCTTGATGGACGTGGACCTTCTGCTGGGCACTGAGCAGGCTTTAATGCTTCATTTAGTTTCCATTAATAATAAATATTTTTTTGATGTTGCTGTTGTGATCAATGTTTATTGTTGCCTTTGCGGATGAGGGGGTGGGGCATTCACCCTTCATCGGATCAGAGAGCTCGATGGCAGCCGTGTAGGTCATGTGCTTGCAATGGAAATCCAAAACTCTAGCCTCACAGTTCTGCACTGTAGTTACATCATGAAAAGAAAGCCACGCCTCCATGATGGCATAGTCACAATACATCTTGACAAGAACAGGTTGGTAGAAATTCCTCGTAGCAGTAAGAGCCAGATTCACAGGGATTCTGTTAGTGTACCAAACGCAGCCATCACAAGCAAAAGAACACAAAAAGAATGTGCTTGCATTTTGGATTGCGCATGCGCAATTGGCGAACACGTGACCTCATTGCCTCAAAAATGGCGTCGTGCTAGAATGCCATCGGATCGTAGCTAGCTAAAACTGCTAGTCTTGCCAGTTTGTAGACAAACGTGATCATGGCGAGTACTACGGCGATAGCGGTGTTGTCCTGTACGTAAATTAGCTCAAGAAGTGGTTTAGTTGGTGAGCTATCCTTGGGCAAACTTTTGTTATGAGAAAGAAAGAAAGAAGAAGAAAGATGACGAAATCGGACTTTTCTCCGCGACTTGTTCATCGACTCCCGCGCACTCTAAGGTACGTTTGTGAGTGTTTTTGTGAACTGCTAGGCAGTATCATTCTGTCTGCATGCTTGATTTGGGGGGTTGTAGCTTCTTTGGCCGTTATCCTGCTGGTGCATCAGTATGGTAAAATCGATGGGCATCCCTAAATAGAGAACGCTACCGCGTTCTCTGATACCGCGTTCTCTGATACACAGCTAGCAAGTGAGGCATAATGAAAGCAATGTGCATCAATAGTTTCATTTCCTTTGAAACTTCATGTAATAAGTTAGATTTGCAGTAACTGTTGCTAAACTGAAAATTAACTGCTGTACAGCAGTTAATTTTCAGTTTGTGACAAGCAGAATATAAGGGCATACATGTGCACATACCCTCTCACCCACACAGATATTGGCGGGAGAGGATGGGTTGTGCGGTCTCAATCTGGACCATGCACCTGCAGATGGGACTGTCTTTATTGCAGCCCAAAACTTCTGCCTGGATATCATTTCAAAGTGAGTATGTAGCCTCGTTCCCAGGCCTCCCACGCGGCCTGGGAACGAGGGTAGGGAGTATGCAACCAGGTCACAGCACTTGTGTGTGTGTGTGTGTGTGTGTGTGTGTGTGGGTGGGTGTGTTGGTGTGCACAAAAGATAATCACTCAGTGTGCTACCATTCACATCCACCAGTGGCGGATCCAGGGGGGCCGGTGCCCCCCCCCCCCCTGGCTAGAGAAAAAATTTTTTATATAGCTAGCTAGCACTTACTAACTTGCTGCTGCTACGTTGCAACTCCTGGCCTGGCCTCCTCAGCTCGCAATATCGTGAGTTGCCTGAAACCGAACGGCTTGGGAACGAGACCACGATCTAGTATACCCCTCCGTGTACGTACGTGAGCGAAATTTGAGCAAGGAAGAAGCTCATGGCGGCCCTGTGACCTGCAATCCTGGAACTTGCAGTGCAAAGCACGAAGGTGCCACGAGAGCCCATCCTGAGAAGTGAAAAATGAAGGCGAAAAAATTTTTCCGCGCTTCGCACGCACTGATCAGCACTACACACCTCTATGCACTGCCTCCGGCAGCGTTTAATATATGGTGCCCCCCCCCCCCCCCCCCCCCCCTTTCATAAATCCTGTATCCGCCCCTGTCCACGTACCTCCCCTTGCTGTGGTAGTCCCTTCTCTTCCCTTCTCTTTCAAACATTCTTGCTGAATACCTCTCCCCCCACAGGTTGCAGTACGATCTCCTGGGAGAGGCCTCCAACGTGGATGGCTCAGTCCTGTCTCCAGCTGAGCACCTGCAGTGGAATATCTCCAGTGAGAGTGCCAGGGACATTGAGGCTGCCAAGCAAAACATGGACAGGTATGTGCATGTGCAATAGCCTCGTTCCCAGGCTCCCCCCTATGCGCACAGCCAGTTGGTGTGGGTATCTGAACAAGTCTTATACGTATGTGGGCATGCAGTTAACCAGACTCTCCTTTCTGTGAGGGTCTTGCTATGCGAGACCCAGCTACAGCATCAACAGTGTCAAATGGTGGCCTTGCTCGGCAATCATGTACCACCCGTACCCTGTGTTGCTGCATGCTTCCGAGTGTGAGTCGCAGGCACCTCACGGCTGTTCCACAAGGGCTGTAAACTGGAGACTTTGTTGATCATTCATATTATAGCATAGCATAAAGTACCACTCATTGTTCAGGGAGTGGTGCATTTGCACACCTTGACCCATTTCAAGAGAGTCAGGGCCAAAACAAGTCCTTACAGGATAAGGTCATTGATCAAACCTACCAGCAAACAGTTGAGCAAAAGCTGAGTTCAGAAAACTCCAGTTCATCTGAAGCAAAAGTGGATCAGGGTATAGTCGTCCATCAGATTACTGACCTGTGGGTAAAATGCATTCTTAATTGTAGTCTTGCTGCTCCCACCTATTACACTCCTGGTATAGGAAAAATTGTGCCGCGTAATTAATGTAAATAACTCATTCGAGTGATAGGAATGGCGTACGAAGATTCTGACTACACCTTCATGATCGCTATCATGCACTGTCCCAACCGTACAATTTTGGTGCTGAAACTCACCTTGGTGGTGGAGATACAAGCGCTTTTGTTGTGCCGTCGGCCGCCATTGCTCGATCGCTCTCTTCAACGTTGGTTGCCAGTACAGTCTACGAAGGCCCCACAAAGATTCTGACCACACGGCCGTGATCGCTGTCGTTCACTGACACTTACATGCTGGAACTCACCGTGCTGGCTAAGTTGTGAGTGCTCTTGTCTTCCTTTTGGTCGCCATTGCTCGCGATCGACTGAGCATAGTTGCCACGTGGCATGTGCGTTATTTGGAATGAATTCCAATACTTACCTTGCGCTACGGAGAGCCGCAACCGGGTTGCAACGCGGCTATGAATGCTACTTGAGAGCACTCTAAATAATTTCTGATCGTCCCTATATATAGCTATCATGGTACACACGTGTGTGTGATAATTGGAACGAACTGTCACACTTAGCTTGTGCTACCATTTAACCGCGGCTACCAGGAGTGCGGTCGCCCCTCGAATAAATTAATTATTAAGATACATTTCAAGTGTGCAATGCACCAAAGTATGATTTTATCTTACAGTACACACACACACACACACACACACACACACACACACACACACATACACACACATACACACATTCACACTCACACACCACTCCCCCGGCCAACCGCAGTTTGATACGTGATGCTGATGTTGAGGTATTCGCCTTCACAGACTTTGGAAAGAACCTGATCAAGTCTTTCCTATTGTCACCTGATGGTTTCATCCAACATGCTATCCAATTGGCTTATTACAAGTAACCACACTGTGATGACAGGCTTGTTGCCAGTGCAGAGGTCGAAATAACATGCGGATATCGGTCAATTTCCGTACATTAAACTAAAATGACTGCAACACAAATGCACTTGTTCTGTAGGCGTGACCAGTCAACATGCGTGAATACAATCACCTAAGTGCATGACCCAAATGTACCTGGTTGGAATCTGCCATTCTCTCTTTCTTTATGCATGAGTAGTCAACCAAATTCATATATACACAACCAACATGGATTTGAGTGCAGCTTGGAGAACACACTTTCATGCTCTTTTGATTTATTTTTGGTGACTGGCATGATCTAGCATATTTTTTAAATGACCAATCAAAATCTAAAGTGCTAGGACATTTGACCGCTCAACATGTAATCCTTATTTCAACCTCTGCAGGGTGCCCTAATAATGAAAGATACTTCTCTTGTAGGTTGTACAAGAACCTGACTTTCACACATTATGAGGCTGCAAGACAATGGTGGTACAAGCTAGGCAGGCTAGAGATCGTTCGATCCACCACCAGCGCATCGTTGACGTTTGTGAAGACAATGAGTGACAGCAATGCATCAGTGAGTTAATTGTAGTGTTGTTTTTGTTTACTGAAAGTAAGGCATATTCAAACCTAAAAGTAATGGCAAGGCAAACAGCACGGAAATGAAGTATCTTCGAAGTGGTGGATTCTCAGTTGGGTCCTGCATAAATGGATTAGAAGGTTCTCTGGTACCGAGTTTGCCGATGTTTCAACTGAACGCTCAGTCATCGTAATGGCGAAAGTGAAGTACCCTAGTATAGGTATAGTCCAACAGTGTCAAGTAAAAGCTTTCTTTGTATTTGAACACGTACTTGCAGCTTGTAGTGTTGTTAATGATATTCATGACCCATCTTGGCGTTCTTGAGGCTCCATTAACCAAGGTTATATTCAGTGCAGGGTGACTTAGTTCTCAATTGGAATCTTCAGGTGATTCTCCTTGTGTAATACTCTGCGTATGATCACTTTCTCAGGTTGAAGAAAAGGCTAACTCCCTGGTACAGGCAATAAAAGCCCACACTGTCCGTGTCAATGACGTAAGTATGATAGTACCGGTATGCATACATCAGCAATGTCCTGCTCACCACTCACTCATAACTAATTTTAGGATTCCAGTCCAGTCCGGTCCATGATTCATTCCAGTCCACCGATTGTACCCACCCGGAAGTGGATACCTCCCCCATGCATGGAGCAGTTGCACATGACTGTCAATGACATCAGAATGTGCCGGGGCAATCAGTATAGAAAATTATGACATTAAACATACACTCGTGCTCCACTGATGGAGACATTTAAAACCGAGTTCCAGGGGCGGCGGAAGCATTTGAGCTTTGGTCAGGCACAGTATAGTGGAGGCAGTATGTGTGCATGCAGAGGCTGCAAGCCAAAGCAGTTGATCATCAGACCAGTTCCACCGCCTATGAGCTCGAATATTTTACAGAAGAGTTGAGATTAGTCTTGAAGCCGGTTCACCCCCAGTGAGCGCACATATGGAGTGGCATCATCAGTATGTATGAAGCATTGATCAGGCTGAGAGAGCAGTAAATTCAGCTATCCCATTCTCACTCGATTTTGCACACCTGGATAATTTTACTTATTACTACACCATAAGTTGCTTTTGCAAATGCTTTGATACAAGACCTACTTTCTGCTTCCATGCAAATATAACAGCGATCTTAGTAGCTACTCTAACTGGTCTTAACCCCATCCACAAGGCAATCTTAGTAACTACTCTAACTGGTCTTAACCCCATCCACAAGGCAATCTTAGTAGCTACTCTAACTGGTCTTAACCCCATCCACAAGGCAATCTTAGTAGCTACTCTAACTGGTCTTAACCCCATCCACAAGGCAATCTTAGTAGCTACTCTAAGTAATATTTAGATACCACTTTGCAGTGCATTACGGGTTTTAGTGCACGAGGGCAATCTAGTTAACGGTCGAGGGCGAGATAATGCAAGAGCCGAAGGCGAGTGCATTATCCGCCCGAGACCGTTAACTAGATTGCCCGAGTGCACTAAAGCCCGTAATGCACTGCAAACTGGTATCTAAACTGCTTAGTGCAACTCACTGACCCGAGACAGCCTTTGATCTTTGAAAAGTGTGCACTATCTAGATAATGCACACTAAAGTGTGCATTAAGCTTATTAATGCTCCGTCATGTGATCGATTCTGAGGCGTCTGATTCGTTGAGGGTCACGTGAGTAGCACTAACTGGTCTTAACCCCATCCACAAGGCAATCTTAGTAGCTACTCTAACTGGTCTTAACCCCATCCACAAGGCAATCTCAGGCCAAGCAATGGACCGGCATCTGATGACGCTGAAGATTCTAGCCACAGAAATGAGGATGGAGACACCTGGCATATTCAAGGATGAGACCTACTCACGAATCCATGACTACAACCCCACGACCAGCCAGGTATCAGTCGGATATTTATTTTAGTACTGGTAGTTTAGTTGAAGAACAGGGTAAAGATGTGATTTTTATTTTTATTTTATTTTTTTATTCGAGGGGCAACCGCACTCCTGGTAGCCGTTGCATGCAACGCCGGCTGCGACTCGCCGTAGCGTATCGCAGTTAGTTCCAATTAACGCACGTGCCACGTGGCAACCGCACTCAGTCGATCGCTAGCAATGGCGGCCAAAGGGAAGACACGAAGTTATTACAGCACTTACAACTTTGCCAGCACGGTGAGTTTTGGTATGTAAGCGTCAGTGAACGACAGCGATTACGGCTGTGTGGTCAGAAACTTGTGGGCCCTTCGTATGACTGTACTGGCAACCAACGTCGAAGAGAACGATCGAGCAATGGCGGCCGACGGCAGCGTTTGTATCTCCACCACCAAGGTGAGTCTCAGCACAATTATTATGGGTTTGTCTAACTGCATGATAGCGATCACGACGGTGTAGTCAGAATCTTTGTAGGCCTTTCCTGCGAGCTATGAGGTTTGATTATTTATTTACATTACGCGGCACAATTTTTCCCCTACCAGGAGTGTAATTTTGGGGGGAAGTGAATAATGCATAATTGATTTTTAGTTTCATTCGAGTGTACAGTACCACTGCCAGAAATAGATCGGTATCCTCGGATCCTGCTCTCAGACCTCGTGGATACTCTGATTACATCCACCAGGTCGTACTTGCAGCTATCCTTGTTCTCCTTGGCGACTAGTCTCGTTCCCAGACCCTCATATGATCTGGGCACGAGACTCCTAGGCGACTATATTGCTCACTGGCCCCATACATAGGTGATGTCACACTCGTACTTGCAGCTATCCTTGTTCTCCTTGGCGACTAGTCTCGTTCCCAGACCCTCATACGGCCTGGGCACGAGACTCCTAGGCGACTATATTGCTCACTGGCCCCATACATATATAGGTGATGTCACACTCGTACTTGCAGCTAATAACGAGCGACTACAGACGGTACTGGAGAATGTGGATGCAGCCATTCTCGAAGATGTGATCAAGATGGTGCTGGCTTTGTAGTGTGTCGTCTGGAGTGTGCATAGTTCCACTACGGACAGTGTCCTGCTAGACTCCCAGGTTCAAAGAGGTCAACCACTCCTGGGTTAGCTGTAATGGATCTGTCTCTTCTCTCACTCAGGTATCCAGTACTCATAACGACATCGTTGCATGCCACCCTCCAGATGTAGAGGAAGGCTATGGAGTGTGCTACAACCTACAGGAGAAGCAGGTGATCTTTGCTATTACCTCATTTCGCCATTACCACGACACAGACAGCCAGCAGTACGGCCAGGCTCTGATGGAGAGCTTGACGGAGATGCGCAATGTTATGGCGGCTGCCAAGACACTCACGTAGCTGTGGATTTGACAAGTTGAGCCTTACCCTCGTTCCCATGCAAGCTACGCGGCCTGGGAACGAGGCTAGTTGAACCTTAATGGTACATGTGTGTCTATATTTAAGTTGGTTGGATGCAGAATTGATTTTAGTGATAATGGTTTTACAAAGTACTATAGCTCAATTTAATTAAGGTAGGAAGCTTGTTGCATGCTGATGCATGAAGTTCATTTGACCTAATTCACCAGTATAGGGACACTGGGACAGGTCTGGAAATCAATCCTTCATGCATCGAATATGAGAGGTTGTATGGACCACTTTCGTATTTTTTGGCCATGTATAAGTCACTGTAATGATGAGAGGCGTTAGCTATAATGGAGATATCTACTTTTATAGCTGTCAGCGATTGTGGTCTTTCAATGTAGACAAGGGCAAAACACAATGTATAATTTTATAATGTGGGTATGCTCCTATATAATTTATGAATACTGTCAAGTGCACCACTAATGCATTGTAGTAACTACAGTACAGGAGTACTAACCGCATCCTTCGGAGGGGATGTAAAGCCGTTGGTCCCGGGGTACTGGTTAATATTAGCATTCATGCTATTCCGGTTACCTCGTTAGCCACTCTACATGGTGGTTTCTCATAAAATAAAAATAAAATAAAATAAATAGTACACTAAGTCTTACATTTTGTTTAGGCATCTCATTTATATCAAACAAAAAGCACGTTGTACCTAATGTGTACCTTACACTCAATGTCGTGCAAGTGATCGATACACAGGTCGATCATCGGATATGATATCAAATAAGAGCTGCATGAACAAGAAGTGTGGTCAAAAATTGACAAGCTATTAAATACAGTGTTTAAACCCGACAAAAATATTTTATAGGTCTAGCTGATGACATCATACACATGCAGCACTGTGATAATTATGTGAGTACTGGACACTTACAGCATTTCTAACCTCGTTCCCACGCCTCCAGGTCTCCTGGGAATTAACCGAACAAGGCTACAGCATTTCTACATCTTTAATTCTACTTTCTAGATATTCATTTCAAGTTTTCGTTCTGTTGTGCAAGAATTGCCAGTGCTTCATCTGAGCAACCGTAAAGCCACTTGATGTCGAGACCAGACTTCTGTCCTAACATCAGGCGCCATCGATTACACCAACCATCTTCGCTAATGTAAGCTATCTTCCCTACGCGGTGGGTTGAAGGGTGGATCTCAGATCTTCCATGACACACACGGTAGTTGTCAAATACGAGCATCATTCCGGGTTTAAGGACAAACCCCTGTGTGTACTTGGGATCACTTATCAAATTGTACACTTTCTCATATGCTTCGTAGTACCTCCTTACGCACTCATCGTCATGGGACCCCAGACTAAGTCCAACATCCTTCCCCCGACGTATGTGAATACGCTGGATCTTGTCGCCGTCCATGCAAACTACTGGGTCTTCCAGGATGAAACTTCTCTGGTACATCCGTAGTTCTGAAGGGTCACACTCTTCCTCAATAACCAATCGATGACGTCCACGTTTTAAAGGTGTTGTACTCAGAACACGAAAGGTTTCCGGATCCTCTTGTCTCAGATCTTGAATCACCTTGAAACAATCTGTAATGAAAGTGGTCGTATACTGCTTGGGTGCGTTCAGCTCAGTGCAGAGCAATCCCACCAGTTTAGGAGGAGGAAGGTAGTCGGCATAGTCAGTGTGCAGTTCAAGGTCCTTCACAGCGTAGGCCAACTGTACTGATTTTGATTTTGGTGTTGCTTCAAGATGGACAATGTTAGTAGGGTGGTATGTCCTTGGCCACAGCGGTGAAACCATTGTTAGGAAATCAACTACTCCCTCCTCACCCGTGCACACAGATCGCCCCCCATTTGCGTAGGTCTTTCATCCATGACTCAAAACGTTCCTCCTTTGCAGAGAATTCGTACTGTGGTAGTTCGTTCTCGCTAGTCCAGAGAGCCTCTTCCACTACGGGTTTGACCAGGTCTCTTAAAGGACAACACCTGGTCCAATAGAAGATGAAAGTGTGTCCATAGCTACAGTTCTGAATGTGCATGCATGTGTTTCATTACCTATACTTAAGTATGTACTTCCTCCGGACCAATGTCCACGTCATTTACATTTAGTCGAGCGTGACACTTACATTTTAGTCTTGCAATTGGAATCACAGTGGATTCAGATACAGTTCAGGTAGCAGCGGTGCTCCGCAGATGATCTTCGTGTGCCAAAGATGACAGTAGTCAGTCAGCGATAAGCTTCAGGGTTCCAGGAGGCTGTATAGACCACTGGTTTCAGCTCTGCATGCCAATTGGCTTTCTCACCGTAGCAGTTCAGAGCATGGATTCGAATCTCCCGCGAAATTGAAAATGGTCACGAGATATAATTATTACAATAATAATAATTATATAATAATATATATATAACGTTAGCGATTACGTCATCAATATGCGCGGCCGGCGGCGCCGCGCGGTGAACTTTGACTTGCACTTGACTGTGGCGTCTATGGTACATACATGTATATATAGGAGCTAGCTGCGACCATCATCGACATCAAGCAGCAAAAATGACGGTCAAGATTTCTTGACCCGGTCGCAGCTCTGACTACGGCGTGAATTGGAGTGTCACTCCCTTGGATTTGACTGTGTATTCCCGTCTTTGGAAGCGATTAGGTGCACGCAACGATGCTTTGGAGAATATCCTGTCTGTCTAAGCATATCAGGAGAGGTGAGGCTGTCGCCATAATTATGAGTTTTGCTGTATGGACAGCGGTCGTGATCTGAAGGAATATTAATCATGTTTGCACAATGCACTGACTGTGGGGCACATGAAGGTTTTCTGTCTACTGCAGACAGAAAACCTTCATATGCCCCACAGTCAGTGCACGCCAGTGGGGCTTCTAGCCACTTCATAGCTAGTGATGTGTTCCCCATTTGCCTGCAGAGTGCAAAGATTGTGCTATCTGGAGCTCCCAAACTCGCCCAATAAAATCAACACTTTGTCAGACGTGAATTGCCACCATGGAAATGATATTGGTGCCGAAATTGTCTTGCAAAGTTTATCTGTGGCGTGGTTGCGGATGATGTAGGAGCAATATTATCTACCTAATTTTGCTATGATAAGACTGAGACATCATGTGTTGCGCAAGGGGGTGACACTCCCATAGATGCTGTAGTCACAACTGCGACCGAAATCTTGACCGTCATTTTTGCTGCTTGACCGCATCGCAAAAAGACTCTTGACCGTTTGACTGTGCTGTACTTCGGCCATTGACCGATTGACCACCGATAGTATACGGAAGAATGTGTAGCAACTCCACCCCTTCCTAGTATACGGGATCAAGATTCACTGATAAGCTCAGTCACAGCTCTGACTACAGTGTCTATGGGAGTGTCACCCCCTTGTTGCGTAGCTCTCATCCTCTCCATACACTTAGCTTCCGTTTAAGCTAAGCTTTGCATCTGTATATACATGTCCATTGTCCACTTTATAACCAAATGGTATTTTTGTAATCATAGCTCCGTGGTTTATCCGAAACCAGGAATTGCAACCTAGAGATGATATCTATTGGTGCACAAAGCCTGAGTAAGTGAAATGCTCTGCCGATAACAAACACGTGCACATTACTACCTTGGTTGTAGAGTTCTTTTACGGGACATTAAATTTTAATTTTGTGAGGGACACTTTTGAAACAAGCAGACACAGTTTATGAATGCCGTGATGTCAAAACCGCTCAACATCGGATTTTGGCGTGCAAATGCGCTTACCAATTGCAACCAAACTCAGATAAACATGCAACACCGGTCTTTTTGAAGTGGTGTGGTCATACTAAGTTCAAATGTTACAACTCACCGGAAAGTGGGTTTTGTAACCCCGACACTCCACACACCTCGTGCAGTGGTGTCCAAGTCTTCTCTGCGGGCTCTGTCATCCTCATACCATCGCAGCCAGGGCCATCCGGGGGAGGGGGACGGAGCAGTCAGGGTCCAGTTTCCACGACTCCCACCAGAGTGGAAGGAGAGATACAAGCCTGGACAGATGTACTGCTACCAGGCTTCCTTACCTAAGCTTCCAGTACCACCCTTGCATCAGAGCCTACAGAAATACATTGCTACTGTCGAGGTATATGCATATGTATACAGAACTTATATAGCAGTCTATTAGTAGAGAGTTTTGTACATGTGGATGGTGGTATTTATGATACAAGAGATCAGGAAATGCTAGCATCTAAAAATTGCTAGCTTCTCCTATCGTTGTATACAGGTTCATCAAGATTACCCTTTATTGGGAGTTGTGCATGCTGTATAACAAAAGTTAGCATAATTACACCACCTCCCATTGTGCATGTGATCTCTATCATTCCATTTTCCAGCCTCTGCTTTCAATTGAAGAGCTGGAAAAGACAAAGGCAGCAGTTGAGGAGTTTGGGAGGGAGGGAGGAGTTGGGGAGAAGCTGCAGAAGGCTTTGCTGGATAGAGCGCGAAACAATGACATTTGGGTAGGTGGGAGGATAGTCTTGGAATAGTGATAACTGAAAATTGATCTTGAACTTCTTCTACTTGCCTACCTGCCAACCGACTACTTTCTTAGCTACCAACACTTCCATCCCCCCTCTCTCCATCCTACCAACACTGCTCCACACTCCATCCCCTCTCTCCATCCTACGAACACTGCTCCACACTCCATCCCTCTCTCCATCCTACCAACACTGCTCCATTTCGACTTTGCTTACTACAGATGAGACACACCTACACAATTACGTAGGTCAAAGCATCGATCCTCAAAAGCACAGAAATATGCTTACTCACAACGTAGTGTATGGTGCCTTAGTTGCGGCTTTAACCATTCACACCACACATACCTCCATACTGCAGCAACTTTCAATGGAAGATTTGTGTACGTAGGTTTCAATCTTATGCTGAGACCAGACGTTGTACATCACAGATGCATGCAGCCTATCTGCATGGCAAACAACTATTGCCATAGCAACAGAAACCCTGTAGTTTATTACAACTATAATAATTATGTTCATCATTATACTTGAATGGTAATTTTCATCAGTTACTTGACTGTGTACTGGGTATATGCCTCTGAATTAGCATCTTTGCTATTGTATGTATCCGTGCATGTGATCATTATAGGAAAGAGAAAATGCCTGCCTCTATATACTCTCCTTATATAGGAATGCAGCAATGCACGTCCTTGCAGCCGTCAAATGGAACCAACTCATTCAGACGTCAGCAATATTAATATTGTGCATGACTCTTGTAACAATTGCTAGGTACTACGCACTCCTGATAAGATAGAGTCTCTTCAAGTGGGCTTTAAGAAACTTATCAACCCTGGGAGTGATAATCGGTTGAGGGCACATGCCTCAACCGATTATCACTGCCTGTGGCTTTCCAGAGTGTTGAAGTGAGTTGAAGTCTGAATGGGTTGTTTCTTGTGTGGTTGAGGTACTGTTGAAGAAGTGTATTCTTGAGAAGCTAATTTCATGTTTGAAGAATTCTCATGCGTCATGAATAAAGCCAAGGATCTAGCGCTGGGTTGCATTCAGGAATGAGAGAGCTCTATCTTGCTCAGACCAAGGGCTTTAACTGTAAACATCAGCTTCTGCCTCGTAAGTATTATATTTAAATGCCTCCTCTCTTCTACCTCCTCTCCATACTCCATCCCCCCATATTCCAGCGAGTCTGTTCCTCCTGATTTCTTCCGCGATCGTCCACTGTGCATGGCCCAGTACGACATGTACTCCCATTGCAGGATCCCTGGTCCCAGTGGCAGAGACACTCTGAGGAAGACACCTATACACAACTCCAGACACGTCATCGTCATGAGGAACGGACACGTATGCACAGCTGTAGCAAGAATTAACATTGCAATTCATTGTAGGGTGAAACCCGGCAGAGGAGGTTGGACACGGTCCTATAATGAATTGCGGGATTTTTGGAGTTGGGCATCAAAGCTTTGCCAGATCCCTAGCAACAACTTCTTAACGCTGTTCCTTAGCAACAAAATTTTTGCCATGTAAACTGCAGTACTGATGAGCTATTTGTGGTAACGTCCCCACTCCTTGCAGCCATAGCCATTCATGAAAACTCGGTTTGCAGCATATGTATTGTAGACCGCAGGACTGGTGTATTATATTTTGTGTAAAGGTGAAATTGCCGATGCTGGTTGGCCTCTCAACCTGTCCCTCGTGCAATAAATCCTGTGTGCTGTAGTGCACGGAACTTGTTGTACATTAACTAGTATATGTAGCTGTTCCATTACCAGTTGTTAGGTGATTCTTCCCCTGAGGTAAATCACCTCTTGGCGCACTGATTTTAGCTGGGGATTCTGTGCAGGCTGCTCAACCGTGAGGGCAAAGAGGCTGGCCACTTGCTCGAGTGCCATGGCTTGCTGATGGTGGGTTTAAACTTGTTCCTGTAAGGAACGGATTCGTCTCTGAACAATGTAGAACTTCTGAAATGGAGTGCCCTCCTGTAGCTGCACATCTTTGCTTTGCGCCTACAGGAGGTCCAAATCATGGCACTCCTGCTCGAGGAGTGCAAACAGCCGGTGAAAATCCCCAAACTAATGTGCAAGCTTGGGGGGGCACACCTGGTTTAGAGGCATAAGGAGGAAGTGTTCTAACACTATCCTGAATTACAGTGTAGTTGAATTACCTGGTCAAGCTCAACCTTGGCTTTCTTGAGATTGCCTCCAGCCGCCATGAATTTATGGTGGTCACCTTTGGTAGTCACTAAGATGACTAATTCACAGCTTGATGTTTCCTGGAAATGCACCTAAGTAAATCAACTTGGAAGCTAAAGTGCTACTCACAACATGAAATGAAACATCGCAGAAGCACCTGAATGAGCTGTGTTTCTCCAGGAAATCTGTAGGAGGTTTGCTCATTCGGAGGCAATGTCACATTTTCCTTACAAACACAAGGAATCTTTTATTTCACTGCATGGTGCAGTACTACAGTGGAACCTATCTATAGTAGTCAGCAGCCACCTGTCTATTGTGGCCACTACTGCTGGTCCCAGTTCACTAATCGTGTACAAAATGACCTGCATAAAGCAGTGCAGCCACCTGTCTATAGTGGCCGAAAGTATAGTGGTCCCATGGGTGACCACTATGGACAGGTCCGGGTTTCCATTGCAAACGCATCCCCGGAAGATCTAAACGCAGCTACTAGACGAATCTCTGGAAGTTCCTTAAGCAACGTCGCACCGTTATTCGGATACATACATAGGTACGTAAAAATTAGCTTAGGCCAGCGCTCTTTGAAAGAAGCCTTCTGCATCTTCAAAAGAAGTCTTCTGCATCTTCGGAAGAAAACTTCCGGATCTCCAGTTTTTGCAAGAAGAGCCTTCTGGCTTGCTACAAACACACTTGGTAAAAGAGTTCCGAATCTCAGCATCAATTTTAAAGACGCGTACCGTAGTTTGCTATCATGATCATTCATGATTCACATTACACTAATTACAGGGACATACCCTTCATGAGCCTCTCCCTGGCGTGGTGCCAGGTGTCTCTCCGTTCTGCGGTGAGGATACCCACAGGGTGATTGGCTGGATTGGGTGTTGCCCTTAGAATGCGGTAGAGCTCCTCCACAACATGGCAACCAGGGGCCACAGCTAGACCACCTCCAGGGACCTCATAGAGTAGGTCCAGCTTGAAGATCTACAGCGGGGAAAGGTAAGTGCAGTAGAACCAGTGACGGAAAGGTTTCCGAATCTCAGCACTAACTTTAAAATCGCGCACCATACCTATCCCTGCTTGAAAGTTAGTGATCCTAAGAGAGAAACAGAAATCTGAATCATTAAGAGAGAGAGAATCAGTTGGAATTCAGCTGAGGCCTATATATAGTCAGTGCATGCATGGAGTTCTCTGTATTTTAAATCAGAGCGTCTGATGTTAACACTGGCCCTGCATGTACAACTCCCTCAAACACACAGACCCTCTCAACAAATCCAACCTGGACGTGATAGAGCATGCCCAGTTTGTCCTCTGCCTGGACCGGGGTCTCCCCTCCACCTCAACCTCCCCCCTACTCCGACCCACGCTCCACCGTGGTGCTCAACCGCTGTATGCATGGCAACGGGAGCAAGTTTAACAGCGCTAACAGATGGTTCGATTCTGTTGTACAGGTTAGAGTTCTGCATTGTTGTTGTATCCCTGGACCCCTGCATATAATGTAGAGTACGTATTGAGGCGCCCAGGGTTTGGGGACATTAGACCGCCGCTGAACAGGGGGGTGGGCGCTAGATACGTACTCAGACTACTTACGCATGTAACATCCGCCCACCCATCAGCACTGTGGTAAGCTGTGAATATCAATGACCGGCTATGAATATATAAGTCCATTTTTCACGCAAGGAAATTGATCGCACGTTGAAATGCTCGACAGAGAAAGCACGCAATAGTTCTGTAAATCGGCCTTTTTGAATGCACAACCTCGCCCACAGGTTAAGAAATGCTGCTCAAAACTTTTGTGATGGGTGGGCCCTTACTACACTACTTTTGGACCCTGTGCAGTAACTTTTGGACCCTGTGCAGTAACTTTCGCGTGAAGAGGGGGGGTGGGCGCTTGATACGTACTCTACAGTACACCAGTCTGACTACACACACAATTTGAATAAAGGACGTTATTCTTACGATAGTGTCGGTCACGCTTAGCAATATCGATCGCACTTAGGAATCTTGTGGGTGTCCAGCTGGCCACTCGAGTTCAACTATAGAACACAGTACTTTAGAATATCTTTATCCCAATCATTGCCTTATCCGATCTCCAAGGTTAGAAATCTTGAGCTGTCCTCGTGAATAGTATCTATACTTTATACAGATACACAGCTAGCAAGTGATGCCTTAATGAAAGCAATGTGCATATTTAATTCTACCTTCATTTCCTTTGAAACTTGGGCGTGAGGGATTACAACATGTCTATACTAGTTTGACGTTCCTTCGCTGTCTTTGGCAGCTCATGCGCTCCTGGTTTGCAGTTGCTAAAATTACAGCAGTTAATTTTCAGTCAGAATAAATGGGCATAGAAGCGTGCATACCCTCCCACACAGATATTGGCGGGAGAAGATGGGCAGTGTGGGATCAATCTGGAGCATGTACCTGCAGATGGGACTGTCTTTATTGCAGCCCAAAACTTCTGCCTGGACATCATTTCAAAGTGAGATATTGTCCAACCAGGTCACAGTGTGTGTGTGTGTGTGTGTGTGTGTGTGTGTGTGTGTGTGTGTGTGTGTGTGCACAAATGACAATCACTCAGTGTGCTACCATTCACTAGGGGTTCCATCTACCGGCCCCTTGCTGTGGTAGTCCCTTCTCTTCCCTTCTCTTTCACATAGCTCAAACATTCTAGCTGGATACCTCTCCCCCCATGCACAGGCTGCAGTACGATATCCTGGGAGAGCCCTCCAACGTGGATGGTTCAGTTCTGTCTCCGGCAGAGCAACTGCAGTGGAATATCTCCAGTGAGAGTGCCAGGGACATTGAGGCTGCCAAGCAAAACATGGACAGGTATGTGCATGTGCAATAGCCTCGTTCCCAGGCTCCCCCCTATGCGCACAGCCAGTTGGTGTGGGTATCTGAACATGTCTTATACATATGTGGGCATGCAGTTAACCAGACTCTCCTTTCTGTGCGAGTCTTGCTACTCAGGTCACTTAAGGCAGTTCACAAGTGCTCTGATAGCAAAAAAGGAGGCAATATGGACTCAGAAAAGCTGCTGCTGAAGACAAAGTGCATGGTCTAACTCAACAATCACCTACTAACAAAGTAGGAAATAGATTGTAGATTATTATTAACAAGCGTTACCATGGTAACATGCTTACATGTACATAATTGGGTGGGGTCAAAGTTTAATTGCCTTAACTTTATTTTCGCTTTTGCGGGTACGAAATCGTGTACAAATGCCAAGAAAACGGACACCAATGGAATCAGCACAACACGAAGAAGCATGAATCAACTGGAAACGCTGCACAGAGATAAGCCCTCGAGAAATACGAACGGATTTGTATGAATTTACTAGCCTGAACTGTACTAATTAAATATTCATCAACTTACTTCGCACTCCAAGTTGATCCTGGACAGTGTTTCCACCCTGCATCACCTCAAGCATTCATAAATGAACGCAGAGAGCAACCAAAAGTTCCGAGATGGGTAGGTTTTCGTACCCGCAAAAGCCATTAAAGCTTCACACTATCGTGACGCTCGTATTCACTTGGCAGTTTTCACAGCCCTAGTGCCCACACCAAGCGCGGACGAAGACTACTCTTTCCTACACTCAAACGCCATTCATCATAGTCAAAAACAAACGACTAACAGAAGACTGATACGTTGGATCGCAGAAACAGGAGCCACACAGCGCTCCATACAACACAACTGTGCCGCGAGGTATAGTCCGCGGATCAATAATGTAATTCCGTAATCTATCCGCTTACGCGAAATTGATTGAGGACACGCCTTAGGCGACCTGAGTATGTGAGACCCAGCTACAGCATCAACAGTGTCAAATGCTGGCCTTGCTCGGCGATCATGTACCACCCTGTGTTGCTTCCACAAGAGCTGTAAACTGGAGACTTTGTTCAACATTCGTTATTATACCAAAGAGACATTGATAGCATAAAGTACCACTCATTGTACAGGGAGTGGGTGTTTGCACACATTGACCAATTTCAAGAGAGTCAGGGCCAAAACAAGTCCTTATAAGCTAAGGGCAAACAGGTGAGCAAGAGCCGAGTTCAGAAAGCTCCAGTTCATCTGAAGCAAAAGTAGATCGGGATAGCCGTCCATCAGATTACTGACCTGTGTGTGAAATGCAACTTCCAGTCTGCAGCATGCTACTCCCCCCCCCCCCCCCCCCCCCCCCCCCCCCCCCCCCACACACACACACACACACACACAAAGATGTATACATTTGAAGTGTGCCATGCACCAAAGTATGATTGTATCTTACAGTACAGCCCGCACACGCACACGCACACGCACACGCACACACACACACACACACACACACACACACACACACACACACACACACACACACACACACACACATACACACACACACACATACACACACACACACACACACACAATCATACACACATTCACACTCCAACACTCCCCCGGCCAACCCAGTTTGATACGTGATGCTCATCTTGAGGTATTCGCCTTCTCAGACTTTGGAAAGAACCAGATCAAGTGTTTCCAAATGTCACCTGACGGTTTCATCCAACATGCTATCCAATTGGCTTACTACAAGTATGTATACCACACAGGGTGACAGGCTTGTTGCCAAGGCAAAGGTCAAAATAACATGTGGACATCGGTCACCGTACATTAAACTAAAATGACTGCCACACAAATGCACTTGTTCGGCAGGTGTGACCAGTCAACATGCGTGAATACAATCACTTAAGTGCATGACCCAAATGACTGTACATGTACCTGGTTCGAATCAGCCAATCTCTTTTTTCTCTCTTTCTTTATGCACGAGTTCTAGTCAACCAAATTCATATATACACAACCAACATGGATTTGAGTGTAGCTTGGAGAACACACTTTCAATGCTGTTTTATTTATTTTTGGTGACTGGCTTGACCTAGCTAGCATATTTTGTAAATGTCCAATCAAAATCTAAAGTGCTAGGACATTTGACCGCTCAACATGTAGTCCTTATTTCGACCTCTGCAGGGTGTCCTAATAATGACCAATACTTCTCTTGGGGGGGGGGGGGGGGGGGGCTGGGAACGGATTATTGTCAACGCAAACCAAAGAACAGAAAACAGCTAGTGCTGTAGTAGTTACATGTACACTCTTACAGTTTGTTTATAGGCATCTCATTGGTATCGAACAAGGCACCTTGTACCTAATGTGTACCTTACACTGAAACAGTCATGCAAGTGATCGATACACAGGTTGATCGTCGGATAAGAACTATTAGTCCAACAACATTGATATCAAAATAAGAGCTGAACAACATGTAATCCTAATTTCGACCTCTGCAGGGTGCCCTAATGCAGGGTGCCCTAATGCAGGGTGCCCTAATGCAGGGTGCCCTAATAATGACCGATACTTCTCTTGTAGGTTATACAAGAACCTGACTTTCACTTACGAGGCTGCAAGACCCGGGTGGTACAAGCTAGGAAGAATAGAGATCATCCGATCCACCACCAGCGCGTCACTGGCATTTGTGAAGGCAATGAGTGACAGCAATGCTTCAGTGAGTTAATTTAGTGTTGTTTTAGTTACTAAAAAGTGAGGTATATTCATTGGAACTTGCTAAACCTAAAATTAATGGCAAGGCAAACAGCATGGAAATGAAGTATCTTCGAAGTGGTACCGGTGGATTCTCAGTTGGGTCCTGCATAAATGAATAGAAGGTTCTCTGGTACCAACTTAGATGAGTTTGCCGATGTTTCAACTGAATGCTCAGTCATTGTAATGGCGAAAGTGAAGTACCGTATATAGTATCAATTGCTCTGGATACAGGTACAGTCCAATAGTGTCAAGTATAACATTTGAACCCATAACCTTTGAAC
The DNA here is from genome assembly GCA_963931865.1 of Axinella damicornis. Taxonomy (NCBI): domain Eukaryota; kingdom Metazoa; phylum Porifera; class Demospongiae; order Axinellida; family Axinellidae; genus Axinella; species Axinella damicornis. Next base: position 12,883,401 of record OZ007512.1, on the reverse strand, counting down.
CCATAACCTTTGAACCCATAACCTTTGAACCCATAACCTTTGAACCCAGCCACCTGTCATTGTATGGAACACTTGCAGCTGTTGTTCAGGATGCATAGGCTTCCAATGTGTGAAGTAGTGGCCTCAGTGTTGTTAATGATATTCATGACCCATCTTGGCATTCTTGAGGCTCGTTATAGTCAGTGCAGGGTGACAGTGAGGCTTAGTTCTCAAATGGAATCTTCAGGTGATTCTCCTTGTGTGATACTCGTATGCATACGATCACTTTCTCAGGTTGAAGAAAAGGCTAACTCCCTTGTACAGGCAATAAAAGCCCACACTGTCCGTGTCAATGACGTAAGTGTGATAGTACTGGCACGCATACATCAGCAATTATGTCCTGCTCACCACTCACACAATGTCATAACTAATTTTAGGATTCCAGTCCAGTCCGGTCCATGATTCATTCCAGTCCACCGATTGTACCCACCCGGAAGTGGATACCTCCCCCATGCATGGAGCAGTTGCACATGACTGTCACATGACATCAGAATGTGCCGGGGCAATCAGTATATAGAAAATTATGACATTAAACATACACTCGTACTCCACTGATGGAGACATTTAAAACCGAGTTTCAGGGGCAGCGGAAGCATTTGAGCTTCAATTGGTCAGGCAGAGTATAGTGGAGGCATTGTGTGTGCATACAGAGGCTGCAAAGCAGTTGATCATCCATCTGACCAGTTCCAGTGCCTATGAGCTGGAATAGTTTATTGAGATTAGTCTTGAAGCCGGTTCACCCCCAGTGAGCGCACATATGGAGTGGCATCATCAGTATGTGTGAAGCATTGATCAGGCTGAGGCAGGCTCATGGAGCAGTATATGTAAACAGCTATCCCATTCTCACTCGATTTTTCACACCTGCATAATTTACTTATTGCTACACCATAAGTTGCTTTGCAAATGCTTTGATACAAGACCTACTTTATTACAGCAATCTTAGTAGCTACTCTAACTGGTCTTTACCCCCATCCACAAGGCAATCTCAGGGCAAGCAATGGACAGGCATCTGAGGACGCTGAATATCCTAGCTACAGAATTGGGGATGGAGACACCTGGCATATTCAAAGACGAGACGTACTCAAGAATCCAGCACTACAACCTCATGACAAGCCAGGTATCAGTGCTGTTCTATTTTAGTACTGTGCTCAGAGAGCTATCTAATGGGGTAGAGATGCGATTTTTAGTTTCGTTCGAGTGTACATACCACTACCCGAGACAGATCGGCATCCTCAGGTCTTGCTCTCGGTCCTCGTGGATACTCTGATTGCATCCACAAGCTCGGGGGGGGGGGGGGGGGGGGGGGGGGGGGGGGGGAAGGCCCATGCATGTGAAGTGTGTTAGCGGGAGGCCATGCACCTTGCAGCCCCCGGCCACGGACATATATCAGCTTCAGTAGTAGAGGTCTAGGGGGTTTCCCTGTCACAAGGCCCCCTTCTCATGAGTCAAATGGCATCTATCTCAATGACCTAATAAGGAAGTGAGCCGTAATTAAAAACAAAATGCACACAATGTTTGAAATCGGTACTATTAGTTATCAAGGTAACCTCAGTAGGGAGTTCCATTGATGTAAAGTGGAAGGGAAATAATACGCATTAACTCTACTGTATGGTGCAAAAGATTGGGCAGAAGGATTGACCATTCAAAAATCTGTACACTGGTATACAGAGAGAAAATCAATCCAACTCCCTATAGACAGCTGCTATTTTTCCCTCATTCATCACTTCTCTTTGGTGATGATGGTGGAGATAGGGTTTTTCCTCTCTGGATGGTGGCTTTCTGGTACAAATTTACTAAAGAATCTTTAACACGGACATCACGACCAACAAGTTGGTGGAAGAGATCTTCAGCATCAGATTCAGTGTTCAGTGTATTTGAATTCTTCTTCTCTAAGCTGACCACAACAAGGTTATTTCTGTGTCCCAGATCATGCTCCGCATACAGCCTGCAAAGAGTTAGACAATTGTGCCGCCCAATATACCGCAGGCACGTGTTATTAAGTGCACCTCACTTATAGGCACATATTCGCTGTTAGGCACAGGTTCGACTCTCTCAGCTACTCTTATTAAGTGCTGAAGTCTTCCTAAACTCTACCACTTTCGGAGTGGAAAAAAGCTATAATTCGAAATGAAGTGCACCCCCTATTTGAGGAATGTCATTCAAAATTAAATGCATCTTGCTTATAGGCAGGCACATCCCTGCACATATCTCCTTCCTGTGGAAATATAAGCACATGTGTCTAATAACAAGCGACTACGGACGGTACTGGAGAATGTGGATGCAGCCATGATCGAAGATGTGATCAAGATGGTGCTGGCTTTGTAGTGTGTCATCTGGAGTGTGGATAGTTCCACTACGGACAGTGTCCTGCTAGACTCCCAGGTTCAAAGAGGTCAACCACTCCTGGGTTAGCTGTAATGGATCTGTCTCCTCCCTCACGCAGGTATCCAGTCCACATCACGACATCATTGCATGCCACTTTGCAGATGTAGAGGATGGCTATGGTGTGTGCTACAACCTACAGGAGAAGCAAGTGATCTTTGCCATTGCCTCATTTCGCCATTACCACGACACAGACAGCCAGCAGTACGGCCAGGCTCTAATGGAGAGCTTGACGGAGATGCACAATGTTATGGCGGCTGCCAAGACACTCACGTAGCTGTGGATTTGACAAGTTGAGCCTTAGCCTCGTTCCATGCAGGCCACACGGCATGGGAACGAGACTAGTTGAACCTTAATGGTACATGTGTATCTATATTTAATTTGGTTGGATGCAGAATTATTGATAATGGATTTATTGTTACAATTTTAATTGACAATTCTTTTATTTCTCTACAGGTACGTGTACTAGCTACTAGCTCACCTTAACGTCTGTCATCTTGTGCACGGAGTATAATGCACGTGCTGTCATGTGACTGCATTTGACAGTCTGATTGGTTGATTGCTCATGTGACAACCTCTCCTAAAGCGCCAACCTTTCATGATCTAGTTTGAATTATCTAATGCAATAATAGCATCCTTGATCTGTTGGACAGATGCTATATATGTGTCCAACAGATCAAGGATGCTAGTACGATAACATGAGCATTCATCTTAAGCTGAGTCACTAATGTTTGATCATACCATTTCCAGGTGGGGGGTGGGGCCTGGGAATGGGGATTATTGTCAACGCAAACCGAAGAACAGAAAATGGGGAAGGCCTGGGAGCAAGGCTAGTTTTGCTATAATATTACTCATCATTTGCATGGCTAGGTACTAGTAGGTATATACAGTCAAACCTCCGATAGTGGACCTTCCGAGATAGGGACACAATATAATAAACCTCTCTACAAAGGACGTTTTTCAAGGTCCCAAATAATTGGTTTGCCTATGGTTGTAATACGTTTTGAACCTCCGAGAAGAGGACAACCTCTCTACAAAGGACAAAAGACTTCAATTTATATTGTTCCCAAAGTGTCCTTTGTTCGGAGGTTTGACTGTAGCCACGACCTAGCTACCAGTGGGTGGCTGGTGGCCGAGTGGTTAAAGCATTCGACTGCTAATCGAAAGGTTGCAGGTTCGAATCCCACCATTGCCATAGGAGATTTTCTTTCTCCTAGGAGTTGACTCAGCTCTACCCTAAAAAATGAGTAGGTGTGTTCTTGAAGGTGTTTCACCTGAAACAGTTCACACCGCATCCTTCGGAGGGGATGTAAAGCCGTCGGTCCCGGGGGACCTGGGTTCATAGGCTCTGCCTTCTCCAGGCCCTCGTTAGCCACCATTGTGGTAAACCCTTCAAGGGTAGTCAAGTGCAAGTACCAGCATAGAAGATTCTGCTAGAATCACAAACATGCTTGGTGTAAACTTCATCACATTTTCAAAATGCTTGCCAAATCATGAATAATGTTTTGCACCAATCATTCTATCAAGCGACAGAGGATAGATACAGTTGATGTGAAGTGACGATCAAAATACCAGGCACCTATACCTATACCTACCTCTCAAAAATAGCTTGCTCATGGCCTGGACTGTATATATAGAGGGGGTGGTGGCTTTCTGGTACATTTTACTAGAGATTACTAAAAATTGTAGTACACTCTTATGATGTTTAGGCATGTCATTGATATCGAAGAAAGGCTGGGCGCCTTGTACCTAATGTGTACCTTACACTCAAAGTCATGCACAGGTTGATAATAATTATTAGTCCAAAAATGAAATAAGAGTTGAACAAGAAAAAGTGTGTTCAAAAATTGACAAGCTAGCATTTAAACCCGGCAAAAAGATTATATACGTAGGCCTAGCTGATGACATCATACACATGCAGCACTGTGTTATGTGAGTAATGGACACTTACAGCATTTCTAACCTCGTTCCCAAGCCTCCAGGAAGCCTGGGAACCAAACAAGGCTGGCTACAGCATTTCTACATCTTTAATTCTACTTTCTAGCTATTCTACTTTCTGCGTGATAGCTAGCTAGCCTCGTTCCCAGGCCCCCACCCAGCTTTTCGTCGCTTGCAGTACGTGCAACCGAAAGAGGCGCGCGGGCCTGGGAATGAGGCTACATGATAGCCATGTCAAGATGTAGAAGAAACTGTTATGGATGCTTGTGTTGCTACATATAATGCAGTTGCTTGCTGCCGGCCTGGTCAATATGAAACTCAAATGGGCATGCAGACAGTGTAGATACGGATAGTTACGGTGCCTGTCCTGTCTGTATGGTGAACTATCTTCAGGTGGTGATGGAAGAGGAAGTCATGCAACTATCATCTGTGACTTCGCTAACTAGCTAGCTATATACCAAAGTGTTTCTTTTTACCAAGAGAGGGAGTAGAGCTAGTGGTTATTGGTCTGGCAGGAAGTAGGTATTAGCCAATAGCCAGTTCTGAATGTGCATGTGTGCCCATTTACTATACTTAAGTAAGTAAGGTAGGGCGGGGTAATTCGGGCCATGGGGTAATTCGGTCAACGGTAACTAAAACGGACATTCCTTCCTGTTGCAATGTTGAAGTGGCCCGAATTATCCGGTGGCCCGAATTACCCCGCCCTACCTTACTTCCTACCAGATCAATATCCACGTCGTTTACATTTAGTCAAGCCTGACACTGAAGTCTTGCAAATCACAGTCAGACTGTGGATTCAGATACAGTTCAGGTAGCAGTGGTAGTCTGGATGATCTTCGTGTGCCAAAGATGCTGGCAGACAGTCAGCAATGAGCTTCAGGGTTCCATGAGGCTGTATAGGCCTCTGCATGCTAATTGGCTTTCTCACCTTAGCAGTTCAGTGCATTGATTCGAATCTCCCGCGAAATTGAAAATAATTATGCGATATCGCGATATTAGATTATAGATCTATAGATAGATATAAAATACGTTAGCGATTACGTCATCGATATGAATGAATGAATGAAATATTTATTTGAGTGACACGCATTACAAAATGCCCGGCCTGATTAGGCCTATGAGTCACTAGACTAGTACAAAAAATTGGTAACAGTTTACAAACCGATTAAATATTTAAGAGCCTGCATCTAGCTTTATACATGTTATATAGATTTTTACTTATTATACCACTATGTTTAGTCGCACAAAGAATATATTTAAATTTGCCGATAAGGGGGAGGGGGGTAAATGAATCATCCAAATAAGATAAACAGCTAAAAAAGTGATATCTCAGATCTTCTAGAGCAGGGCACTCCATTACGAAATGGAATTCATTTATGCGCGGCCGGCGGCGCCGCGCAGTGAACTTCGAACTTACACTTAGTCTCTCCTTGTAATTTGACTCTGCAATAAATACGAAGTGGATAGTTGAAGTAGGGCAATGGGTTAGGGTATATTAGGGCCAGGGCCGGTTCTAGATGCGCGCGCGTTTCCGGTACCTATACCTAAAGTATGTACTTCCTGCCGGACCAATATACACATCGCAATAAATAATAATAATAATAATAATTTTAATGACAATAGAGGCCAGGAGGGCCCAGTAGTCAAAATACGGAGGATTATACAATTGACTGGAGTGCTTTGGATATTCAATGCATAACTAATATAGTATCCTAAAATTAATGTTTAAATACATTACTATCATTACTTTGGAATATAAAGATCATTTTATCTGTATCTGTCATGGTGGAGAATGCTGGGTTCAGAATTGAGCATCGATCGAATAGCACACCTCTTGCATTGCTGTTGTCATAGAGTTTGCAGGCAATGAGGAAATGAGGTTCATCCTCAACCTGATTGGTACAAAACCAGCAGGTCCGTTGTTCTACTGGCAAAGGGGTGGGGAGGGCATAACGTCCGGTCTCAATTCTTAATGGGTGGGCACTTGTTCTAAGTTTTGTAATTGGCACTCGAAAGTAGGGAGGTAGATTCAAATACGCTTCACAGGAGAATTCTTTCTTAAATAAACGGTAAGTTCTCAGTTTCCCGGAGGAGGCATTGAGCTCCCCCTCCCAAGATTGTCTATATTGATCTTCACATCTCAGAGAGAAGTCTGAGATGAAGCCTGTTGGGTCAATACTACTTGGGTTCAGCCACACATTGCCAAAGCCTGTACGATCTAGCAGGTTTTTAATCTGGCTCAGCCATGACTTGGCTGATGGAAGAGAGGAGAGAAGTAGATATGTTTCTTTCAGCAGGGGTGATATCTCCCAGTTAGTAGCAAGCCTCAGCCAAAATTTGATTACAATAGCCTTCCTGCGGATTTCCAGTGGGAACCTTCCCAGCTCACCATAAATTGCTAGGTTTGTGGCAGATTGTGGGAGACCAAGTGCAAACTTGCAAAATCGTCGGTGAACCTGTTCAATTTCCTTCACAGGATTTCCACCCCAGATCTCGCTGGCATATTCTAAAATGGGTCTCACTAGAGAATCAAATAAGTGGCCAAGAAGAGCAGGCTTGGGGTAGTGGAGGTGAGATGCTTTACTCATAAGCGAGAATAGTGCTTTATTTGCTTGGCCGGCCAGGGTGGTTGCTGCTTTCTTGTAAGTACCATTACGCTGTAATAACAGCCCCAGATATTTATATTCGTTGGTAATTTCAAGGATAGATTCGTTGATAGAAAAACTGTGGTTCTGTGGGTATCTACTTCTTGAGAACACCACTACTTTCGTTTTCTCTTGGTTCACTTGGATGTGCCATTTGTGGCAATATTCTGCCAGGATGTCCAGAGATCTCTGGAGGCCAGTGTGGCTATCTGCCAATAGTACCAGGTCATCTGCGAACATTAGTAGGGGTAATCTTGTATGTACTAAGGTGACAGTTCATTTCGCAGAGTTTGCTCAAGGTCTGCTACATATAGGCAGAAAAGTAAAGGGCTTAGGTTGCAACCCTGTCTAACTCCTCTCTTGCAGGGAAAAACAGGGGAAATGCGGCCATTTAACAACAGCGCTTATGATGCATTGCCATACATGCTTTGCAATAGATGCAGCAGTTTGTTACTTATCCCACTGTCTGCCAGCTTTTGCCACAGTAGGCGATGTTCCACTGAGTCGAAAGCTTTTTGGAAGTCCACAAAGCAGGCAAATGTGCGAGACTTCCGTGTGAAACCTATACTTGTATAGCTGTGTGAAGGATGAATATAGGGTCAGCGGTCTTATGTCCTGGTCTAAAACCAAACTGGGATTCGTTTAAGAGCCCATTCAATTCAGCCCAGTAGTGTACTTTCCTTTATGACTGCAGAGAAAATCTTTCCCATTACATTTAGCAGTGTAATTCCTCTATAGTTATTCGGGTCTTTCTTTTCTCCCCTCTTGTGTATAGGCTTGATTAGTCCCATGCACCACTCACTGGGATATTGACCCGTCTTCAACACTTGGTTGTATAAGGATACCAGCAGGTTCATGAGTGGGTCACTAGCCGATTTGAAGATAGTGGTGGGGAGGCCATCTACCCCAGGTGACTTGTTTGATTTCATAATAATGCTTCGGTCAAAAAGGAGAGTAGCTAGCTAAAACGCTTTCGGGTGGAAGTTGAGATTAGACTGCTTAACGGCCGTACATTGACTCACGTTCAAGTAGAAATCGCACAGGTATCTTCGTACAAGCGTGTGTAAACATCGTATTTATACGTATTTTTCAACGTCCGTAGAATCACCAAACTTTCAAAGTAAAAGCCAAATTCATGATGGTATCCACTGAAGGTCCCGCCCACTTCCGGTAATATACGCGCTCGGCACTAACGCGTGCGCGTCCGAGTACATGTCGTACCTTCGTCCGTCTGCGCTGCGGATCTGGATCCGATGATCAATCGCTTATTCTATATTTCCGAAAATTAGAAAATTATTTTAATTGACCGGAGGTCGAGGCCTTGCATTCGTCTTCGGAAGCGATTTAGGTGCACGCAACGATGCTTTGGAGACTATCCTGTCTGTCTAAGCATATCAGGAGAGGTGAGGCTGTCGCCATATAAGTATATAAGTATGAGTTTTGCGGTATGGACAGCGGTCGTGGTCTGAGGGACGATCATCTTTGCACAGTGCCAGACAGTAAACCTTCATGTGCCCCCCAGTTCCAGTGCACGCGGGGCTTCTAGCCACTTGCATAGCTAGCCATGCATATGTGTTCCTCCTTGCCTGGAGAGTGCAAAGATCATGCTATCTGCTGTAATTGGGGCTCCCACCGTGACTTGCCTAATACTGATTATGATAATTTAATCAGCATTGCATGAGCCAGTTATGGCCATCACATGGATACACAGTGAGGTATACGCTGTAGGTGAGTATATAACTTAAAAATGAGTTGCAGGAAATCCACAAAAATAATAAGTTTAAAAATGAGTTGAGTATAGTGATGACTGTTAGACTGATTAAATCAAACCACTCTGATGTGATATGAGTACCATGGAAATGATATTGGTGCTGAGAGATCTAGAGATAAGTTTTCCAACTGTACATGCCACCACTGTGCACTGACTGCCTCCCTGAAGGCTGACTATAAGTTGGTAAAGTTAACAGGAAGAGACCCTTCAGCCTATTAAATGGAGGTGAGTTGTGTACTCTTGTGTTGAAGAGGAACTAGGAGACAGGACGTGCACATGTGAAATCGGTATAAGCAGTCTTGCAAAGTTCACTTGGTGGATATATAGTCCGCGAATGGTTTGCAGATGATGTAGGAAAAAAATATCAACCTGATTTTGCTATGATATGTAAGACCTAGACATCTAGTCTCGTGCCCAGCCCTTCACGCCGGTGGGCGTGGACGTCTGGGCACGAGACTACTTGACATCATGTTGGATAGCCCTCATCCTCTCCATACACTTCCGTATAAGCAAAAGCTTTGCATCTGTAGCTATTATATGTCAACATATATTATGTCAACATTAACCAAATGGTATTTTGCAATTATAGCTCCATTGTTTATCCGAACCAGGAATTGCAGCCTAAGAGATGTGCACAAAGTGAAATGCTCTGCCGATAACAAACACATACCTTGTTTAGTGTCCCTCACAAATTAATGTCCAGTAAAAGCTCCACAAATTTGTGGAGCTTTTACTGGACATTTGTGAGGGACACTGGTAGCATGCGCAAACAGACCCATTTTATGAATGCCATGACGTCAAGACCGCTCGTGATCAGCATGTGATGTTTGGCATGCAACACCGGTCTTTTAAAGTGGTGTGGTCATACATATTCCATAAGCTCAAATGTCACAACTCACCGGAAAGTGGGTTTTGTAACCCCGCGACACTCCACACACCTCATGCAGTGGTGTCCACGTCTTCTCTGCGGGCACTGTCATCCTCCTACCATCGCAGCCAGGGCCATCCGGGGGAGGGGGACGGAGCAGTCAGGGTCCAGTTTCCACGACTCCCACCGGAGTGGAAGGAGAGGTACAAGCCTGGACAGATGTACCGCTACCAGGCTTCCCTACCTAAGCTTCCAGTACCACCCTTGCACCAGAGCCTACAGAATTACATTGCTACTGTCGAGGTATGTATGCAGAGTTTAGCAGTCCATTAGTGGAGAGTTTGGTACATGCATGTGAATGTTATGGGTTAACACAAGAAACCTTGCACCAAGTTAGCATAACTACACTCTCCCCCATTGTGTATGTCATCTCTATCATTCCATTTTCCAGCCTCTGCTTTCAATTGAAGAGCTGGAAAAGACAAAGGCAGCAGTTGAGGAGTTTGGGAGGGAGGGAGGAGTTGGGGAGAAGCTGCAGCAGGCTTTGCTGGATAGAGCACGGAATAATGACGTTTGGGTAGGTGGGAGGGTTGTCTTAGAATAGTGAAACATTGTAAATTAATCTCAACCTTCTACTTGCCTACCTGCCAGCCAACTAACTATATATACTTACTGAGCTAGCAACACTCCATTCCCCCTCTCCATCCTACCCACACTGCTCCACACTCCATCCCCCCTCTCCATCCTACCCACACTGCTCCACACTCCATCCCCCTCTCCATCCTACCAACACTGCTCCACACTCCATCCCCCTCGCCATCCTACCAACACTGCTCCACACTCCATCCCCCCTCTCCATCCTACCCACACTGCTCCACACTCCATCTCCCCTTTCCATCCTACCCACACTGCTCCACACTCCATCCCCCCTCTCCATCCTACCAACACTGCTCCACACTCCATCCCCCCTCTCCATCCTACCCACACTGCTCCACACTCCATCTCCCCTCTCCATCCTACCCACACTGCTCCACACTCCATCCCCCCTCTCCATCCTACCAACACTGCTCCATACTCCATCTCCCCTCTCCATCCTACCCACACTGCTCCACACTCCATCTCCCCTCTCCATCCTACCCACACTGCTCCACACTCCATCCCCCCTCGCCATCCTACCCACACTGCTCCACACTCCATCCCCCCTCTCCATCCTACCAACACTGCTCCACACTCCATCCCCCCTCTCCATCCTACCCACACTGCTCCACACTCCATCTCCCCTCTCCATCCTACCCACACTGCTCCATACTCCATCTCCCCTCTCCTTCCTACCCACACTGCTCCACACTCCATCCCCCCTCTCCATCCTACCCACACTGCTCCACACTCCATCCCCCTGTAATGGACTGGTTATTTGCATGCTCTTATTTGGTTGTAGTTTGGATTTGTACTCACAGGATGTAGTGGTTTTTTATGCTGACAGGAATGTTTTCGTTGACACCTCTTTTCCATCTTTGAGTTGAATGTTCCCTTTGGTTTCCCTGTGTGGTTCTGTTGAGGATGTTGTGCTAGACTATACTGTTAGATCATCTGGTTTTGTAGGAGTATTTAAAGCACCTGTAAGCTGTGTATAGTGGTCAGTTGTCAGTCGTCAGTTGTATTCTCTCCTCATTGCTCAATCGCCGTGGTCTACCATGCAAACGCGGGCCTAGTCTATCACCCCCCCTCTCCATCCCCCCTCTCCATCCCCCTCTCTGTCCCAGTTCTCAATGCAGCAGGACTTCCTGGACCGTCTGAATCCATTGCCTATACGCACTAACGTAGTGATTACATCTCCATGGCAACCAGCAGGTGACAAGGACGCCTACATCAGGTACATGACCAGTGCAAGGGTTATAAACGCATCAAGTAAGATAGTATGTACATCAGATGTGGGAAATTGCCCAAATTGTGTAAAAATCATACCCACAAGTGCCTCAAATTTGAAAAACACCTGACCTTTGCAAGGACTCCTACTCTGGGGGGTGCAAACTGGGATTTGTGCCTAACGTTCCATTTTATTTTTCTATAATAATTCTGCAATAGTGCAAGGATACATACAATAGCATCATATGCTAATACGAGGCATGTACCCAGAAATCACATAATTATTGTGGTCTAGCTCTGGATCTAGTTCGCGAGGCAACTGGTGTGGCAGCAATTGGGACCCACGAGATGCTGCTTGATGTACAGTCCTTCCGTATCTTCAAACCAGGCACTCCTCCACAGCATTGGTAGGTCACATCTCGAGCAGTCTTGATGGTAGACTGCAATTTATTCCTCTGGTCACTACTGTCAGAACCTGGGTCAGCAAGTCGAGCCCTTCTCCTATTCCTTCGATTCACCACAGGTGTCCAAGTTGTTTCTCCTGATTCACTCATGTATCTCACACCTGGGTTACTTCCTGTTAACTTGATGTGTTCACATAATTATACGTATAGGGAGGGAAATGTAGAGCTGTAAAACATGGCTAACACATTCATTGTGATCATTCATCAGCCTGCTATATATCGTTATGTGTTGATGTTGATGGGCTGTCCAGTAATGGTGCTGACAAGACAGCAGTGTGTGTAAACAGCAGACCTATTCCCCATATTACAATTGGTATACGGGCGCAGAAAGCAAACTGCATACATCACTGTACAAATACCATGGTTGTTTTAACCAAATTTAGCCACCTCAGTTGCAGCTCATATCTAGCTAGTCATGGGATGCATCTGCTGATCATAACTGTTGCATGTGCATGCAATACTCACAACTGACAGCTGCAGGCAAGTCATGGGATGGCAAACTGTAGGGTTTCCACATGCAGTATGCATAGCTAGCTATATAGATTGTAGAGTAATGGTTAAAGTAACATGCACGTGTCCTTGTGATAAACAACTCACAGCTGCAAGGTTTGACAGTACAATGTCATATCGGTAGCTACAAACAGGTCAGGCATGGTCACCTGACGGATCCTATGACTGAACTGCAACTGAGGTTACCAAACTCTTGGTTAAAACAAACATGTTGTTTTTGCAGTGTACCGGTAATTAAATATATATATAACGTATCATAGTCTCAGTAGAGTCTATATGTAGGGATAGAGCGGACACGCAATATATGCTAACAAGTGTTGAAAATGTATGGAGATTTAGTGATAGCAGAACAGCAAAAGAAGCAGGGATGATGACATAAACAGTTCAGTATACAACCCCATCTTACATACGTATCTTTCCATATGTAATACTTGTATAATGAGAAAAGTATGTAGGGTGTTGTATACTGAACTGTTTTATGTCATCATCCCTGCTTGTTTTCTTACTTTTTGCTGTTCTGCTATCCCTACATCTCCATACATTTTCAATGTTTTTTACACTTGTGTATTATATGTTGCCTCGTTCTCGACTTTCTGCTTACTGCAAATAGTAGCATATAGATGAGACATACCTACACAATTACGTAGGTTAAAGCATCGAACCAGATCCTCAAATGCGAGGTATGTTCCGATTCCAAAAATGGATGATTTTAGACCATCTATAATCATCCAAAAATGGATGATAATTGCATACCATGCAAAATCATCCAAATTTGGATGATTTTAGCTTCTTGTTCTCTATAGGGAACCATATGTTCAATAATCATCCAATTTCGGATGATTCACGCCATCCATTATTGGATGATTTATTACACTGTAATCAAACATCCAATTTTGGATGATTCATGCCATCCATTATTGGATGATTTATTACACTGTAAGGAAGCATCCATTTTTGGATGATTCATGCCATCCATTATTGGATGATTTATTACGCTGTAATCAAACATCCATTTTTGGATGATTCATGCCATCCATTATTGGATGATTTATTACACTGTAAGGAAGCATCCATTTTTGGATGATTCATGCCATCCATTATTGGATGATTTATTACACTGTAATTAAGCATCCATTTTTGGATGATTCATGCCATCCATTATTGGATGATTTATTACACTGTAATCAAACATCCATTTTTGGATGATTCATGCCATCCATTATTGGATGATTTATTACACTGTAATTAAGCATCCATTTTTGGATGATTCATGCCATCCATTATTGGATGATTTATTACACTGTAATCAAACATCCATTTTTGGATGATTCATGCCATCCATTATTGGATGATTTATTACACTGTAATTAAGCATCCATTTTTGGAGTCAAAGTGCCATTCTTCACCACAAGCATTTAGGGAATTCCTCTCTGAGCTCTCTTGCAACACTCCAGTCTGTGGCCTCCTTCAAGTTGCCGGAAATGATGAGGTCCTTGCTATCATAGATGCCATAGCTTCTGGAGTCGACATCACACAGCCATCGCGAAGGGAGAAGCTCAAATTGCTCCAAGAGCATGCTCCTGTTCTTGCCAGCTTTATCATCAAGTGCTTCTATGGCCAAAGCTTACCTGCAGATGTCCGTTCTCTCATACAATACCTGAAAGAACTCACAGTAGCACCATTCGAAGACGGTGGCATGAATCATCCAAAAATGGATGCTTCCTTACAGTGTAATAAATCATCCAATAATGGATGGCATGAATCATCCAAAAATGGATGCTTTTTTACAGTGTAATAAATCATCCAATAATGGATGGCATGAATCATCCAAAATTGGATGTTTGATTACAGTGTAATAAATCATCCAATAATGGATGGCATGAATCATCCAAAAATGGATGCTTCCTTACAGTGTAATAAATCATCCAATAATGGATGGCATGAATCATCCAAAAATGGATGCTTCTTTACAGTGTAATAAATCATCCAATAATGGATGGCATGAATCATCCAAAATTGGATGTTTGATTACAGTGTAATAAATCATCCAATAATGGATGGCATGAATCATCCGAAAATGGATGATTATTGAACATATTGGTTCCCTATAGAGAACAAGAAGCTAAAATCATCCAAATTTGGATGATTTTTGCATGGTCTGCAATAATCATCCATTTTTGGATGATTATAGATGGTCTAAAATCATCCATATTTGGAACCGGACTATACCTGCAAATGCACAGAAATCGAGTCGATCTTTCTTACTCACACCATAATGTATGGTGTCTTAGTGCGGCTTTAACCATTTGCACCACACATACCTCCACTGCAGCAACTTTCAATGGAAGATTTGTGTACGTAGGTTTCAATATGTAAATCTTATGCTGAGACCAGACGTTGTACATCACAGATGCATGGCAACCAACTATTGCCATAGCAACAGAAACCCTGTAGTTTATTACAGTATAATAATTGACATCAATGTTAATTCTCATCAGTTAGTGTACTATACTAATCCGGGTATACCTCTGAATTAGCATCTTTGCTACTGTATGTATCCGTGCATGTGATCATTAAAAAAATGCCTCTATACTCTCCCTGTATAGGAATGCAGCAATGCACGTCCTTGCAACCGTCAAATGGAACCAACTCATTCAGACGTGAGTTCCTTCACCCAACATAATATTGCACCTGACTCTTGTAACAATGGACCATTTTCCGCTGATGTCACTTCCTGTGTACTAATTAATCAACATTGTTGCACTGCCCTGATTTTCACTTAGAATGTACTGTTTGAGGTACGTGGATGATATCTCAAGTTTGAGTGCATTAGCTCGTTGGGTACAGGAGTTATGAGCCAGTGAAATTTGTCCATTTCCCATAGAGAATGTATTAGGGGGGGCAAAAGTTGCCCCCCCTAATACATATTCTCTATGGGAAATAGACAAACTTCACTGGTACGTAACTCTGGAAAACAACAAGCTAATGCACTCAAACTTGAGATATCATCTAAGCATCTCGTACAGTATATTCTAGGTGAAAATCAGGGCAATCCAGCAATGCCGATTAATTAGTACACAGGAAGTGACATCACGTGGAAAATGGTCTATTGCTAGGTACTAGCACTCCTGATAGGATAGAGTCCCATCATGAGAAACTTATTAACCCTGGGAATAGAAGAGAGTGAGCTGTGCCCTCAACCGATTCTCAACCGATTATCACTGCCTGGGGCTTCCCAGAGTGTTGAAGTGAGCTGAATGGGCTGTTTCTCATATGGTTAGGGTTCACTCATTGTTGAAGAAGTGTATTCTTGAGAAGCTAATTTCATGTTTGAAGAATTCTGATTAAAGCCAGGGATCTAGCACTGCTGGGTTGCATCAGGAATGAGAGAGCTCCTCTATCTTGCTCAGACCATACGCAATAGCAACCAAATGAATGGTAAATATGTATAGGTTATATCCCTGGCCAGCGGGATGTATGACCCGTTATATCCCGCAGGAAAGGTCAGTGCTTGAGTGGAGCCGAGGAAGTGCCGAGGGCGAAGCCCGAGGCACTTCCGAGGCGGAACGAAAGCACTGACCTTTCCCAAGGGATATAGGGTCATACATCCCGCTGGCCAGGGATACAACTAACTTATACCATACTTAGGCTATTCTAAACTGAGTACGCTGTGTAAACATGGATACTATGGTGTAGACACTCACCGATCAGTGGCAGAGGCATCCGTGATACTTGACTGAGGCAGCGGTAAAGGCCCAAGTCTCCTGGGCTAGACTAACAGCTTAGCCTTCGCTTTCTCTAGCACGCGATCACTTACGGTATGCGCGCGCGGCCGGCCGCGGGATATATGACCCGTTATTTCCCGCAAATACTGTAACGTGATTGGTTAGAATAGCCTAAGTATGGTATAATGTATATTAAATAATAAAACTACACCCTGTAAAGCTTCTGCAGCTGCCTCACTAACTAGTATGGCCTATCATATTTAAGTGCACCCTTCTCCCCTCTAACTCCTTCCTCTCCATACTCCATCCCTCCAGCGAGTCTGTTCCTCCTGATTTCCACCGCGATCGTCCGCTGTGCATGTCCCAGTACGACATGTACTCCCATTGCAGGATCCCTGGTCCCAGTGGTAGAGGCACTCTGAGGAAGACACCTATACACAACTCCAGACACATTATCGTCATGAGGAACGGACACGTATGCAGGGCTGTAACAAGAATTAACATTGCAACTCATTATAGGGTGGAACTCAGAGGAGGTTGGACGTGGTCCTATAATGAATTGAGTGATTTTGGGGGGTTGGGCATCAAAGCTTTTCCAGCGAGTCCATGTCGACAAAAGATGTCTGAGCCCAACCTGAGTCCCATGAGAAACTCAACTTGGACTGCTTGTGAGCAAATTTATGTACTGTGGAATGCAAGTAAACAAAGTATGATGTAATGTCACTCCACTCACTGTTCTGATTGGTCTCAGGTCAGGCCAAGACATCTTTTATCACAATAAAGTCACTGGCAAAATATTAGTCAAATTCTTGTCGAACTATGCAACCTCCTCTGGGTGCGTGGAACCTGTGTATAGTGGCCACCTCACAGATAAAGTTCCCTAGTAACATCCTTGTTCCTTGGCAACAAAGTTCCTTAAACTGCAGCTATGATAACATATTATTTTATGGCCTAATTAAATTCCCAGCAGCATAAACAGCTTTGAATTTTCAATGCTTACACCACAGATAAAGATCCCTAGTAACATCTTCTTCACACAGTTCCTTAGCAACAAAGTTTTTGCCATGTAAACTGGAGCTATTTGTGGTAAAGTTCCCACGCCTTGTAGCCATAGCCATCCTATCCATGAACGGCATGAAACTCACTTGGTAGTTTGCAGCTAAGATGCCGATTTCACAGCTAAAAAAAGATGTTTCCTGAATCTGCGCCTAACAAATCAACTTGGAAGTGCCACTCACAACATAAAATGAAACATCGCAGAAGCACTGGAATGAGCATGTTTCTCCAGGAACTCTGCAGGAGGTTTGCTCATTCGGATGTATATCGTTAGTTCTGAAATGTCACATTTTGTTATGATTTCCTTACAAACACAAGGAAACAGTTGTTTTTTTTTGCCGTAGAATTAATCCTTTGTTTCAGTGCATGGAATTCAATTGCAGTACTACAGGGAACCTGTCTTTAGTGGTCAGCAGCCACCTCTCTATCATGGTCACTACTGCTAAGGAGCCACCTGCCTGTAGTGGCTGAAAGTACTGGTCCCATGGGTGACCACTATGGACAGGTTCTACTGCACTTACCTTTCCCCGCTGTAGATCTTCAAGCTGGATCTACTCTATGAGGTCCCTGGAGGTGGTCTAGCTGTGGCCCCTGGTTGCCATGTTGTGGAGGAGCTCTACCGCATTCTAAGGGCAACACCCAATCCAGCCAATCACCCTGTGGGTATCCTCACTGCAGAACGAAGGGACATCTGGTACCATGCCAGGGAGAGGCTCATGAAGGGTATGTCCCTGTAATTAGTGTAATGTGAATCATGTGTAATCATGATAGCTAACTACGGTACGCATCTTTAAAATTGATGCTGAGATTCGGAACTCTTTTACCAAATGCGATTATAAGCACTATTTATGTATGCACTAGTTAGCTTTAGCTTTGACAATGCTCCCCCCCCCCCCCCCCCCCCCCCCCCCCCCCCAACACGTTATCCTGAAGGAGCTACTGGGAAGCTTCTGAGGAAGCTAGATCTTGTCAGCAAAAACTTGATCTTCACCATTTACAATATGTTTGTCCAAACCTCTCCATAAATTATGACAATTAACATTTGTACAAACCTAATCATTCTAGATGCATATAGTACAAGAGTCCTCTGTTATATCAGAGCGTCAGATGTTAACACAGGCCCTGCATGTAGCTACACCTCCCTCCAACACACAGACCCTCTCAACAAATCCAACCTGGACGTGATGGAGCGTGCCCAGTTTGTCCTCTGCCTGGACCGGGGTCTCCCCTCCACCTCAACCTCCCCCCTCTGCCCACACTCCCCCTACTCTGACCCACAGTCCACCATGGTGCTCAACCGCTGTATGCATGGCAACGGGAGCAAGTTTAACAGCGCTAACAGATGGTTTGATTCTGTTGTACAGGTTAGAGTTCTGCATTGTTGTTGTATCTCTGGACCCCTGCATATACACCAGTCTGACTACAAACACAATTTGAATAAGGGACGTTATTCTGATAGTGCCAGTCACACTTAGCAATGTCGATCGCACTAAGGAATCTTGTGGGTGCCCACTTGAGTTCAACTATAGAACACAGTAACGCAGTACTATAGGAATATCCTTATCCAATCTCCATGGTTGAAAATCTTGAGCTGTCTTTGTGGATAGTGTCTAAACTTTATATAATTATACTAGTGGCAAAAAATTTTCTGCGAAAAATTAAAAGGATTTAGTGATGGCTGTCACATTCGGAATTATTCCACTCCTCGAAAAAGCTAAGAAACTAGGAGAAATGCCTTTAACCAGGCTCAGTCCCATCCTATTATAAAATGTAGAATTTAGGGAGGGGATGGGACTGAGCCTGGTTAAAGGCATTTCTCCTTGTTTCTTAGCTTTTTCGAGGAGTGGAATAATTCCGAATGTGACAGGCCATCACTGAATCCTTTTTATTTTTCTCAGAAAATTTTTTGCCACTAGTTTGCGTACTTTTTCGAGCGCATGAAATGTGTAACTTCTTAGTCATGGTACGTGCAACGTCACGTCACCATAAGGGTACGGGGAACTGGATGTATCCCAGATTTTAAGTTGCTGTTACTTAATCAGCCTCGTTCCTAGGCCCGAGACTATGAGGCGATCACCATGTCAACAAAGCTGCGATGGTCTCTCTTGATGGACGTGGACCTTCTGCTGGGCACTGAGCAGGCTTTAATGCTTCATTTAGTTTCCATTAATAATAATAATAAATAAATATTTTTTTGATGTTGCTGTTATTGTTGCCTTTGCGGATGAGGGGTGGGGCATTCACCCTTCATCGGATCAGAGAGCTCGATGCAGCCGTGTAGGTCATGTGCTCGCAATGGAATCCAAAACTCTAGCCTCACAGTTCTGCACTGTAGTTACGTCATGAAAAGAAAGCCACGCCTCCATGATGGCATAGTCACAATACATTTTGACAAGAACAGGTTGGTAGAAATTCCTCGTAGCAGTAAGAGCCACCAGATGACAGATTCACAGGGATTCTGTTAGTGTACCAAACGCAGCCATCACAAGCAAAAAGAATGTGCTTGCATTTTGGATTGCGCATGCGCAATTGGCGAACACGTGACCTCATTGCCTCAAAATGGCGTCGTGCTAGAATGCCATCGGATCGTAGCTAGCTAAAACTGCTAGTCTTGCCAGTTTGTAGACAAACGTGATCATGGCGAGTACTACGGCGATAGCGGTGTTGTCCTGTACGTAAATTAGCTCAAGAAGTGGTTTAGTTGGTGAGCTATCCTTGGGCAAAGTTTTGTTATGAGAAAGAAAGAAAGAGGAAGAAAGAAGAAAGAAGATGACGAAATCGGACTTTTCTCCGCGACTTGTTCATCGACTCCCGCGCACTCTAAGGTACGTTTGTGAGTGTTTTTGTGAACTGCTAGGCAGTATCATTCTGTCTGCATGCTTGGTTTGGGGGGTTGTAGCTTCTTTGGCCGTTATCCTGCTGGTGCATCAGTATGGTAAAATCGAAATTTCCTTGGCCATCCCTAAATAGAGAACGCTACCGCGTTCTTTGATATAGTCTCGTTCCCAGACCCCAACCCGCGAGAAAAGGGGTCTGGGGACAATGCTACAGTCAGCTCGACCCTATGACGTTGATGTCTGGAATGTGGGATGGCCAATCAGAGTTTAGCTAGAGCAATAAATTGCTTCGCAGTTTCCGTGTCGGCTAAGTAGACTTGGTAGATACAGCCCAGAACGACGCGAAGAGGAGTGCTGCCTTCGTTGGTACAAAGAATATCTCTCACCGCTTTACTGGGCATCATCAAACATGTCGAATTTGCCATTTTCATCTGGAATCTATTGATTACGTCACGTGGTCACGCCCCTCGAAGGTCAGGCAGCATGTAGCATTGTCCCCAGACCCCTTTTTTGCGCGTTCGGGGTCTGGGAACGAGACTATCTCTGATACCGCGTTCTCTGATACACAGCTAGCAAGTGAGGCATAATGAAAGCAATGTGCATCATTAGTTTCATGTCCTTTGAAACTTCATGTAATAAGTTAGATTTGCAGTAACTGTTGCTAAACTGAAAATTAACTGCTGTACAGCAGTTAATTTTCAGTTTGTGACAAGCAGAATATAAGGGCATACATGTGCACATACCCTCTCACCCACACAGATATTGGCGGGAGAGGATGGGTTGTGCGGTCTCAATCTGGACCATGCACCTGCAGATGGGACTGTCTTGATGGCAGCCCAAAACTTCTGCCTGGATATCATTTCAAAGTGAGTATGTAGCCTCGTTCCCAGGCCTCCCACGCAGCCTGGGAACGAGGCTAGGGAGTATGCAACCAGGTCACAGCACTTGTGTGTGTGTGTGTGTGTGTGTGTGTGTGTGGGTGTGGGTGTGTTGGTGTGCACAAAAGATAATCACTCAGTGTGCTACCATTCACATCCACGTACCTCCCCTTGCTGTGGTAGTCCCTTCTCTTTCAAACATTCTTGCTGAATACGTACCTCTCCCCCCACAGGTTGCAGTACGATATCCTGGGAGAGGCCTCCAACGTGGATGGCTCAGTCCTGTCTCCAGCTGAGCACCTGCAGTGGAATATCTCCAGTGAGAGTGCCAGGGACATTGAGGCTGCCAAGCAAAACATGGACAGGTATGTGCATGTGCAATAGCCTCGTTCCCAGGCTCCCCCCTGTGCGCACAGCCAGTTGGTGTGGGTATCTGAACATGTCTTATACGTATGTGGGCATGCAGTTAACCAGACTCTCCTTTCTGTGAGGGTCTTGCTATGTGAGACCCAGCTACAGCATCAACAGTGTCAAATGGTGGCCTTGCTCGGCAATCATGTACCACCCGTACCCTGTGTTGCTGCATGCTTCCGAGTGTGAGTCGCAGGCACCTCACGGCTGTTCCACAAGGGCTGTAAACTGGAGACTTTGTTGATCATTCATATTATAGCATAGCATAAAGTACCACTCATTGTTCAGGGAGTGGTGCATTTGCACACATTGACCCATTTCAAGAGAGTCAGGGCCAAAACTTACAAGTCCTTACAGGATAAGGTCATTGATCAAACCTACCAGCAAACAGTTGAGCAAAAGCTGAGTTCAGAAAACTCCAGTTCATCTGAAGCAAAAGTGGATCAGGGTATAGTCGTCCATCAGATTACTGACCTGTGGGTAAAATGCATTCTTAATTGTAGTCTTGCTGCTCCCACCTATTACACTCCTGGTATAGGAAAAATTGTGCCGCGTAATTAATGTAAATAACTCATTCGAGTGATAGGAATGGCGTACGAAGATTCTGACTACACCTTCATGATCGCTATCATGCACTGTCCCAACCGTACAATTTTGGTGCTGAAACTCACCTTGGTGGTGGAGATACAAGCGCTTTTGTTGTGCCGTCGGCCGCCATTGCTCGATCGCTCTCTTCAACGTTGGTTGCCAGTACAGTCTACGAAGGCCCCACAAAGATTCTGACCACACGGCCGTGATCGCTGTCGTTCACTGACACTTACATGCTGGAACTCACCATGCTGGCTAAGTTGTGAGTGCTCTTGTCTTCCTTTTGGTCGCCATTGCTCGCGATCGACTGAGCATAGTTGCCACGTGGCATGTGCGTTATTTGGAATGAATTCCAATACTTACCTTGCGCTACGGAGAGCCGCAACCGGGTTGCAACGCGGCTATGAATGCTACTTGAGAGCACTCTAAATAATTTCTGATCGTCCCTATATATAGCTATCATGGTACACACGTGTGTGTGATAATTGGAACGAACTGTCACACTTAGCTTGTGCTACCATTTAACCGCGGCTACCAGGAGTGCGGTCGCCCCTCGAATAAATTAATTATTAAGATACATTTCAAGTGTGCAATGCACCAAAGTATGATTTTATCTTACAGTACACACACACACACACACACACACACACACACACACATACACACACATACACACATTCACACTCACACACCACTCCCCCGGCCAACCGCAGTTTGATACGTGATGCTGATGTTGAGGTATTCGCCTTCACAGACTTTGGAAAGAACCTGATCAAGTCTTTCCTATTGTCACCTGATGGTTTCATCCAACATGCTATCCAATTGGCTTATTACAAGTAACCACACTGTGATGACAGGCTTGTTGCCAGTGCAGAGGTCGAAATAACATGCAGATATCGGTCAATTTCCGTACATTAAACTAAAATGACTGCAACACAAATGCACTTGTTCTGTAGGCGTGACCAGTCAACATGCGTGAATACAATCACCTAAGTGCATGACCCAAATGTACCTGGTTGGAATCTGCCATTCTCTCTTTCTTTATGCATGAGTAGTCAACCAAATTCATATATACACAACCAACATGGATTTGAGTGCAGCTTGGAGAACACACTTTCATGCTCTTTTGATTTATTTTTGGTGACTGGCATGATCTAGCATATTTTGTAAATGACCAATCAAAATCTAAAGTGCTAGGACATTTGACCGCTCAACATGTAATCCTTATTTCAACCTCTGCAGGGTGCCCTAATAATGAAAGATACTTCTCTTGTAGGTTGTACAAGAACCTGACTTTCACACATTATGAGGCTGCAAGACAATGGTGGTACAAGCTAGGCAGGCTAGAGATCGTTCGATCCACCACCAGCGCATCGTTGACGTTTGTGAAGACAATGAGTGACAGCAATGCATCAGTGAGTTAATTGTAGTGTTGTTTTTGTTTACTGAAAGTAAGGCATATTCAAACCTAAAAGTAATGGCAAGGCAAACAGCACGGAAATGAAGTATCTTCGAAGTGGTGGATTCTCAGTTGGGTCCTGCATAAATGGATTAGAAGGTTCTCTGGTACCGAGTTTGCCGATGTTTCAACTGAACGCTCAGTCATCGTAATGGCGAAAGTGAAGTACCCTAGTATAGGTATAGTCCAACAGTGTCAAGTAAAAGCTTTCTTTGTATTTGAACACGTACTTGCAGCTTGTAGTGTTGTTAATGATATTCATGACCCATCTTGGCGTTCTTGAGGCTCCATTAACCAAGGTTATATTCAGTGCAGGGTGACTTAGTTCTCAATTGGAATCTTCAGGTGATTCTCCTTGTGTAATACTCTGCGTATGATCACTTTCTCAGGTTGAAGAAAAGGCTAACTCCCTGGTACAGGCAATAAAAGCCCACACTGTCCGTGTCAATGACGTAAGTATGATAGTACCGGTATGCATACATCAGCAATGTCCTGCTCACCACTCACTCATAACTAATTTTAGGATTCCAGTCCAGTCCGGTCCATGATTCATTCCAGTCCACCGATTGTACCCACCCGGAAGTGGATACCTCCCCCATGCATGGAGCAGTTGCACATGACTGTCAATGACATCAGAATGTGCCGGGGCAATCAGTATAGAAAATTATGACATTAAACATACACTCGTGCTCCACTGATGGAGACATTTAAAACCGAGTTCCAGGGGCGGCGGAAGCATTTGAGCTTTGGTCAGGCACAGTATAGTGGAGGCAGTATGTGTTCATGCAGAGGCTGCAAGCCAAAGCAGTTGATCATCAGACCAGTTCCACCGCCTATGAGCTCGAATATTTTACAGAAGAGTTGAGATTAGTCTTGAAGCCGGTTCACCCCCAGTGAGCGCACATATGGAGTGGCATCATCAGTATGTATGAAGCATTGATCAGGCTGAGAGAGCAGTAAATTCAGCTATCCCATTCTCACTCGATTTTGCACACCTGGATAATTTTACTTATTACTACACCATAAGTTGCTTTTGCAAATGCTTTGATACAAGACCTACTTTCTGCTTCCATGCAAATATAACAGCGATCTTAGTAGCTACTCTAACTGGTCTTAACCCCATCCACAAGGCAATCTTAGTAGCTACTCTAACTGGTCTTAACCCCATCCACAAGGCAATCTTAGTAGCTACTCTAACTGGTCTTAACCCCATCCACAAGGCAATCTTAGTAGCTACTCTAACTGGTCTTAACCCCATCCACAAGGCAATCTTAGTAGCTACTCTAAGTAATATTTAGATACCACTTTGCAGTGCATTACGGGTTTTAGTGCACGAGGGCAATCTAGTTAACGGTCGAGGGCGAGATAATGCAAGAGCCGAAGGCGAGTGCATTATCCGCCCGAGACCGTTAACTAGATTGCCCGAGTGCACTAAAGCCCGTAATGCACTGCAAACTGGTATCTAAACTGCTTAGTGCAACTCACTGACCCGAGACAGCCTTTGATCTTTGAAAAGTGTGCACTATCTAGATAATGCACACTAAAGTGTGCATTAAGCTTATTAATGCTCCGTCATGTGATCGATTCTGAGGCGTCTGATTCGTTGAGGGTCACGTGAGTAGCACTAACTGGTCTTAACCCCATCCACAAGGCAATCTTAGTAGCTACTCTAACTGGTCTTAACCCCATCCACAAGGCAATCTCAGGCCAAGCAATGGACCGGCATCTGATGACGCTGAAGATTCTAGCCACAGAAATGAGGATGGAGACACCTGGCATATTCAAGGATGAGACCTACTCACGAATCCATGACTACAACCCCACGACCAGCCAGGTATCAGTCGGATATTTATTTTAGTACTGGTAGTTTAGTTGAAGAACAGGGTAAAGATGTGATTTTTATTTTTTTTTAATTTTTTTATTCGAGGGGCAACCGCACTCCTGGTAGCCGTTGCATGCAACGCCGGCTGCGACTCGCCGTAGCGTATCGCAGTTAGTTCCAATTAACGCACGTGCCACGTGGCAACCGCACTCAGTCGATCGCTAGCAATGGCGGCCAAAGGGAAGACACGAAGTTATTACAGCACTTACAACTTTGCCAGCACGGTGAGTTTTGGTATGTAAGCGTCAGTGAACGACAGCGATTACGGCTGTGTGGTCAGAAACTTGTGGGCCCTTCGTATGACTGTACTGGCAACCAACGTCGAAGAGAACGATCGAGCAATGGCGGCCGACGGCAGCGCTTGTATCTCCACCACCAAGGTGAGTCTCAGCACAATTATTATGGGTTTGTCTAACTGCATGATAGCGATCACGACGGTGTAGTCAGAATCTTTGTAGGCCTTTCCTGCGAGCTATGAGGTTTGATTATTTATTTACATTACGCGGCACAATTTTTCCCCTACCAGGAGTGTAATTTTGGGGGGAAGTGAATAATGCATAATTGATTTTTAGTTTCATTCGAGTGTACAGTACCACTGCCAGAAATAGATCGGTATCCTCGGATCCTGCTCTCAGACCTCGTGGATACTCTGATTACATCCACCAGGTCGTACTTGCAGCTATCCTTGTTCTCCTTGGCGACTAGTCTCGTTCCCAGACCCTCATATGGTCTGGGCACGAGACTCCTAGGCGACTATATTGCTGACTGGCCCCATACATAGGTGATGTCACACTCGTACTTGCAGCTATCCTTGTTCTCCTTGGCGACTAGTCTCGTTCCCAGACCCTCATACGGCCTGGGCACGAGACTCCTAGGCGACTATATTGCTCACTGGCCCCATACATATATAGGTGATGTCACACTCGTACTTGCAGCTAATAACGAGCGACTACAGACGGTACTGGAGAATGTGGATGCAGCCATTCTCGAAGATGTGATCAAGATGGTGCTGGCTTTGTAGTGTGTCGTCTGGAGTGTGCATAGTTCCACTACGGACAGTGTCCTGCTAGACTCCCAGGTTCAAAGAGGTCAACCACTCCTGGGTTAGCTGTAATGGATCTGTCTCTTCTCTCACTCAGGTATCCAGTACTCATAACGACATCGTTGCATGCCACCCTCCAGATGTAGAGGAAGGCTATGGAGTGTGCTACAACCTACAGGAGAAGCAGGTGATCTTTGCTATTACCTCATTTCGCCATTACCACGACACAGACAGCCAGCAGTACGGCCAGGCTCTGATGGAGAGCTTGACGGAGATGCGCAATGTTATGGCGGCTGCCAAGACACTCACGTAGCTGTGGATTTGACAAGTTGAGCCTTACCCTCGTTCCCATGCAAGCTACGCGGCCTGGGAACGAGGCTAGTTGAACCTTAATGGTACATGTGTGTCTATATTTAAGTTGGTTGGATGCAGAATTGATTTTAGTGATAATGGTTTTACAAAGTACTATAGCTCAATTTAATTAAGGTAGGAAGCTTGTTGCATGCTGATGCATGAAGTTCATTTGACCTAATTCACCAGTATAGGGACACTGGGACAGGTCTGGAAATCAATCCTTCATGCATCGAATATGAGAGGTTGTATGGACCACTTTCGTATTTTTTGGCCATGTATAAGTCACTGTAATGATGAGAGGCGTTAGCTATAATGGAGATATCTACTTTTATAGCTGTCAGCGATTGTGGTCTTTCAATGTAGACAAGGGCAAAACACAATGTATAATTTTATAATGTGGGTATGCTCCTATATAATTTATGAATACTGTCAAGTGCACCACTAATGCATTGTAGTAACTACAGTACAGGAGTACTAACCGCATCCTTCGGAGGGGATGTAAAGCCGTTGGTCCCGGGGTACTGGTTAATATTAGCATTCATGCTATTCCGGTTACCTCGTTAGCCACTCTACATGGTGGTTTCTCATAAAATAAAAATAAAATAAAATAAATAGTACACTAAGTCTTACATTTTGTTTAGGCATCTCATTTATATCAAACAAAAAGCACGTTGTACCTAATGTGTACCTTACACTCAATGTCGTGCAAGTGATCGATACACAGGTCGATCATCGGATATGATATCAAATAAGAGCTGCATGAACAAGAAGTGTGGTCAAAAATTGACAAGCTATTAAATACAGTGTTTATAAACCCGACAAAAATATTTTATAGGTCTAGCTGATGACATCATACACATGCAGCACTGTGATAATTATGTGAGTACTGGACACTTACAGCATTTCTAACCTCGTTCCCACGCCTCCAGGTCTCCTGGGAATTAACCGAACAAGGCTACAGCATTTCTACATCTTTAATTCTACTTTCTAGATATTCATTTCAAGTTTTCGTTCTGTTGTGCAAGAATTGCCAGTGCTTCATCTGAGCAACCGTAAAGCCACTTGATGTCGAGACCAGACTTCTGTCCTAACATCAGGCGCCATCGATTACACCAACCATCTTCGCTAATGTAAGCTATCTTCCCTACGCGGTGGGTTGAAGGGTGGATCTCAGATCTTCCATGACACACACGGTAGTTGTCAAATACGAGCATCATTCCGGGTTTAAGGACAAACCCCTGTGTGTACTTGGGATCACTTATCAAATTGTACACTTTCTCATATGCTTCGTAGTACCTCCTTACGCACTCATCGTCATGGGACCCCAGACTAAGTCCAACATCCCCCGACGTATGTGAATACGCTGGATCTTGTCGCCGTCCATGCAAACTACTGGGTCTTCCAGGATGAAACTTCTCTGGTACATCCGTAGTTCTGAAGGGTCACACTCTTCCTCAATAACCAATCGATGACGTCCACGTTTTAAAGGTGTTGTACTCAGAACACGAAAGGTTTCCGGATCCTCTTGTCTCAGATCTTGAATCACCTTGAAACAATCTGTAATGAAAGTGGTCGTATACTGCTTGGGTGCGTTCAGCTCAGTGCAGAGCAATCCCACCAGTTTAGGAGGAGGAAGGTAGTCGGCATAGTCAGTGTGCAGTTCAAGGTCCTTCACAGTGTAGGCCAACTGTACTGATTTTGATTTTGGTGTTGCTTCAAGATGGACAATGTTAGTAGGGTGGTATGTCCTTGGCCACAGCGGTGAAACCATTGTTAGGAAATCAACTACTCCCTCCTCAGTAGGTGGGCACCCGTGCACACAGATCGCCCCCCATTTGCGTAGGTCTTTCATCCATGACTCAAAACGTTCCTCCTTTGCAGAGAATTCGTACTGTGGTAGTTCGTTCTCGCTAGTCCAGAGAGCCTCTTCCACTACGGGTTTGACCAGGTCTCTTAAAGGACAACACCTGGTCCAATAGAAGATGAAAGTGTGTCCATAGCTACAGTTCTGAATGTGCATGCATGTGTTTCATTACCTATACTTAAGTATGTACTTCCTCCGGACCAATGTCCACGTCATTTACATTTAGTCGAGCGTGACACTTACATTTTAGTCTTGCAATTGGAATCACAGTGGATTCAGATACAGTTCAGGTAGCAGCGGTGCTCCGCAGATGATCTTCGTGTGCCAAAGATGACAGTAGTCAGTCAGCGATAAGCTTCAGGGTTCCAGGAGGCTGTATAGACCACTGGTTTCAGCTCTGCATGCGAATTGGCTTTCTCACCGTAGCAGTTCAGAGCATGGATTCGAATCTCCCGCGAAATTGAAAATGGTCACGAGATATAATTATTACAATAATAATAATTATATAATAATATATATTATAACGTTAGCGATTACGTCATCAATATGCGCGGCCGGCGGCGCCGCGCGGTGAACTTTGACTTGCACTTGACTGTGGCGTCTATGGTACATACATGTATATATAGGAGCTAGCTGCGACCATCATCGACATCAAGCAGCAAAAATGACGGTCAAGATTTCTTGACCCGGTCGCAGCTCTGACTACGGCGTGAATTGGAGTGTCACTCCCTTGGATTTGACTGTGTATTCCCGTCTTTGGAAGCGATTAGGTGCACGCAACGATGCTTTGGAGAATATCCTGTCTGTCTAAGCATATCAGGAGAGGTGAGGCTGTCGCCATAATTATGAGTTTTGCTGTATGGACAGCGGTCGTGATCTGAAGGAATATTAATCATGTTTGCACAATGCACTGACTGTGGGGCACATGAAGGTTTTCTGTCTACTGCAGACAGAAAACCTTCATATGCCCCACAGTCAGTGCACGCCAGTGGGGCTTCTAGCCACTTCATAGCTAGTGATGTGTTCCCCATTTGCCTGCAGAGTGCAAAGATTGTGCTATCTGGAGCTCCCAAACTCGCCCAATAAAATCAACACTTTGTCAGACGTGAATTGCCACCATGGAAATGATATTGGTGCCGAAATTGTCTTGCAAAGTTTATCTGTGGCGTGGTTGCGGATGATGTAGGAGCAATATTATCTACCTAATTTTGCTATGATAAGACTGAGACATCATGTGTTGCGCAAGGGGGTGACACTCCCATAGATGCTGTAGTCACAACTGCGACTGAAATCTTGACCGTCATTTTTGCTGCTTGACCGCATCGCAAAAAGACTCTTGACCGTTTGACTGTGCTGTACTTCGGCCATTGACCGATTGACCACCGATAGTATACGGAAGAATGTGTAGCAACTCCACCCCTTCCTAGTATACGGGATCAAGATTCACTGATAAGCTCAGTCACAGCTCTGACTACAGTGTCTATGGGAGTGTCACCCCCTTGTTGCGTAGCTCTCATCCTCTCCATACACTTAGCTTCCGTTTAAGCTAAGCTTTGCATCTGTATATACATGTCCATTGTCCACTTTATAACCAAATGGTATTTTTGTAATCATAGCTCCGTGGTTTATCCGAAACCAGGAATTGCAACCTAGAGATGATATCTATTGGTGCAGAAAGCCTGAGTAAGTGAAATGCTCTGCCGATAACAAACATGTGCACATTACTACCTTGGTTGTAGAGTTCTTTTACGGGACATTAAATTTTAATTTTGTGAGGGACACTTTTGAAACAAGCAGACACAGTTTATGAATGCCGTGATGTCAAAACCGCTCAACATCGGATTTTGGCGTGCAAATGCGCGTATACCAATTGCAACCAAACTCAGATAAACATGCAACACCGGTCTTTTTGAAGTGGTGTGGTCATACTAAGTTCAAATGTCACAACTCACCGGAAAGTGGGTTTTGTAACCCCGACACTCCACACACCTCGTGCAGTGGTGTCCAAGTCTTCTCTGCGGGCTCTGTCATCCTCATACCATCGCAGCCAGGGCCATCCGGGGGAGGGGGACGGAGCAGTCAGGGTCCAGTTTCCACGACTCCCACCAGAGTGGAAGGAGAGATACAAACCTGGACAGATGTACTGCTACCAGGCTTCCTTACCTAAGCTTCCAGTACCACCCTTGCATCAGAGCCTACAGAAATACATTGCTACTGTCGAGGTATATGCATATGTATGCAGAACTTATATAGCAGTCTATTAGTAGAGAGTTTTGTACATGTGGATGGTGGTGTTTATGATACAAGAGATCAGGAAATGCTAGCATCTAAAAATTGCTAGCTTGTCCTATCGTTGTATACAGGTTCATCAAGTTTATTGGGAGTTGTGCATGCTGTATAACAAAAGTTAGCATAATTACACCACCACCCATTGTGCATGTGATCTCTATCATTCCATTTTCCAGCCTCTGCTTTCAATTGAAGAGCTGGAAAAGACAAAGGCAGCAGTTGAGGAGTTTGGGAGGGAGGGAGGAGTTGGGGAGAAGCTGCAGAAGGCTTTGCTGGATAGAGCGCGAAACAATGACATTTGGGTAGGTGGGAGGGTGGTCTTGGAATAGTGATAACTGAAAATTGATCTTGAACTTCTACTTGCCTACCTGCCAACCGACTACTTTCTTAGCTACCAACGCTTCCATCCCCCCTCTCTATCCTACCAACACTGCTCCACACTCCATCCCTCTCTCCATCCTACCAACACTGCTCCACACTCCATCCCTCTCTCCATCCTACCAACACTGCTCCACACTCCATCCCTCTCTCCATCCTACCAACACTGCTCCACACTCCATCCCTCTCTCCATCCTACCAACACTGCTCCACACTCCATCCCTCTGTCCATCCTACCAACACTGCTCCACACTCCATCCCTCTCTCCATCCTACCAACACTGCTCCACACTCCATCCCCTCCCCATTCCCCCTCTCCATCTCCCCTCTCTGTCCCAGTTCTCAATGCAGCAGAAGTTCCTGGACAGTCAGAATCCTTTGCCTATACGCTCTAATGTAGTGATTACATCTCCATGGCAACCAGTAGGTGACGAGGACACCTACATCAGGTGCATGACCAGTGCTAAGTTTATAAACGCATCAAGTAAAATAGAACATTAATAGGTACTTCAGATGTGGGAGATTGCCCAAATTGTGTAAAGAATCATACGTACCCACAAATGCCTCAAATTTGAAAAACACCTGACCTTGCGAGGACTCCTACTTTGGGGCGGGGGGTGCCAACTGGGTAACGTTCCATTTTTACTTGATGCGTTCACGTAATTGTGCGTATAGGGAGGGAAATGTAGAGCTGTATAACATGGCTAACACATTCATTGTGATCATTCATCAGCCTGCTATATATCGTTATGTGTCGATGTTGATGGGCTGTTCCAGTGGTGGTGCTGACAATAAAGACAACCATGTGTGTAAACACAGCAGACCTACGCATATCACAATTGGTGTACGGCGCAGAAAGCAAACTGCATGCATACGTACCGCAGTCTCAGTAGAGTCTACGAGTAGGGATAGAGAGGACACGCAATGTATTATGCTAACAAGTATAAAATACATTGAAAATGTATGGAGATGTAGGGATAGCAGAACCGCAAAAAGTAAGAAAACAAGCAGGGATGATGGCATAAAACAGTTCAGTATACAACCCCATCTTAAAACACGAGAAAAATCTGTAGGGTATTGTATACTGATTAGAACTGTTTTATGCCATCATCCCTGCTTGTTCTTACTTTTCGAATTCGCTGTTCTGATATCCACCTTCTTAATTTTCTGTACACTTGTGTATTGTATGTTGCCTAATTTGGACTTTGCTTACTACAGATCAGACACACCTAAACAATTACGTAGGTCAAAGCATCGATCCTCAAAAGCACAGAAATATGCTTACTCACAACCTAGTGTATGGTGCCATAGTTGCGGCTTTAACCATTCGCACCACACATACCTCCATACTGCAGCAACTTTCAATGGAAGATTTGTGTACGTAGGTTTCAATATGTAGATCTTATGCTGAGACCAGACGTTGTACATCACAGATGCATGCAGCCTATCTGCATGGCAAACAACTATTGCCATAGCAACAGAAACCCTGTAGTTTATTACAGTTGCATACTATAATAATTATGTTCATCATTATACTTGAATGGTAATTTTCATCAGTTACTTGACTGTGTACTGGGTATACGCCTCTGAATCAGCATCTTTGCTATTGTATGTATCCGTGCATGTGATCATTATAGGAAAGAGAAAATGCCTGCCGCTATACTCTCCTTATATAGGAATGCAGCAATGCACGTCCTTGCAGCCGTCAAATGGAACCAACTCATTCAGACGTGAGCAATATTAATATTGTACATGACTCTTGTAACAATTGCTAGGTACTACGCACTCCTGATAAGAGTGGGCTTTAAGAAACTTATTAACCTGGGGGACAGAAGGGAGTGATAATCGGTTGAGGGCACATGCCCTCAACCGATTATCACTGCCTGAGGCTTCCCAGAGTGTTGAAGAGTGTCTGAATGGGCCATTTCTTGTGTGGTTGAGGTACTGTTGAAAAGTGTATTCTTGAGAAGCTAATTTCATGTTTGAAGAATTCTCATGCGTCATGAATAAAGCCAAGGATCTAGCACTGGGTTGCATTCAGGAATGAGAGAGCTCTATCTTGCTCAGACCAAGGGCTTTAACTGTAAACATCAGCTTCTGCCTCGTAAGTATTATATTTAAATGCCTCCTTCTCTCTTCTACCTCCTCTCCATACTCCATCCCCCCATATTCCAGCGAGTCTGTTCCTCCTGATTTCTTCCGCAATCGTCCGCTGTGCATGGCCCAGTACGACATGTACTCCAATTGCAGGATCCCTGGTCCCAGTGGCAGAGACACTCTGAGGAAGACACCTGCCCACAACTCCAGACACGTCATCGTCATGAGGAACGGACACGTATGCACAGCTGTAGCAAGAATTAACATTGCAATTCATTGTAGGGTGAAACCCGGCAGAGGAGGTTGGACACGGTCCTATAATGAATTGCGGGATTTTTGGAGTTGGGCATCAAAGCTTTGCCAGATCCCTAGCAACAACTTCTTAACGCTGTTCCTTAGCAACAAAATTTTTGCCATGTAAACTGCAGTACTGATGAGCTATTTGTGGTAACGTCCCCACTCCCTGCAGCCATAGCCATTCATGAAAACTCGGTTTGCAGCTAAGATGACGAATTCACAGCTTGATGTTTCCTGAAAATGCACCTAAGTAAATCAACTTGGAAGCTAAAGCTACTCATACCATGAAATGAAACATCGCAGAAGCACCGGAATAAGCTGTGTTTCTCCAGGAAATCTGTAGGAGGTTTGCTCATTCGGAGGCAATGTCACATTTTCCTTACAAACACAAGGAATCTTTTATTTCACTGCGGGGTGCAGTACTACAGTGGAACCTGTCTATAGTAGTCAGCAGCCACCTGTCTATAGTAGTCAGCAGCCACCTGTCTATAGTAGTCAGCAGCCACCTGTCTATAGTAGTCAGCAGCCACCTGTCTACAGTAGTCAGCAGCCACCTGTCTATAGTAGTCAGCAGCCACCTGTCTATAGTAGTCAGCAGCCACCTGTCTATAGTAGTCAGCAGCCACCTGTCTATTATGGCCACTATTGCTGGTCCCAGTTCACTAATCGTGTACAAAATGACCTGCATAAAGCAGAGCAGCCACCTGTCTATAGTGGCCAAAATAGTGGTCCCATGGGTGACCACGATGGACAGGTTCCAGTGTACTTACCTTTCCCCGTTGTAGATCTTCAAGCTGGATCTACTCTATGAGGTCCCTGGAGGTGGTCTAGCTGTGGCCCCTGGTTGCCATGTTGTGGAGGAGCTCTACCGCATTCTAAGGGCAACACCCAATCCAGCCAATCACCCTGTGGGTATCCTCACCACAGAACGGAGAGACACCTGGCACCACGCCAGGGAGAGGCTCATGAAGGGTATGTCCCTGTAATTAGTGTAATGTGAATCATGAATGATCATGATAGCAAACTACAGTACGCGTCTTTAAAATTGATGCTGAGATTCAGAACTCTTTTACCAAGTGCGTTTGCAGCAAGCCAGAAGGCTCTTCTTGCAAAAACTGGAGATCCGGAAGTTTTCTTCCGAAGATGCAGAAGACTTCTTTCGAAGATGCAGAAGGCTTCTTTCGAAGATGCAGAAGGCTTCTTTCAAAGAGCGCTGGCCTAAGGTAATTTTTACGTACCTAAGTATGTATCCGAATAACGGTGCGACGTTGCTTAAGGAACTTCCAGAGATTCGTTCAGTAGCTGCGTTTAGATCTTCCAGGGATGCATTTGCAATGGAAACCAGACCAGTGACGGAAAGGTTTCCGAATCTCAGCACTAACTTTAAAATCGCGCACCATACCTATCCCTGCTTGAAAGTTAGTGATCCTAAGAGAGAAACAGAAATCTGAATCATTAAGAGAGAGAGAATCAGTTGGAATTCAGCTGAGGCCTATATATAGTCAGTGCATGCATGGAGTTTTCTGTATTTTAAATCAGAGCGTCTGATGTTAACACTGGCCTTGCATGTACAACTCCCTCAAACACACAGACCCTCTCAACAAATCCAACCTGGACGTGATAGAGCATGCCCAGTTTGTCCTCTGCCTGGACCGGGGTCTCCCCTCCACCTCAACCTCCCCCCTCTGCCCACACCCCCCCTACTCCGACCCACGCTCCACCATGGTGCTCAACCGCTGTATGCATGGCAACGGGAGCAAGTTTAACAGCGCTAACAGATGGTTTGATTCTGTTGTACAGGTTAGAGTTCTGCATTGTTGTTGTATCCTTGGACCCCTGCATATAATGTAGAGTACGTATTGAGGCGCCCAGGGTTTGGGGACATTAGACCGCCGCTGAACAGGGGGGTGGGCGCTAGATACGTACTCAGACTACTTACGCATGTAACATCCGCCCACCCATCAGCACTGTGGTAAGCTGTGAATATCAATGACCGGCTATGAATATATAAGTCCATTTTTCACGCAAGGAAATTGATCGCACGTTGAAATGCTCGACAGAGAAAGCACGCAATAGTTCTGTAAATCGGCCTTTTTGAATGCACAACCTCGCCCACAGGTTAAGAAATGCTGCTCAAAACTTTTGTGATGGGTGGGCCCTTACTACACTGCTTTTGGACCCTGTGCAGTAACTTTCGCGTGAAGAGGGGGGTGGGCGCTTGATACCTACTCTACGGTACACACAATTTGAATAAAGGACATTCTTACGATAGTGTCGGTCACGCTTTGCAATATTGATCGCACTTAGGAATCTTGTGGGTGTCCAGCTGGCCACTCGAGTTCAACTACAGAACACAGTACTTTAGAATATCCTTATCCGATCTCCAAGGTTGGAAATCTCGAGCTGTCCTCGTGAATAGTATCTAAAGTTTATACAGATACACAGCCAGCAAGTGATGCCTTAATGAAAGCAATGTGCATATTTAATTCTACTTTCATTTCCTTTGAAACTTGGGCATGAGGGATTACAACTTGTCTATACTAGTTTGACGCTCCTTCGCTGTCTTTGGCGGCTCATGCGCGCCTGGTTTGCAGTTGCTAAAATTACAGCAGTTAATTTTCAGTTTGTGACAAGCTGAATAAATGGGCATACAAGCGTGCATACCCTCCCACACAGGTATTGGCGGGAGAAGATGGGCTGTGTGGGATCAATCTGGAGCATGTACCTGCAGATGGGACTGTCTTTATTGCAGCCCAAAACTTCTGCCTGGACATCATTTCAAAGTGAGATATTGTCCAACCAGGTCACAGTGTGTCTGTGTGTGTGCCATGGTGTGTGTGTGTGTGTGTGTGTGTGTGTGTGTGTGTGTGTGTGTGTGTGTGTGCGCGCACAAATGAAAATCACTCAGTGTGCTACCATTCACTAGGGGTTCCATCTACCGGCCCCTGCTTTGGTAGTCCCTTCTCTTCCCTTCTCTTTCACATAGCTCAAACATTCTAGCTGGATACCTCTCCCCCCATGCACAGGCTGCAGTACGATATCCTGGGAGAGCCCTCCAACGTGGATGGTTCAGTTCTGTCTCCGGCAGAGCAACTGCAGTGGAATATCTCCAGTGAGAGTGCCAGGGACATTGAGGCTGCCAAGCAAAACATGGACAGGTATGTGCATGTGCAATAGCCTCGTTCCCAGGCTCCCCCCTGTGCGCACAGCCAGTTGAACATATGTCTTATACATATGTGGGCATGCAGTTAACCAGACTCTCCTTTCTGTGCGAGTCTTGCTATGTGAGACCCAGCTACAGCATCAACAGTGTCAAATGCTACTTTGTTCAACATTCGTTATTATACCAAAGAGACATTGATAGCATAAAGTACCACTCATTGTACAGGGAGTGGGTGTTTGCACACATTGACCAATTTCAAGAGAGTCAGGGCCAAAACAAGTCCTTATAAGGGCAAACAGGTGAGCAAGAGCCGAGTTCAGAAAGCTCCAGTTCATCTGAAGCAAAGGTAGATCGGGATAGCTGTCCATCAGATTACTGACCTGTGGGTGAAATGCAACTTCCAGTCTGCAGCATGCTACTCCCCCCCCCCCCCCCCCCCCCCCCCCCCCCACACACACACACACACACACACAAAGATGTATACATTTGAAGTGTGCCATGCACCAAAGTATGATTGTATCACAGAGTCGGTAGACTCTGTATGTAGGGATACGACGTACACGCAATATATGCTAATACAAAAGAATCTCTCCAAATCTCAGAAACGGTACACTTATAAGCCTTTATAACCACATACCGTTCATCTTCGAGTGTTTTCATGACCAACAAGACTCCTCGCGTCGCGAAAAACCGTCGCGAAAGTACCGCACCAGGTACTCGCAAAACGGGCAAATTGTTTTTCTTTCTTCTTTCTTTCTTTCTTTCTTCTTCTTTCAGACGGGCTAGCTCAACGTCGCCTCAATCCCTCATGATGGTTTTCGCACGAAACAGCAGCATTTTACACCGAGCAGTGCACCAGCCCATCGCTTTTTGGCAACCTCCAAGTCTTCACCAGGTGGCTACAGCTGCCCACTCAATAACTATGGCTTCATTTGTCACGCCATTTTCATGTTTGTACGCATGCACACTTAAACGATCACTTAGCAACGATACGTAATTATTATTCAAGATCGCTGAATTAGAAGTGCCTTGCGCTGTTGTGTAAACCGTAACTAAACCATGTACGGACTGAGGTAAATTCTCTGTGCTATATATGTTACTAGACTGTGTTCTGTGAGAGGGGTGAATGCCTATCTAAAGACTCAACGTGTCACTACTAATATCTGGTATAGCTATTTTACCTACAGCTCAGGGAGCACTGGCTTAGTATCCATCCAGAAAAGGGTTGGCTTTTGAGATGCTTGGGTCTGATTCTTCAGCCATTGCTGGCAGTGTAAATGCCAGAGTCCAGTATGCATGCGCCTGCTGCTAAAAAAATTTGACATAAACACTAAGTAATAAAAAACATTTAAAATGTAACAGGATGTAGGGATACCAGAACCGCAAAAAGTAAGGAAACAAGGTAGGGATGATCACACAAAACAGTGAAGTATACAATCCCCCTACATATCTTTTTTCATTATAATGTATTATGGAAAAAGATCTCTGTAGGGGGTTGTATGCTTCACTGTTTTGTGTGATCATCCCTACCTTGTTTCCTTACTTTTTGCGGTTCTGGTATCCCTACATCCTGTTACATTTTAAATGTTTTTTATTACTTGTCTTACAGTACAGCCACACACGCACACGCACACGCACGCACACACACACACACACACACACACACACACACACACACACACACACACACACACACATACACACACACACACACAATCATACACACATTCACACTCCAACACTCCCCCGGCCAACCCAGTTTGATACGTGATGCTCATCTTGAGGTATTCGCCTTCTCAGACTTTGGAAAGAACCAGATCAAGTGTTTCCAAATGTCACCTGACGGTTTCATCCAACATGCTATCCAATTGGCTTACTACAAGTATGTATACCACACAGGGTGACAGGCTTGTTGCCAAGGCAAAGATCAAAATAACATGTGGACATCGGTCACCGTACATTAAACTAAAATGACTGCCACACAAATGCACTTGTTCGGCAGGTGTGACCAGTCAACATGCGTGAATACAATCACTTAAGTGCGTGACCCAAATGACTGTACATGTACCTGGTTCGAATCAGCCAATCTCTTTTTCTCTCTTTCTTTATGCACGAGTTCTAGTCAACCAAATTCATATATACACAACCAACATGGATTTGAGTGTAGCTTGGAGAACACACTTTCAATGCTGTTTTATTTATTTTTGGTGACTGGCTTGACCTAGCTAGCATATTTTGTAAATGTCCAATCAAAATCTAAAGTGCTAGGACATTTGACCGCTCAACATGTAGTCCTTATTTCGACCTCTGCAGGGTGTCCTAATAATGACCAATACTTCTCTTGGGGGGGGGGGGGCCTGGGAACGGATTATTGTCAACGCAAACCAAAGAACAGAAAACAGCTAGTGCTGTAGTAGTTACATGTACACTCTTACAGTTTGTTTATAGGCATCTCATTGGTATCGAACAAGGCGCCTTGTACCTAATGTGTACCTTACACTGAAACAGTCATGCAAGTGATCGATACACAGGTTGATCGTCGGATAAGAACTATTAGTCCAACAACATTGATATCAAAATAAGAGCTGAACAACATGTAATCCTAATTTCGACCTCTGCAGGGTGCCCTAATGCAGGGTGCCCTAATGCAGGGTGCCCTAATGCAGGGTGCCCTAATGCAGGGTGCCCTAATGCAGGGTGCCCTAATAATGACCGATACTTCTCTTGTAGGTTATACAAGAACCTGACTTTCACTTACGAGGCTGCAAGACCCGGGTGGTACAAGCTAGGAAGAATAGAGATCATCCGATCCACCACCAGCGCGTCACTGGCATTTGTGAAGGCAATGAGTGACAGCAATGCTTCAGTGAGTTAATTTAGTGTTGTTTTAGTTACTAAAAAGTGAGGTATATTCATTGGAACTTGCTAAACCTAAAATTAATGGCAAGGCAAACAGCATGGAAATGAAGTATCTTCGAAGTGGTACCGGTGGATTCTCAGTTGGGTCCTGCATAAATGAATAGAAGGTTCTCTGGTACCAACTTAGATGAGTTTGCCGATGTTTCAACTGAATGCTCAGTCATTGTAATGGCGAAAGTGAAGTACCGTATATTATAGTATCAATTGCTCTGGATACAGGTACAGTCCAATAGTGTCAAGTATAACATTTGAACCCATAACCTTTGAACCCATAACCTTTGAACCCATAACCTTTGAACCCATAACCTTTGAACCCATAACCTTTGAACCCATAACCTTTGAACCCAGCCACCTGTCATTGTATGGAACACTTGCAGCTGTTGTTCAGGATGCATAGGCTTCCAATGTGTGAAGTAGTGGCCTCAGTGTTGGTAATGATATTCATGACCCATCTTGGCATTCTTGAGGCTCGTTATAGTCAGTGCAGGGTGACAGTGAGGCTTAGTTCTCAAATGGAATCTTCAGGTGATTCTCCTTGTGTGATACTCGTATGCATACGATCACTTTCTCAGGTTGAAGAAAAGGCTAACTCCCTTGTACAGGCAATAAAAGCCCACACTGTCCGTGTCAATGACGTAAGTGTGATAGTACTGGCACGCATACATCAGCAATTATGTCCTGCTCACCACTCACACAATGTCATAACTAATTTTAGGATTCCAGTCCAGTCCGGTCCATGATTAAGTCCAGTCCACCGATTGTACCCACCCAGAAGTGGATACCTCCCACATGCATGGAGCAGTTGCACATGACTGTCACATGACATCAGAATGTGCCGGGGCAATCAGTATAGAAAATTATGACATTAAACATACACTCGTGCTCCACTGATGGAGACATTTAAAACCGAGTTTCAGGGGCAGCGGAAGCATTTGAGCTTCAATTGGTCAGGCAGAGTATAGTGGAGGCATTGTGTGTGCATACAGAGGCTGCAAAGCAGTTGATCATCCATCTGACCAGTTCCAGTGCCTATGAGCTGGAATAGTTTATTGAGATTAGTCTTGAAGCCGGTTCACCCCCAGTGAGCGCACATATGGAGTGGCATCATCAGTATGTGTGAAGCATTGATCAGGCTGAGGCAGGCTCATGGAGCAGTATATGTAAACAGCTATCCCATTCTCACTCGATTTTTCACACCTGGATAATTTTACTTATTGCTACACCATAAGTTGCTTTGCAAATGCTTTGATACAAGACCTACTTTATTACAGCAATCTTAGTAGCTACTCTAACTGGTCTTTACCCCCATCCACAAGGCAATCTCAGGGCAAGCAATGGACAGGCATCTGAGGACGCTGAATATCCTAGCTACAGAATTGGGGATGGAGACACCTGGCATATTCAAAGACGAGACGTACTCAAGAATCCAGCACTACAACCTCATGACAAGCCAGGTATCAGTGCTGTTCTATTTTAGTACTGTGCTCAGAGAGCTATCTAATGGGGTAGAGATGCGATTTTTAGTTTCGTTCGAGTGTACGTACCACTACCCGAGACAGATCGGCATCCTCAGGTCTTGCTCTCGGTCCTCGTGGATACTCTGATTGCATCCACAAGCTCGGGGGGGGGGGGGGAAGGCCCATGCATGTGAAGTGTGTTAGCGGGAGGCCATGCACCTTGCAGCCCCCGGCCACGGACATATATCAGCTTCAGTAGTAGAGGTCTAAGGGGTTTCCCTGTCACAAGGCCCCCTTCTCATGAGTCAAATGGCATCTATCTCAATTACCTAATAAGGAAGTGAGCCGTAATTAAAAACAAAATGCACACAATGTTTGAAATCGGTACTATTAGTTATCAAGGTAACCTCAGTAGGGAGTTCCATTGATGTAAAGTGGAAGGGAAATAATACGCATTAACTCTACTGTATGGTGCAAAAGATTGGGCAGAAGGATTGACCATTCAAAAATCTGTACACTGGTATACAGAGAGAAAATCAATCCAACTCCCTATAGACAGCTGCTATTTTTCCCTCATTCATCACTTCTCTTTGGTGATGATGGTGGAGATAGGGTTTTGGCTTTCTGGTACAAATTTACTAAAGAATCTTTAACACGGACATCACGACCAACAAGTTGGTGGAAGAGATCTTCAGCATCAGATTCAGTGTTCAGTGTATTTGAATTCTTCTTCTCTAAGCTGACCACAACAAGGTTATTTCTGTGTCCCAGATCATGCTCCGCATACAGCCTGCAAAGAGTTAGACAATTGTGCCGCCCAATATACCGCAGGCACGTGTTATTAAGTGCACCTCACTTATAGGCACATATTCGCTGTTAGGCACAGGTTCGACTCTCTCAGCTACTCTTATTAAGTGCTGAAGTCTTCCTAAACTCTACCACTTTCGGAGTGGAAAAAAGCTATAATTCGAAATGAAGTGCACCCCCTATTTGAGGAATGTCATTCAAAATTAAGTGCATCTTGCTTATAGGCAGGCACATCCCTGCACATATCTCCTTCCTGTGGAAATATAAGCACATGTGTCTAATAACGAGCGACTACGGACGGTACTGGAGAATGTGGATGCAGCCATGATCGAAGATGTGATCAAGATGGTGCTGGCTTTGTAGTGTGTCATCTGGAGTGTGGATAGTTCCACTACGGACAGTGCCCTGCTAGACTCCCAGGTTCAAAGAGGTCAACCACTCCTGGGTTAGCTGTAATGGATCTGTCTCCTCCCTCACGCAGGTATCCAGTCCACATCACGACATCATTGCATGCCACTTTGCAGATGTAGAGGATGGCTATGGTGTGTGCTACAACCTACAGGAGAAGCAAGTGATCTTTGCCATTGCCTCATTTCGCCATTACCACGACACAGACAGCCAGCAGTACGGCCAGGCTCTGATGGAGAGCTTGACGGAGATGCACAATGTTATGGCGGCTGCCAAGACACTCACGTAGCTGTGGATTTGACAAGTTGAGCCTTAGCCTCGTTCCATGCAGGCCACACGGCATGGGAACGAGACTAGTTGAACCTTAATGGTACATGTGTATCTATATTTAATTTGGTTGGATGCAGAATTATTGATAATGGATTTATTGTTACAATTTTAATTGACAATTCTTTTATTTCTCTACAGGTACATGTACTAGCTACTAGCTCACCTTAACGTCTGTC
Source organism: Axinella damicornis (assembly GCA_963931865.1). NCBI lineage: Eukaryota > Metazoa > Porifera > Demospongiae > Axinellida > Axinellidae > Axinella > Axinella damicornis. The sequence goes on along the minus strand of OZ007512.1, from coordinate 12,840,502 downwards.
ATCTTGTGCACGGAGTATAATGCACGTGCTGTCATGTGACTGCATTTGACAGTCTGATTGGTTGATTGCTCATGTGACAACCTCTCCTAAAGCGCCAACCTTTCATGATCTAGTTTGAATTATCTAATGCAATAATAGCATCCTTGATCTGTTGGACAGATGCTATATATGTGTCCAACAGATCAAGGATGCTAGTACGATAACATGAGCATTCATCTTAAGCTGAGTCACTAATGTTTGATCATACCATTTCCAGGTGGGGGGTGGGGCCTGGGAATGGGGATTATTGTCAACGCAAACCGAAGAACAGAAAATGGGGAAGGCCTGGGAGCAAGGCTAGTTTTACTATATATAATATTACTCATCATTTGCATGGCTAGGTACTAGTAGGTATATACAGTCAAACCTCCGATAGTGGACCTTCCGAGATAGGGACACAATATAATAAACCTCTCTACAAAGGACGTTTTTCAAGGTCCCAAATAATTGGTTTGCCTATGGTTCTAATACGTTTTGAACCTCCGAGAAGAGGACAACCTCTCTACAAAGGACAAAAGACTTCAATTTATATTGTTCCCAAAGTGTCCTTTGTTCGGAGGTTTGACTGTAGCCACAACCTAGCTACCAGCATAGAAGATTCTGCTAGAATCACAAACATGCTTGGTGTAAACTTCATCACATTTTCATAATGCTTGCCAAATCATGAATAATGTTTTGCACCAATCATTCTATCAAGCGACAGAGGATAGATACAGTTGATGTGAAGTGACGATCAAAATACCAGCACCTATACCTATACCTACCTCTCAAAAATAGCTTGCTCATGGCCTGGACTGTATATATAGAGGGGGTGGTGGCTTTCTGGTACATTTTACTAGAGATTACTAAAAATTGTAGTACACTCTTATGATGTTTAGGCATGTCATTGATATCGAAGAAAGGCTGGGCGCCTTGTACCTAATGTGTACCTTACACTCAAAGTCATGCAAGTGATCGATACACAGGTTGATAATAATTATTAGTCCAAAAACGAAATAAGAGTTGAACAAGAAAAAGTGTGTTCAAAAATTGACAAGCTAGCATTTAAACCCGGCAAAAAGATTATATACGTAGGCCTAGCTGATGACATCATACACATGCAGCACTGTGTTATGTGAGTAATGGACACTTACAGCATTTCTAACCTCGTTCCCAAGCCTCCAGGAAGCCTGGGAACCAAACAAGGCTGGCTACAGCATTTCTACATCTTTAATTCTACTTTCTAGGTATTCTACTTTCTGCGTGATAGCTAGCTAGCCTTGTTCCCAGGCCCCCACCCAGCTTTTCGTCGCTTGCAGTACGTGCAACCGAAAGAAGCGCGCGGGCCTGGGAATGAGGCTACATGATAGCCATGTCAAGATGTAGAAGAAACTGTTATGGATGCTTGTGTTGCTACATATAATGCAGTTGCTTGCTGCCGGCCTGGTCAATATGAAACTCAAATGGGCATGCAGACAGTGTAGATACGGATAGTTACGGTGCCTGTCCTGTCTGTAAGGTGAACTATCTTCAGGTGGTGATGGAAGAGGAAGTCATGCAACTATCATCTGTGACTTCGCTAACTAGCTAGCTATATACCAAAGTGTTTCTTTTTACCAAGAGAGGGAGTAGAGCTAGTGGTTATTGGTCTGGCAGGAAGTAGGTATTAGCCAATAGCCAGTTCTGAATGTGCATGTGTGCCCATTTACTATACTTAAGTAAGTAAGGTAGGGCGGGGTAATTCGGGCCATGGGGTAATTCGGTCAAGGGTAACTAAAACGGACATTCCTTCCTGTTGCAATGTTGAAGTGGCCCGAATTATCCGGTGGCCCGAATTACCCCGCCCTACCTTACTTCCTACCAGATCAATATCCACGTCGTTTACATTTAGTCAAGCCTGACACTGAAGTCTTGCAAATCACAGTCAGACTGTGGATTCAGATACAGTTCAGGTAGCAGTGGTAGTCTGGATGATCTTCGTGTGCCAAAGATGCTGGCAGACAGTCAGCAATGAGCTTCAGGGTTCCATGAGGCTGTATAGGCCTCTGCATGCTAATTGGCTTTCTCACCTTAGCAGTTCAGTGCATTGATTCGAATCTCCCGCGAAATTGAAAATAATTATGCGATATCGCGATATTAGATTATAGATCTATAGATAGATATAAAAATACGTTAGCGATTACGTCATCGATATGAATGAATGAATGAAATATTTTATTTGAGTGACACGCATTACAAAATGCCCGGCCTAATTAGGCCTATGAGTCACTAGACTAGTACAAAAAATTGGTAACAGTTTACAAACCGATTAAATATTTAAGAGCCTGCATCTAGCTTTATACATGTTATATAGATTTTTACTTATTATACCACTATGTTTAGTCGCACAAAGAATATATTTAAATTTGCCGATAAGGGGGAGGGGGGTAAATGAATCATCCAAATAAGATAAACAGCTAAAAAAGTGATATCTCAGATCTTCTAGAGCAGGGCACTCCATTACGAAATGGAATTCATTTATGCGCGGCCGGCGGCGCCGCGCAGTGAACTTCGAACTTATACTTAGTCTCTCCTTGTAATTTGACTCTGCAATAAATACGAAGTGGATAGTGGAAGTAGGGCAATGGGTTAGGGTATATTAGGGCCAGGGCCGGTTCTAGATGCGCGCGCGTTTCCGGTACCTATACCTAAAGTATGTACTTCCTGCCGGACCAATATACACATCGCAATAAATAATAATAATAATAATAATAATTTTAATGACAATAGAGGCCAGGAGGGCCCAGTAGTCAAAATACGGAGGATTATACAATTGACTGGAGTGCTTTGGATATTCAATGCATAACTAATATAGTATCCTAAAATTAATGTTTAAATACATTACTATCATTACTTTGGAATATAAAGATCATTTTATCTGTATCTGTCATGGTGGAGAATGCTGGGTTCAGAATTGAGCATCGATCGAATAGCACACCTCTTGCATTGCTGTTGTCATAGAGTTTGCAGGCAATGAGGAAATGAGGTTCATCCTCAACCTGATTGGTACAAAACCAGCAGGTCCGTTGTTCTACTGGCAAAGCGGTGGGGAGGGCATAACGTCCGGTCTCAATTCTTAATGGGTGGGCACTTGTTCTAAGTTTTGTAATTGGCACTCGAAGGTAGGGAGGTAGATTCAAATACGCTTCACAGGAGAATTCTTTCTTAAATAAACGGTAAGTTCTCAGTTTCCCGGAGGAGGCATTGAGCTCACTCTCCCAAGATTGTCTGTATTGATCTTCACATCTCAGAGAGAAGTCTGAGATGAAGCCTGTTGGGTCAATACTACTTGGGTTCAGCCACACATTGCCAAAGCCTGTACGATCTAGCAGGTTTTTAATCTGGCTCAGCCATGACTTGGCTGATGGAAGAGAGGAGAGAAGTAGATATGTTTCTTTCAGCAGGGGTGATATCTCCCAGTTAGTAGCAAGCCTCAGCCAAAATTTGATTACAATAGCCTTCCTGCGGATTTCCAGTGGGAACCTTCCCAGCTCACCATAAATTGCTAGGTTTGTGGCAGATTGTGGGAGACCAAGTGCAAACTTGCAAAATCGTCGGTGAACCTGTTCAATTTCCTTCACAGGATTTCCACCCCAGATCTCGCTGGCATATTCTAAAATGGGTCTCACTAGAGAATCAAATAAGTGGCCAAGAAGAGCAGGCTTGGGGTAGTGGAGGTGAGATGCTTTACTCATAAGCGAGAATAGTGCTTTATTTGCTTGGCCGGCCAGGGTGGTTGCTGCTTTCTTGTAAGTACCATTACGCTGTAATAACAGCCCCAGATATTTATATTCGTTGGTAATTTCAAGGATAGATTCGTTGATAGAAAAACTGTGGTTCTGTGGGTATCTACTTCTTGAGAACACCACTACTTTCGTTTTCTCTTGGTTCACTTGGATGTGCCATTTGTGGCAATATTCTGCCAGGATGTCCAGAGATCTCTGGAGGCCAGTGTGGCTATCTGCCAATAGTACCAGGTCATCTGCGAACATTAGTAGGGGTAATCTTGTATGTACTAAGGTGACAGTTCATTTCGCAGAGTTTGCTCAAGGTCTGCTACATATAGGCAGAAAAGTAAAGGGCTTAGGTTGCAACCCTGTCTAACTCCTCTCTTGCAGGGAAAAACAGGGGAAATGCGGCCATTTAACAACAGCGCTGATGATGCATTGCCATACATGCTTTGCAATAGATGCAGCAGTTTGTTACTTATCCCACTGTCTGCCAGCTTTTGCCACAGTAGGCGATGTTCCACTGAGTCGAAAGCTTTTTGGAAGTCCACAAAGCAGGCAAATGTGCGAGACTTCCGTGTGAAACCTATACTTGTATAGCTGTGTGAAGGATGAATATAGGGTCAGCGGTCTTATGTCCTGGTCTAAAACCAAACTGGGATTCGTTTAAGAGCCCATTCAATTCAGCCCAGTAGTGTACTTTCCTTTATGACTGCAGAGAAAATCTTTCCCATTACATTTAGCAGTGTAATTCCTCTATAGTTATTCGGGTCTTTCTTTTCTCCCCTCTTGTGTATAGGCTTGATTAGTCCCATGCACCACTCACTGGGATATTGACCCGTCTTCAACACTTGGTTGTATAAGGATACCAGCAGGTTCATGAGTGGGTCACTAGCCGATTTGAAGATAGTGGTGGGGAGGCCATCTACCCCAGGTGACTTGTTTGATTTCATAATAATGCTTCGGTCAAAAAGGAGAGTAGCTAGCTAAAACGCTTTCGGGTGGAAGTTGAGATTAGACTGCTAAACGGCCGTACATTGACTCACGTTCAAGTAGAAATCGCACAGGTATCTTCGTACAAGCGTGTGTAAACATCGTACTTATACGTATTTTTCAACGTCCGTAGAATCACCAAACTTTCAAAGTGAAAGCCAAATTCATGATGGTATCCACTGAAGGTCCCGCCCACTTCCGGTAATATACGCGCTCGAGCTCGGCACTAACGCGTGCGCGTCCGATTACATGTCGTACCTTCGTCCGTCCGCGGATCCGGATCCGATGATCAATCGCTTATTCTATATTTCCGAAAATTAGAAAATTATTTTAATTGACCGGAGGTACTAGCTAGGTCGAGGCCTTGCATTCGTCTTCGGAAGCGATTTAGGTGCACGCAACGATGCTTTGGAGACTATCCTGTCTGTCTAAGCATATCAGGAGAGGTGAGGCTGTCGCCATATAAGTATATAAGTATGAGTTTTGCGGTATGGACAGCGGTCGTGGTCTGAGGGACGATCATCTTTGCACAGTGCCAGACAGTAAACCTTCATGTGCCCCCCAGTTCCAGTGCACGCGGGGCTTCTAGCCACTTGCATAGCTAGCCATGCATATGTGTTCCTCCTTGCCTGGAGAGTGCAAAGATCATGCTATCTGCTGTAATTGGGGCTCCCACCGTGACTTGCCTAATAATAATTTAATCAGCATTGCATGAGCCAGTTATGGCCATCACATGGATACACAGTGAGGTATACGCTGTAGGTGAGTATATAACTTAAAAATGAGTTGCAGGAAATCCACAAAAATAAGTTTAAAAATGAGTTGAGTATAGTGATGACTGTTAGACTGATTAAATCAAACCACTCTGATGTGATATGAGTAGCTACCATGGAAATGATATTGGCGCGCTGAGAGATCTAGAGATAAGTTTTCCAACTGTACATGCCACCACTGTGCACTGACTGCCTCCCTGAAGGCTGACTATAAGTTGGTAAAGTTAACAGGAAGAGACCCTTCAGCCTATTAAATGGAGGTGAGTTGTGTACTCTTGTGTTGAAGAGGAACTAGGAGACAGGACGTGCACATGTGAAATCGGTATAAGCAGTCTTGCAAAGTTCACTTGGTGGATATATAGTCCGCGAATGGTTTGCAGATGATGTAGGGAAAAAAATATCAACCTGATTTTGCTATGATATGTAAGACCTAGACATCTAGTCTCGTGCCCAGCCCTTCACGCCGGTGGGCGTGGACGTCTGGGCACGAGACTACTTGACATCATGTTGGATAGCCCTCATCCTCTCCATACACTTCCGTATAAGCAAAAGCTTTGCATCTGTAGCTATTATATGTCAACATATATTATGTCAACATTAACCAAATGGTATTTTGCAATTATAGCTCCGTTGTTTATCCGAACCAGGAATTGCAGCCTAAGAGATGTGCACAAAGTGAAATGCTCTGCCGATAACAAACACATACCTTGTTTAGTGTCCCTCACAAATTAATGTCCAGTAAAAGCTCCACAAATTTGTGGAGCTTTTACTGGACATTTGTGAGGGACACTGGTAGCATGCGCAAACAGACCCATTTTATGAATGCCATGACGTCAAGACCGCTCGTGATCAGCATGTGATGTTTGGCATGCAACACTGGTCTTTTAAAGTGGTGTGGTCATACATATTCCATAAGCTCAAATGTCACAACTCACCGGAAAGTGGGTTTTGTAACCCCGCGACACTCCACACACCTCATGCAGTGGTGTCCACGTCTTCTCTGCGGGCACTGTCATCCTCCTACCATCGCAGCCAGGGCCATCCGGGGGAGGGGGACGGAGCAGTCAGGGTCCAGTTTCCACGACTCCCACCGGAGTGGAAGGAGAGGTACAAGCCTGGACAGATGTACCGCTACCAGGCTTCCCTACCTAAGCTTCCAGTACCACCCTTGCACCAGAGCCTACAGAATTACATTGCTACTGTCGAGGTATGTATGCAGAGTTTAGCAGTCATTAGTGGAGAGTTTGGTACATGTGAATGTTATGGGTTAACACAAGAAACCTTGCACCAAGTTAGCATAACTACACTCTCCCCCATTGTGTATGTCATCTCTATCATTCCATTTTCCAGCCTCTGCTTTCAATTGAAGAGCTGGAAAAGACAAAGGCAGCAGTTGAGGAGTTTGGGAGGGAGGGAGGAGTTGGGGAGAAGCTGCAGCAGGCTTTGCTGGATAGAGCACGGAATAATGACGTTTGGGTAGGTGGGAGGGTGGTCTTAGAATAGTGAAACATTGTAAATTAATCTCAACCTTCTACTTGCCTACCTGCCAGCCAACTAACTATATATACTTACTGAGCTAGCAACACTCCATTCCCCCTCTCCATCCTACCCACACTGCTCCACACTCCATCCCCCCTCTCCATCCTACCCACACTGCTCCACACTCCATCCCCCTCTCCATCCTACCAACACTGCTCCACACTCCATCCCCCTCGCCATCCTACCAACACTGCTCCACACTCCATCCCCCCTCTCCATCCTACCAACACTGCTGCGCACTCCATCCCCCTTCTCCATCCTACCCACACTGCTCCACACTCCATCCCCCCTCTCCATCCTACCAACACTGTCCATACTCCATCTCCCCTCTCCATCCTACCCACACTGCTCCACACTCCATCTCCCCTCTCCATCCTACCCACACTGCTCCACACTCCATCCCCCCTCGCCATCCTACCCACACTGCTCCACACTCCATCCCCCCTCTCCATCCTACCAACACTGCTCCACACTCCATCCCCCCTCTCCATCCTACCCACACTGCTCCACACTCCATCTCCCCTCTCCATCCTACCCACACTGCTCCATACTCCATCTCCCCTCTCCATCCTACCCACACTGCTCCACACTCCATCCCCCCTCTCCATCCTACCCACACTGCTCCACACTCCATCCCCCTGTAATGGACTGGTTATTTGCATGCTCTTATTTGGTTGTAGTTTGGATTTGTACTCACAGGATGTAGTGGTTTTTTATGCTGACAGGAATGTTTTCGTTGACACCTCTTTTCCATCTTTGAGTTGAATGTTCCCTTTGGTTTCCCTGTGTGGTTCTGTTGAGGATGTTGTGCTAGACTATACTGTTAGATCATTTGGTTTTGTAGGAGTATTTAAAGCACCTGTGAGCTGTGTATAGTGGTCAGTTGTCAGTCGTCAGTCGTATTCTCTCCTCATTGCTCAATCGCCGTGGTCTACCGTGCAAACGCGGGCCTAGTCTATCACCCCCCCTCTCCATCCCCCCTCTCCATCCCCCTCTCTGTCCCAGTTCTCAATGCAGCAGGACTTCCTGGGCCGTCTGAATCCATTGCCTATACGCACTAACGTAGTGATTACATCTCCATGGCAACCAGCAGGTGACAAGGACGCCTACATCAGGTACATGACCAGTGCAAGGGTTATAAACGCATCAAGTAAGATAGTATGTACATCAGATGTGGGAAATTGCCCAAATTGTGTAAAAATCATACCCACAAGTGCCTCAAATTTGAAAAACACCTGACCTTTGCAAGGACTCCTACTCTGGGGGGTGCAAACTGGGATTTGTGCCTAACGTTCCATTTTATTTTTCTATAATAATTCTGCAATAGTGCAAGGATACATACAATAGCATCATATGCTAATACGAGGCATGTACCCAGAAATCACATAATTATTGTGGTCTAGCTCTGGATCTAGTTCGCGAGGCAACTGGTGTGGCAGCAATTGGGACCCACGAGATGCTGCTTGATGTACAGTCCTTCCGTATCTTCAAACCAGGCACTCCTCCACAGCATTGGTAGGTCACATCTCGAGCAGTCTTGATGGTAGACTGCAATTTATTCCTCTGGTCACTACTGTCAGAACCTGGGTCAGCAAGTCGAGCCCTTCTCCTATTCCTTCGATTCACCACAGGTGTCCAAGTTGTTTCTCCTGATTCACTCATGTATCTCACACCTGGGTTACTTCCTGTTAACTTGATGTGTTCACATAATTATACGTATAGGGAGGGAAATGTAGAGCTGTAAAACATGGCTAACACATTCATTGTGATCATTCATCAGCCTGCTATATATCGTTATGTGTTGATGTTGATGGGCTGTCCAGTAATGGTGCTGACAAGACAGCAGTGTGTGTAAACACAGCAGACCTATGCCCCATATTACAATTGGTATACGGGCGCAGAAAGCAAACTGCATACATCACTGTACAAATACCATGGTTGTTTTAACCAAATTTAGCCACCTCAGTTGCAGCTCATATCTAGCTAGTCATGGGATGCATCTGCTGATCATAACTGTTGCATGTGCATGCAATACTCACAACTGACAGCTGCAGGCACGTCATGGGATGGCAAACTGTAGGGTTTCCACATGCAGTATGCATAGCTATATAGATTGTAAAGTAATGGTTAAAGTAACATGCACGTGTCCTTGTGATTAACACAACTCACAGCTGCAAGGTTTGCATGACAGTACAATGTCATATCGGTAGCTACAAACAGGTCAGGCATGGTCACCTGACGGATCCTATGACTGAACTGCAACTGAGGTTACCAAACTCTTGGTTAAAACAAACATGTTGTTTTTGCAGTGTACCGGTAATTAAATATATATATAACGTATCATAGTCTCAGTAGAGTCTATATGTAGGGATAGAGCGGACACGCAATATATGCTAACAAGTGTTGAAAATGTATGGAGATGTAGGGATAGCAGAACAGCAAAAAGAAGCAGGGATGATGACATAAAACAGTTCAGTATACAACCCCATTATACATACGTATCTTTCCATATGTAACACATGTATAATGAGAAAAGTATGTAGGGTGTTGTATACTGAACTGTTTTATGGCATCATCCCTGCTTGTTTTCTTACTTTTTGCTGTTCTGCTATCCCTACATCTCCATACATTTTCAATGTTTTTTACACTTGTGTATTATATGTTGCCTCGTTCTCGACTTTCTGCTTACTGCAAATAGTAGCATATAGATGAGACATACCTACACAATTACGTAGGTTAAAGCATCGAACCAGATCCTCAAATGCACAGAAATCGAGTCGATCTTTCTTACTCACACCATAATGTATGGTGTCTTAGTGCGGCTTTAACCATTTGCACCACACATACCTCCACTGCAGCAACTTTCAATGGAAGATTTGTGTACGTAGGTTTCAATATGTAAATCTTATGCTGAGACCAGACGTTGTACATCACAGATGCATGGCAACCAACTATTGCCATAGCAACAGAAACCCTGTAGTTTATTACAGTATAATAATTGACATCAATGTTAATTCTCATCAGTTAGTGTACTATACTAATCCGGGTATACCTCTGAATTAGCATCTTTGCTACTGTATGTATCCGTGCATGTGATCATTAAACAAGTGAGTCTTTAAAAGACTTGATGTGTCTCGGCACGACTTGCAATTGGTATCAGCTAGAATCACGCAGAGGACATGGCAGCTGCTTAACCCTTTATTATGACTGCTAGCTATGACAGCTTAAGTGAGCGTCAATATCCTTGGAGGTTCTGTGTGAGCAAGGGGTGGGTCAGGAATGTTCACCCAAAGGGTGAAAGCAGTATGGTCGTGTCTGTGCTTGATGTTTAGTCAACACCTTGGCCAATTCTTTCAGCACTTATCTATAGGCCTATAGCTAGCTAGCTAGAGCTGAGTGAGCTTTAGTATGCACTTGGGATGGCTGAGTGCAGCACACTGGATGGGTGAGTATTCATTGTCCTGAATTAAGTATTAGAGCTACGTAGCAGCAGTCTTGGTAAGAGGATTCATGAGCAGCCATGCAAACCCATAATCATTTTTGAAGATCTACTTGCAGGTTATAAATACGTTTGACACCCTATTAAGGGTGTAGAGCATGCATGCAGCACTTGCGCGGGCGCATTGCGAAAAGCGACGTACGTACCACGTACGTACCACGTACCACGTACGTACGTACGTACCACGTACCTACGCATCCAGCACTGTGTCTCGGCACTTCGGTGCCGAGACAAAAAATGCCTCTATACTCTCCCTGTATAGGAATGCAGCAATGCACGTCCTTGCAACCGTCAAATGGAACCAACTCATTCAGACGTGAGTTCCTTCACCCAACATAATATTGCACCTGACTCTTGTAACAATGGACCATTTTCCGCTGATGTCACTTCCTGTGTACTAATTAATCAACATTGTTGCACTGCCCTGATTTTCACTTAGAATGTACTGTTTGAGGTACGTGGATGATATCTCAAGTTTGAGTGCATTAGCTCGTTGGGTACAGGAGTTATGAGCCAGCGAAATTTGTCCATTTCCCATAGAGAATGTATTAGGGGGGGCAAAAGTTGCCCCCCCTAATACATATTCTCTATGGGAAATGGACAAACTTCACTGGTACGTAACTCTGGAAAACAACAAGCTAATGCACTCAAACTTGAGATATCATCTAAGCATCTCGTACAGTATATTCTAGGTGAAAATCAGGGCAATCCAGCAATGCCGATTAATTAGTACACAGGAAGTGACATCACGTGGAAAATGGTCTATTGCTAGGTACTAGCACTCCTGATAGGATAGAGTCCCATCATGAGAAACTTATTAACCCTGGGAATAGAAGAGAGTGAGCTGTGCCCTCAACCGATTCTCAACCGATTATCACTGCCTGGGGCTTCCCAGAGTGTTGAAGTGAGCTGAATGGGCTGTTTCTCATATGGTTAGGGTTCACTCATTGTTGAAGAAGTGTATTCTTGAGAAGCTAATTTCATGTTTGAAGAATTCTGATTAAAGCCAGGGATCTAGCACTGCTGGGTTGCATCAGGAATGAGAGAGCTCCTCTATCTTGCTCAGACCATACGCAATAGCAACCAAATGAATGGTAAATATGTATAGGTTATATCCCTGGCCAGCGGGATGTATGACCCGTTATATCCCGCAGGAAAGGTCAGTGCTTGAGTGGAGCCGAGGAAGTGCCGAGGGCGAAGCCCAAGGCACTTCCGAGGCGGAACGAAAGCACTGACCTTTCCCAAGGGATATAGGGTCATACATCCCGCTGGCCAGGGATACAACTAACTTATACCATACTTAGGCTATTCTAAACTGAGTACGCTGTGTAAACATGGATACTATGGTGTAGATACTCACCGATCAGTGGCAGAGGCATCCGTGATACTTGACTGAGGCAGCGGTAAAGGCCCAAGTCTCCTGGGCTAGACTAACAGCTTAGCCTTCGCTTTCTCTAGCACGCGATCACTTACGGTATGCGCGCGCGGCCGGCCGCGGGATATATGACCCGTTATTTCCCGCAAATACTGTAACGTGATTGGTTAGAATAGCCTAAGTATGGTATAATGTATATTAAATAATAAAACTACACCCTGTAAAGCTTCTGCAGCTGCCTCACTAACTAGTATGGCCTATCATATTTAAGTGCACCCTTCTCCCCTCTAACTCCTTCCTCTCCATACTCCATCCCTCCAGCGAGTCTGTTCCTCCTGATTTCCACCGCGATCGTCCGCTGTGCATGGCCCAGTACGACATGTACTCCCATTGCAGGATCCCTGGCCCCAGTGGTAGAGACACTCTGAAGAAGACACCTATACACAACTCCAGACACATCATCGTCATGAGGAACGGACACGTATGCACAGCTGTAGCAAGAATTAACATTGCAACTCATTATAGGGTGGAACTCAGAGGAGGTTGGACGTGGTCCTATAATGAATTGAGTGATTTTGGGGGGTTGGGCATCAAAGCTTTTCCAGCGAGTCCATATGTCGACAAAAGATGTCTGAGCCCAACCTGAGTCCCATGAGAAACTCAACTTGGACTGCTTGTGAGCAAATTTATGTACTGTGGAATGCAAGTAAACAAAGTATGATGTAATGTCACTCCACTCACTGTTCTGATTGGTCTCAGGTCAGGCCAAGACATCTTTTATCACAATAAAGTCACTGGCAAAATATTAGTCAAATTCTTGTCGAACTATGCAACCTCCTCTGGGTGCGTGGAACCTGTGTATAGTGGCCACCTCACAGATAAAGTTCCCTAGTAACATCCTTGTTCCTTGGCAACAAAGTTCCTTAAACTGCAGCTATGATAACATATTATTTTATGGCCTAATTAAATTCCCAGCAGCATAAACAGCTTTGAATTTTCAATGCTTACACCACAGATAAAGATCCCTAGTAACATCTTCTTCACACCGTTCCTTAGCAACAAAGTTTTTGCCATGTAAACTGGAGCTATTTGTGGTAAAGTTCCCACGCCTTGTAGCCATAGCCATCCTATCCATGAACGGCATGAAACTCACTTGGTAGTTTGCAGCTAAGATGCCGATTTCACAGCTAAAAAAAGATGTTTCCTGAATCTGCGCCTAACAAATCGACTTGGAAGTGCCACTCACAACATAAAATGAAACATCGCAGAAGCACTGGAATGAGCATGTTTCTCCAGGAACTCTGCAGGAGGTTTGCTCATTCGGATGTATATCGTTAGTTCTGAAATGTCACATTTTGTTATGATTTCCTTACAAACACAAGGAAACAGTTGTTTTTTTTGCCGTAGAATTAATCCTTTGTTTCAGTGCATGGAATTCAATTGCAGTACTACAGGGAACCTGTCTTTAGTGGTCAGCAGCCACCTCTCTATCATGGTCACTACTGCTAAGGAGCCACCTGCCTGTAGTGGCTGAAAGTACTGGTCCCATGGGTGACCACTATGGACAGGTTCTACTGCACTTACCTTTCCCCGCTGTAGATCTTCAAGCTGGATCTACTCTATGAGGTCCCTGGAGGTGGTCTAGCTGTGGCCCCTGGTTGCCATGTTGTGGAGGAGCTCTACCGCATTCTAAGGGCAACACCCAATCCAGCCAATCACCCTGTGGGTATCCTCACTGCAGAACGAAGGGACATCTGGTACCATGCCAGGGAGAGGCTCATGAAGGGTATGTCCCTGTAATTAGTGTAATGTGAATCATGTGTAATCATGATAGCTAACTACGGTACGCATCTTTAAAATTGATGCTGAGATTCGGAACTCTTTTACCAAATGCGATTATAAGCACTATTTATGTATGCACTAGTTAGCTTTAGCTTTGACAATGCTCCCCCCCCCCCCCCCCCCCCCCCCCCCCCCCCCGACACATGTTATCCTGAAGGAGCTACTGGGAAGCTTCTGAGGAAGCTAGATCTTGTCAGCAAAAACTTGATCTTCACCATTTACAATATGTTTGTCCAAACCTCTCCATAAATTATGACAATTAACATTTGTACAAACCTAATCATTCTAGATGCATATAGTACAAGAGTCCTCTGTTATATCAGAGCGTCAGATGTTAACACAGGCCCTGCATGTAGCTACACCTCCCTCCAACACACAGACCCTCTCAACAAATCCAACCTGGACGTGATGGAGCGTGCCCAGTTTGTCCTCTGCCTGGACCGGGGTCTCCCCTCCACCTCAACCTCCCCCCTCTGCCCACACTCCCCCTACTCTGACCCACAGTCCACCATGGTGCTCAACCGCTGTATGCATGGCAACGGGAGCAAGTTTAACAGCGCTAACAGATGGTTTGATTCTGTTGTACAGGTTAGAGTTCTGCATTGTTGTTGTATCTCTGGACCCCTGCATATACACCAGTCTGACTACAAACACAATTTGAATAAGGGACGTTATTCTGATAGTGCCAGTCACACTTAGCAATGTCGATCGCACTAAGGAATCTTGTGGGTGCCCACTTGAGTTCAACTATAGAACACAGTAACGCAGTACTATAGGAATATCCTTATCCAATCTCCAAGGTTGAAAATCTTGAGCTGTCTTTGTGGATAGTGTCTAAACTTTATATATACTAGTGGCAAAAAATTTTTCTGCGAAAAATAAAAAGGATTTAGTGATGGCCTGTCACATTCGGAATTATTCCACTCCTCGAAAAAGCTAAGAAACTAGGAGAAATGCCTTTAACCCTTTAAGCCCTATTGACGCATAAATGCGTCATTTAGACCCTATGCACATGTAGGGCTTCTCGCCAGTCCAAAAAGAGACCAAAAAGTCTTCAGATGGCCTAGGGACGACTTTAAGGCACGAACTCAAAAATTTGGTCAGATTTCGGCGCGCCTCCCCCACTAAACGTACAAGCGGGGGGGTTTCGAAGGGGGGGCGGCAGCACCCCCTTCCCCTGTGGTGGGCGTTTTTTGATTTTAATGAGATTCATTGACCTGAGAATTTTTGATTCTAATGATATTCATAGACCCCACCCAGGGCCTCAAGAAAACCTGCAAATTGGTGGTGTAAGGTGTGCCATCAGTCAGATCTGGCCCAAGTTTAGGGAAATGCTGGGCGAAAATCCGGCTGACATCCACCTTTGACCTCCAATTGCTGGGCTTGTGGGGGGTCATGAATATCATTAACGGTATTGCCAGAGAGGTCTCTCCATGTGTGCGGGCCCCACCAAGTTTGGCCGCTGAGGAGCGAATGCTGTGGGAGAGGAGTACCTACGAAAGTGGTGTGCGCTGAATACATGAAAATGTGTTGTCTTGGTGGGAAGAATTCGGTGGTTAAAGGGTTAACCAGGCTCAGTCCCATCCTATTATAAAATGTAGAATTTAGGGAGGGGATGGGACTGAGCCTCATTTCTCCTTGTTTCTTAGCTTTTTCGAGGAGTGGAATAATTCCGAATGTGACAGGCCATCACTGAATCCTCTTTATTTTTCTCAGAAAATTTTTTGCCACTAGTTTGCGTACTTTTTCGAGCGCATGAAATGCGTAACTTCTTAGTCATGGTACGTGCAACGTCACGTCACCATAAGGGTACGGGGGAACTGGATGTATCCCAGATTTTAAGTTGTTGTTACTTAATCACCACCATGTTAGCCTCGTTCCTAGGCCCGAGACTACGAGGCGATCACCATGTCAACAAAGCTGCGATGGTCTCTCTTGATGGACGTGGACCTTCTGCTGGGCACTGAGCAGGCTTTAATGCTTCATTTAGTTTCCATTAATAATAATAATAAATAAATATTTTTTTGATGTTGCTGTTGTGATCAATGTTTATTGTTGCCTTTGTGGATGAGGGGGTGGGGCATTCACCCTTCATCGGATCAGAGAGCTCGATGGCAGCCGTGTAGGTCATGTGCTTGCAATGGAAATCCAAAACTCTAGCCTCACAGTTCTGCACTGTAGTTACGTCATGAAAAGAAAGCCACGCCTCCATGATGGCATAGTCACAATACATCCTGACAAGAACAGGTTGGTAGAAATTCCTCGTAGCAGTAAGAGCCACCAGATGACAGATTCACAGGGATTCTGTTAGTGTACCAAACGCAGCCATCACAAGCAAAAGAACACAAAAAGAATGTGCTTGCATTTTGGATTGCGCATGCGCAATTGGCGAACACGTGACCTCATTGCCTCAAAATGGCGTCGTGCTAGAATGCCATCGGATCGTAGCTAGCTAAAACTACTAGTCTTGCCAGTTTGTAGACAAACGTGATCATGGCGAGTACTACGGCGATAGCGGTGTTGTCCTGTACGTAAATTAGCTCAAGAAGTGGTTTAGTTGGTGAGCTATCCTTGGGCAAAGTTTTGTTATGAGAAAGAAAGGAAGAAGAAGAAAGAAGATGACGAAATCGGACTTTTCTCCGCGACTTGTTCATCGACTCCCGCGCACTCTAAGCTACGTTTGTGAGTGTTTTTGTGAACTGCTAGGCAGTATCATTCTGTCTGCATGCTTGGTTTGGGGGGTTGTAGCTTCTTTGGCCGTTATCCTGCTGGTGCATCAGTATGGTAAAATCGAAATTTCCTTGGCCATCCCTAAATAGAGAACGCTACCGCGTTCTTTGATATAGTCTCGTTCCCAGACCCCAACCCGCGAGAAAAGGGGTCTGGGGACAATGCTACAGTCAGCTCGACCCTATGACGTTGATGTCTGGAATGTGGGATGGCCAATCAGAGTTTAGCTAGAGCAATAAATTGCTTCGCAGTTTCCGTGTCGGCTAAGTAGACTTGGTAGATACAGCCCAGAACGACGCAAAGAGGAGTGCTGCCTTTGTTGGTACAAAGAATATCTCTCACCGCTTTACTGGGCATCATCAAACATGTCGAATTTGCCATTTTCATCTGGAATCTATTGATTACGTCACGTGGTCACGCCCCTCGAAGGTCAGGCAGCATGTAGCATTGTCCCCAGACCCCTTTTTCGCGCGTTCGGGGTCTGGGAACGAGACTATCTCTGATACCGCGTTCTCTGATACACAGCTAGCAAGTGAGGCATAATGAAAGCAATGTGCATCATTAGTTTCATGTCCTTTGAAACTTCATGTAATAAGTTAGATTTGCAGTAACTGTTGCTAAACTGAAAATTAACTGCTGTACAGCAGTTAATTTTCAGTTTGTGACAAGCAGAATATAAGGGCATACATGTGCACATACCCTCTCACCCACACAGATATTGGCGGGAGAGGATGGGTTGTGCGGTCTCAATCTGGACCATGCACCTGCAGATGGGATTGTCTTGATGGCAGCCCAAAACTTCTGCCTGGATATCATTTCAAAGTGAGTATGTAGCCTCGTTCCCAGGCCTCCCACGCAGCCTGGGAACGAGGCTAGGGAGTATGCAACCAGGTCACAGCACTTGTGTGTGTGTGTGTGTGTGTGTGTGTGTGTGGGTGTGTTGGTGTGCACAAAAGATAATCACTCAGTGTGCTACCATTCACATCCACGTACCTCCCCTTGCTGTGGTAGTCCCTTCTCTTTCAAACATTCTTGCTGAATACGTACCTCTCCCCCCACAGGTTGCAGTACGATCTCCTGGGAGAGGCCTCCAACGTGGATGGCTCAGTCCTGTCTCCAGCTGAGCACCTGCAGTGGAATATCTCCAGTGAGAGTGCCAGGGACATTGAGGCTGCCAAGCAAAACATGGACAGGTATGTGCATGTGCAATAGCCTCGTTCCCAGGCTCCCCCCTGTGCGCACAGCCAGTTGGTGTGGGTATCTGAACATGTCTTATACGTATGTGGGCATGCAGTTAACCAGACTCTCCTTTCTGTGAGGGTCTTGCTATGTGAGACCCAGCTACAGCATCAACAGTGTCAAATGGTGGCCTTGCTCGGCAATCATGTACCAACCGTACCCTGTGTTGCTGCATGCTTCCGAGTGTGAGTCGCACGCACCTCACGGCTGTTCCACAAGGGCTGTAAACTGAAGACTTTGTTGATCATTCATATTATAGCATAGCATAAAGTACCACTCATTGTTCAGGGAGTGGGGCATTTGCACACCTTGACCCATTTCAAGAGAGTCAGGGCCAAAACAAGTCCTTACAGGATAAGGTCATTGATCAAACCTACCAGCAAACAGTTGAGCAAAAGCTGAGTTCAGAAAGCTCCAGTTCATCTGAAGCAAAAGTGGATCAGGGTAGTCGTCCATCAGATTACTGACCTGTGGGTAAAATGCATTCTTAATTGTAGTCTTGCTACTCCCACCTAAATAAATTAATTATTAAGATGCATTTCAAGTGTGCAATGCACCAAAGTATGATTTTATCTTACAGTACACACACACACACACACACATACACACACATACACACATTCACACTCACACACACACACACATACACACACATACACACATTCACACTCACACACACACACACACACACACACACACATACACACACATACACACATTCACACTCACACACACACACACACACACACATACACACACATACACATTCACACTCACACACCACTCCCCCGGCCAACCGCAGTTTGATACGTGATGCTGATGTTGAGGTATTCGCCTTCACAGACTTTGGAAAGAACCTGATCAAGTCTTTCCTATTGTCACCTGATGGTTTCATCCAACATGCTATCCAATTGGCTTACTACAAGTATGTATACCACACAGGGTGACAGGCTTGTTGCCAAGGCAAAGGTCGAAATAACATGCGGATATCGGTCAATTTCCGTACATTAAACTAAAATGACTGCAACACAAATGCACTTGTTCAGTAGGCGTGACCAGTCAACATGCGTGAATACAATCACCTAAGTGCATGACCCAAATGTACCTGGTTGGAATCTGCCATTCTCTCTTTCTTTATGCATGAGTAGTCAACCAAATTCATATATACACAACCAACATGGATTTGAGTGCAGCTTGGAGAACACACTTTCATGCTCTTTTGATTTATTTTTGGTGACTGGCATGATCTAGCATATTTTGTAAATGACCAATCAAAATCTAAAGTGCTAGGACATTTGACCGCTCAACATGTAATCCTTATTTCAACCTCTGCAGGGTGCCCTAATAATGACCGATA
This sequence comes from Axinella damicornis, assembly GCA_963931865.1. Taxonomy (NCBI): domain Eukaryota; kingdom Metazoa; phylum Porifera; class Demospongiae; order Axinellida; family Axinellidae; genus Axinella; species Axinella damicornis. Next base: position 12,821,370 of record OZ007512.1, on the reverse strand, counting down.
CTTCTCTTGTAGGTTGTACAAGAACCTGACTTTCACATATTATGAGGCTGTAAGACCGTGGTGGTACAAGCTAGGCAGGCTAGAGATCGTTCGATCCACCACCAGCGCATCGTTGACGTTTGTGAAGACAATGAGTGACAGCAATGCTTCAGTGAGTTAATTGTAGTGTTGTTTTTTGTTTACTAAAAGTAAGGCATATTCAAACCTAAAAGTAATGGCAAGGCAAACAGCACGGAAATGAAGTATCTTCGAAGTGGTGGATTCTCAGTTGGGTCCTGCATAAATGGATTAGAAGGTTCTCTGGTACCGAGTTTGCCGATGTTTCAACTGAACGCTCAGTCATCGTAATGGCGAAAGTGAAGTACCCTAGTATAGGTATAGTCCAACAGTGTCAAGTAAAAGCTTTCTTTGTATTTGAACACGTACTTGCAGCTTGTAGTGTTGTTAATGATATTCATGACCCATCTTGGCGTTCTTGAGGCTCCATTAACCAAGGTTATATTCAGTGCAGGGTGACTTAGTTCTCAATTGGAATCTTCAGGTGATTCTCCTTGTGTAATACTCTGCGTATGATCACTTTCTCAGGTTGAAGAAAAGGCTAACTCCCTGGTACAGGCAATAAAAGCCCACACTGTCCGTGTCAATGACGTAAGTATGATAGTACCGGTATGCATACATCAGCAATGTCCTGCTCACCACTCACTCATAACTAATTTTAGGATTCCAGTCCAGTCCGGTCCATGATTCATTCCAGTCCACCGATTGTACCCACCCGGAAGTGGATACCTCCCCCATGCATGGAGCAGTTGCACATGACTGTCACATGACATCAGAATGTGCCGGGGCAATCAGTATAGAAATTATGACATTAAACATACACTCGTGCTCCACTGATGGAGACATTTAAAACCGAGTTCCAGGGGCAGCGGAAGCATTTGAGCTTTGGTCAGGCACAGTATAGTGGAGGCAGTATGTGTGCATGCAGAGGCTGCAAGCCAAAGCAGTTGATCATCAGACCAGTTCCACCGCCTATGAGCTCGAATATTTTACAGAAGAGTTGAGATTAGTCTTGAAGCCGGTTCACCCCCAGTGAGCGCACATATGTGAGCGCACATATGGAGTGGCATCATCAGTATGTATGAAGCATTGATCAGGCTGAGGCAGGCTCATGGAGCAGTATATGTAAACAGCTATCCCATTCTCACTCGATTTTGCACACCTGGATAATTTTACTTATTGCTACACCATAAGTTGCTTTTGCAAATGCTTTGATACAAGACCTACTTTCTGCTTCCATGCAAATATAACAGCAATCTTAGTAGCTACTCTAACTGGTCTTAACCCCCATCCACAAGGCAATCTTAGTAGCTACTCTAACTGGTCTTAACCCCCATCCACAAGGCAATCTTAGTAGCTACTCTAACTGGTCTTAACCCCCATCCACAAGGCGATCTACTCTAACTGGTCTTAACCCCATCCACAAGGCAATCTTAGTAGCTACTCTAACTGGTCTTAACCCCCATCCACAAGGCAATCTTAGTAGCTACTCTAACTGGTCTTAACCCCATCCACAAGGCAATCTTAGTAGCTACTCTAACTGGTCTTAACCCCATCCACAAGGCAATCTTAGTAGCTACTCTAACTGGTCTTAACCCCATCCACAAGGCAATCTTAGTAGCTACTCTAACTGGTCTTAACCCCATCCACAAGGCAATCTTAGTAGCTACTCTAACTGGTCTTAACCCCATCCACAAGGCAATCTCAGGCCAAGCAATGGACCGGCATCTGATGACGCTGAAGATTCTAGCCACAGAAATGAGGATGGAGACACCTGGCATATTCAAGGATGAGACCTACTCAAGAATCCATGACTACAACCCCACGACCAGCCAGGTATCAGTCGGATATTTATTTTAGTACTGGTAGTTTAGTTGAAGAACAGGGTAAAGATGTGATTTTTATTTTTATTTTATTTTATTTATTTATTTTTTTGGAAGTGAATAATGCATAATTGATTTTTAGTTTCCTTCGAGTGTACAGTACCACTGCCCGAAATAGATCGGTATCCTCGGATCCTGCTCTCAGACCTCGTGGATACTCTGATTACATCCACCAGGTCGTACTTGCAGCTATCCTTGTTCTCCTTGGCAACTAGTCTCGTTCCCAGACCCTCATACGGCCTGGGCACGAGACTCCTAGGCGACTATATTGCTCACTGGCCCCATACATATATAGGTGATATCACACTCGTACTTGCAGCTAATAACGAGCGACTACAGATGGTACTGGAGAATGTGGATGCAGCCATTCTCGAAGATGTGATCAAGATGGTGCTGGCTTTGTAGTGTGTCGTCTGGAGTGTGCATAGTTCCACTACGGACAGTGTCCTGCTAGACTCCCAGGTTCAAAGAGGTCAACCACTCCTGGGTTAGCTGTAATGGATCTGTCTCTTCTCTCACTCAGGTATCCAGTCCGCATCACGACATCGTTGCATGCCACTCTGCAGATGTAGAGGAAGGCTATGGAGTGTGCTACAACCTACAGGAGAAGCAGGTGATCTTTGCTATTACCTCATTTCGCCATTACCACGACACAGACAGCCAGCAGTACGGCCAGGCTCTAATGGAGAGCTTGACGGAGATGCACAATGTTATGGCAGCTGCCAAGACACTCACGTAGCTGTGACAAGTTGAGCCTTAGCCTCGTTCCCATGCAAGCCACGCGGCCTGGGAACGAGGCTAGTTGAACATATTTAAGTTGGTTGGGTGCATAATTGATTTTAGTGATTTAATGTTACAATTTTAATTGACAATTCTTCTGTTTATTTCTACACGTACTTAAATCTGTGTATGCTGTATAATGCATGTGCTGTCATGTGACTGCATTTGACAGTCTGATTGCTTGATTGGTCGGTGACAACTAATTTCTCCTATAGCGCCAACCTTTCATGATCTAGTTTGGAGTAGCTAATGCAACCGCATTCTCGATCCTATAAATTGTTGGACAGATAGCTAGCATATAACATGAGCATTCAGCATGAGCTGAATCTTAATGTTTGAACATTTCCTGCCATTTCCGGGTGTGGGCATCGCCTGAGAACGCACAATTCTTACAGCCCTGAAATTATTAGGGGCGTGGTCAATATTAGGCCAGTGCAGATGTTATTAATTGTTTCCAGACTGGAAACATTTCTGTGACGTCACGCCTAGTACTACTATACTTTCAAATGCTGCTCAAGACTTTCGTGATGGGTGCAACCCTGTGCAAGAAATTTCGCATGAAGAGGGGGGTGGGTGCTTGACACATGGTGGGCGCTTGATATATACTCTTCGGTACTATATACAGCATTCAAATCATATTCATTATACCCGCCGTATACTAAGTAAGGAAGTCGGTGTTCGTCTCAGGGCTCCCAGGGAGAAGACATTGGGTCCCAGTCAGTAACAAGGTGCTCATCCAGACCATTCTAGGAGGGAGAATAGTGACAATACTTCTGGTAAAACTGATTAGCCTCGTTCCCAGGCCCCATTCGAAAATGTTTTGTATGGGGCTGGGAACGAGGCTACAAAGTGATAATGTTCACAGCCAAGCTGCTCCTGCATTCCAATTAGATTGCCTTTTGCTCATACTACTTTTCCTCACACAACAATCTCAGTTTGGAATTCTTGTGAACAAATGTGTTACCTCTAGTACCATTATGAATCATCTTAGAAGTTAAAACTATTTCTTGCATTTGTTATCTTTTGTTGGGTGCACACCTGATTCAGAATATGTCACTACGAATTATATTATAGCTACACTCACGAGAGCTTGCATGTCTTCTTCTGAGATGTTGAAGTCAAACACATCTCCATTCTCAACAATTCTATGCTCCTTGACCGACTTTGGGATGCAAACGTATCCACGTTGTAGACTCCATCGGATCAACAGCTGGGCAGTTGATTTTTTGTACCTTGAGACAGACAGGGATGGTTTTTACAATAGCTAATCACTGTAATTGGGGCGAGCCTGAGCGAGCCCCACACTAGCGTGACTTCATTGCGCTCTGCATGTGTATACTTGCTTGTCCGGTGGATCGTGGATCTTGCAATTACCGTAAATTTTAAATCAGCGAATGTCACTTGCACGTGCACAATAATATTCGAATTCAACGAACTCGACGAACCGTCTAGCTACCTGTAACCTGTTCAACAAACGATGGCGACAACAAAGACAGAGACCACTCGTGGACATTGGCTAGAGCACCATGAACATTCTTCCTCCTCGGCGACACTGACAAAGACGTTGCTGCTTGGCTATAAACGCTAACCTGACTCACAGTTGCTGCGACGAACGATGGCGACAACAAAGACGGAGACCACTCGTGGACATTGGCTAGAGCACCATGAACATTCTTCCTCCTCGGCGACACTGACAAAGACATTGCTGCTAGGCTATAAACGCTAACCTGACTCACAGTTGCTGTGATGTGCACGAGTGTTATGTTTCAAGAGTGCCATAATTTCTGTGCTTATTGCCTGGTCACATTCTGATGACAATCATGTGAATGCAACTGCTCCTTGCATGCCCTGCACGCGCATACATATGCAGGCTCGCCCTCCAATGTCCTGCATTCCACTAGTCACTAATTGTTTTAACCACACTGTTACCTTGGTTGCAGACAAGCTGAAGAGACAAGAGTTATCTTTGCAGGGCCATGGCTGGACCACTTTTAGGCCTTTTATTATGACTATTCATGATGGCCCTGCTTTGGTATTTGGACTAAGACATTTTCAAAGGCAACTGGCCCAGATCATCTCAGTGACAACCCTTGAAACGTTTCAACCAGTTGTAGTGATGTTAACATCACTACAACTGGTTGTCATGGCAAGGCAGGCAGCAGGTCCCTCACAGACGTTTAGTGGTTAAGATCTAGAGTGTGTATGCGTAGCACGCCTCACATGCACCTTTCTGCCACTTGGACCAGCAGTGGGTCCTTCAACTTCCAGCCTTTGGTCAGTGGGGAGAAGGCCTCTACCACAATACCCTCTTCCTCACAGTAGGCCACACATTCGTCCCGTGCGAGGTAAGGGTGCAGCTCAATCTGGTTCACTGTAGGAAATAATTGATCACGGCCTTTGAGACTCACTGGGACTTGTGGACCCTCTACTGCATTTGCTTTTGAGTGATCTTATATGGGGTTCCAAGGCTTTGAATACTCACAGGCTGCAACCTGTGGCCTTGCAACTTACCTGCCGGAATGTTGTTAGGACGAGCTACCTTCAGCTGCTGGAGGTGATGAACATTGAAATTTGACACTCCAATTGACCTGCATAAGAAATAAATAGCTCTGCAAGTATGTCCCCATAACTAGCTCATGCACAGCAAACTGGCATAGCCACACCTGGGCCTGTCCAGGCACGCCCGGGCAACTTGGGGTCGATCTGTGCAATAGTTGCTACGTGGCAAGTGACTGGTAATTGCTGTCAGTATCAGTACACAGCACAGTTCAATGAGTCCCTCGTTGCATTTAGGCTCTAAGCAGCCCCCAGCAGCAACCTGTCTTGATCAAGCCTGAGATAACAAATATAGATGTTCATCTGGTGTAGCTAAGTAGGTCCTCACTTTGCAAGTCCTTTCTCTTTGATTTCTATCATGGCATCCCATGTCTCAACCGTCTTGCCTCCCAAGGGAGAATGCATCAGGTAGAGATCAATGTAATCCAAGCCAAGCCTGACCAGGAGAAGCATGATCATTATAGCCCGTTGCTAGGTGGTTGCTAAGGTCAGTACATAGATGCCGACAGACAGCTGATTCAGGTGTGAACAGCGGTTGCATAGTGTACACACATACACATAGTGTACACACTCATCTACACACACACAATACAAGGCATGACTGTGGAGAGTGCTGCGTGGAGTAAGCAACCCACAACTTACTTTCTTAAGCTTTCTTCAAATGCTTTCAACGTCTTTGCCTTTCCATGATCAGCATTCCAAAGCTGAGAATGGATATAGCTATCATGGAAATGCATGGTTTAACGCGACGTTGATTATTCAAGTCTAACTCTTGCCTTAGTTGTAACAAAGATTTCTTCCCTGGGGATGTCCGACTTCCTTACAGCACTGCCAACATCTCCTTCATTTCTATGAAAGAAACAACATCATCTTTTAGCTTGGTGTTGGACAGCATAGACTTGGATAGTGCAAGTCACGAGCAACAGAACTTTCAAGTGCAGTATAGTGCATGGCAAATGGGCAGTCTTCAGATATAGGTACTAATAGTTACCTACTCTTTGCAAATGCAACTGAGCATGCAAGTGCACCGCGACCACTTCGAATCAGGTGGTGCTAATTTGAATGCATTCAAATTAGCATAACAGCATAAGTGATAAACAGCCACTGTAGCTATATAGTCCAAATGGCTGGGGTCCACTATGTACTTGATTTCCAAAGATTGCATCATTAATATTAACAGATGGCAAAAGTTGCTGTTCTCCATAAAACTCACTAGTTCCGCAATAGTTTACCGCACAACTTGCTAGCTAGCTAGTAGCTACTATACTGAGATGAGTTTATTTCGTTGCGTTGTAGCTGTGGCCTGTGAACTTCGGCGAGACCAGGCCTACAAGACTAACTCGTATCCTTGAGCTGTGTCAATGAGCCTGTACCCATGCTTCAGGGCCCAGAGGACGGCTCGCTCAGTCTCCCCGTCAGCCTGAGCGAGGTAGACCCCCAAGCCGAATATGGGAATTTCGTTCCCGTCATTTAGTCTGTACGTGGACGATTTTGATTTTCGTGCCATGCCGGAATGGAAGGAGTCCTCACGATCCCAGACGGAGAGCGTGCAACTCTCAAAGGTGCTTGCAGGACTTGTATAGAACTAGGACTACTTCCTGTCTAAGCTGCTACTTGCACACCCGTGGCTTCACTAGCTTCAAACCAGGAGCGCATGAGCCGCCGAAGGACGTGACTAAAACACGGAACGGACCGGAAAACGGACCAGAAAACGGACCGAGTTTTTTTCATGCCCGGGCGCCCTAGACACCGTATATTTGATCGTGCAGTGAACCAAAGTTTAGTAGCACAGGTCCACAGTCCAGCAGATAGCCACCAGCACCCAAGTCCGCAGTCACAGTGGCCACGGGATTACCCCAGTCTAGCGGGCTAGCCCCTCGAATTTTCCCCAGCACGGACATACTGAAAGCGATCGGTTAGACTAGTGGTATCGCTTTGAACATCGCCGAGCCGCCCAAGCGCGCCAGCCTCCCGGGTCTGGCTTCGCCGCCAGACTTGACAGCCCTCCTGCTACGTGAGCGCTTAAGTAACGTTGGTGCAGTGCTCCTATGCACTGAAATAGTTCATAGATTCGTGACAGGCAGGTTGGCACGCGAGACTAGGTAGATCGTGGTGTAATTGTAGCTAAGCTTACTGATCGACCAGTGATGTCGACCTGAGCTGTGTACCAGACTTGAGCTGCGAGGCGCTGGTCACCGTTCATCCATGGCTGCGCAGAGGCACTGGTGGTCATCGCTGGGCTGCAGACTGGCTGTATTAAGCTAAAATGTAGTTTTACTGTGCGATGGAGTAGACGCCGTGTCTAGCGCATGGAAACCCAGTCCGTTTTCTGGTCCGTTTTCCGGTCCGTTTTCCAGTGCGTTCCGTGTTTTAGCATAGATAGTAGTTTATTATCTATGGTTTTAGTCACGTCCGCCGCCGAAGGCGGCGAAGGAGCATCCAACTCCACATGCCCGCCCTAGGACAAGTAGTAGTCCTTCACACCTCCAAAATTTCACCTTATACGGCAAGAGGCCACTACGTACGCAGTTGTACTGCTGATTGCGTTGACCTTGCAAATTCAAAGTGGGAAGTGCTGTGCACTTGGTGGTTTCTAATTGAGTTATGCAATGCACATGCAGCAAACTGCTGTTGTATATACACCACTACACTATTGACCATAACTCAATTAGAAATCCACCAAGTGCACAGCACTTCCCACTTTGAATTTGCAAGGTCAACGCAATCAGCAGTAAGGATTTGTGTGAAACCGAGCTAAGTAGGTGTGAAATACAAATTGACCTTTGTGCAGCCATAGTTGTACTAGAGCTAGCAAAAGGTGTGATGGATTACTACATGTCTTTACTAGTTGAACGCTCCTTCGTCCTTGAAGCTAGAAAACTGAGAGTTGCACGCTGCTCCGTCTGGACACGTGAGCGCGCGTCCGTAGACCGAGCCGTAAGCCGGACCGAGCGCTCGGCGCGCTCGGTATATATGGCTTCGCCATGCCAGCCTACTGAAGCGCAAGCGATTAGATGCACGCAACGATGCCTTGGAGATTATCCCGTCTGCCTAAGCATATCGGTAGAGGTGAGGCTTTATCTAGCGTCTCTGATTAGTCTCGTTCCCAGACCCAAACAACCAGCGCGGATCGCTTCCAGTAGCTAGCTAGCTACATGTAGCTAGCTATTTCTAGCTATCACTCGCGATACCGGAAAGCGATCCGTGCTGGGACTTAGTTTACGTCTGGTACAGAGATACATTGCTCCTAGCAAAGAGAGTACTTTTTGGTTTCTGTTACAACCTGCGTCTGTGTTCAAAGCAAGTGGACATGATTTAATGATCGAGAATCTGACCTTTGACCCCTGGTTTTACTATTGTGTGGTATTATTGTCCCGTGCGCGCGCATAACTAAGATCAGCCTGATTTTTACCCGGGCCTGAAACCACTTATGGATATGCTGTATAGCCGTGCAAAAACGAGAAGTTCAGTTCACCAAAAAGCCGTATTTACCGCTTTTCTTGAGCGAGACAGCAGATAAATTTGCCAAGGATTATGCTATCAAAAAAAGCTTCCGTCATGCCCTGCACCTTGTGACAGCGCACCTCCACTGCCAGAATCAAGTTGCTCACCTCTTCGTACTAGAGATTTTTGGCTAAAGAAATTAAGTATACATTTCTAATACATTTCGCACGGCGTGTGCACGAGTATCCTGCAACCTTAAGAGACACTTTGGTAGCTACACACTACACACTGTATCATCCCAACAAGGAATACCATGACCTCCCGACCGCTCTTGATTCAACGTGGATATTGGTACGGTTTACATACTTTAGGGGGGTACACGCATGCGCATTCAGCCCTAACCCTGGCCCTAACCCATCGACCTACTTCCTGCCGATCAATAACCACTTGATTGGCATGATATAGCATTTTGGAGTCCATATGCATGCTATCTGATTGCAAAAATATTGCTGTGGTTTTACCATAATTATGCTCAAATGTCACAAATCATGGACATGGGTTGTGTAACCCCGACACTCCACACACTCATGCAGTGGTGTCCAAGTCTTCTCGGCAGGCTCTGTCAGCCTCCTACCGTCACCAGCAGGGTCATCTGGGGGAGGGGGAAGGAGTCGGGGTCCAGTTTCCACGACTCCCACCGGAGTGGAAGGAGAGGTACAAGCCTGGACAGATGTACCGCTACCAGGCTTCCTTACCTAAGCTTCCAGTACCACCCTTACATCAGAGCCTACAGAAATACATTGCTAGTGTCGAGGTACGTGCATAGAATGTAGCAGTCTAATTTACCATACATCTGGAAATTTTGGTCTCTAAATATGCCTCCAATAGTGCGAAATTTATCACACGACTGAATTTGGATGATAGGGGCAAAAACTAAATTACGGCAAGGGCATATCGAGCCACTGAACGAATAAGGAAATGATCGTATGAACCAGTATACCGGCCTGCACAACTCATAGCGGGCTCTGTTGCACTACTTTCAACTGACTTCCAGAATCAAAAGGCTGACCGTTGAGTGAAATGCCTTCTCAAGCTGTTGCTGAAGTGGCATCTCAAGATCCCATCTCTCAACCGTCTTGCCTCCCAAGCAGTACAGTGTGGAATAGAAGTACATTTTGTGACCACGGTGGTGTACAGTTTCAGACCAATGAAATGCAGATATCAAGTTTTGCACAACTTAGCAGTGCAACGTGATAACTACTCGAATGACAACATGAAACAGAGAATGAAGGTTTATCTCATCACTCGTTTCTATTTGAACAATGAATTCAACAGCATTGTGGCAAGCGTCTTTGACATTTGTAGATTCTGGCAGCATAATTCTCTCATGTCTTATTGTGTACGCTATTATGATGTTGGGATAACATGGTTTGAGTGACAAATTGCACTTGCCCATGGCATGTCATTGCCTGGTCTCTTTTTCACTCCATTTTAATTTCCAGCCGCTGCTTTCTCTTGAAGAGCTGGAAAAGACAAAGGCAGCAGTTGAGGAGTTTGGGAGGGAGGGAGGAGTTGGGGAGAAGCTGCAGCAGGCTTTGCTGGATAGAGCGCGGAACAATGACATTTGGGTAGGTGGGAGGAATAGTGAAACAAAACCTTCCACCACTGTACATGCCTGCCTTACCAACCATTTTGTGCACCCTCCTGATCCACCCCACCCCACCCCACCCCACCCCCCCCCCCCCCCCCCCCCCCCCCCCCCCCCCCCCCCAAATACTCTTCATTCCAGTTCACTATGCAACAGAGGTTCCTTGAAAACCAGAAACCGGCGCCTATAGGCTCTAACGTTGTCATTGCATCTCCATGGCAACCAGCAGGTGGTGAGGAAGCCTACATCAGGTACATGCAGGAGCATGCAAGGTTAATCTAGAGCCGTAAATAAGTAAATAACATGTTTACATAATTCATCAGCCAGCTGTATCATAATGCGCAGTTGGACTGGTCTTGTTTATTCACACTATTATGAATGAATAGTGTACAGTGTGGCTTTTGCCTCTTACAACAGCCGCAATTCTAGCTTCCACTGAAGCTTCAGCAGAAGGCTTAAATGGACGAGACCAGACGTTGTGTATCAGAGATGCATGCAGTCTATCTGCATGGTAACCAGTTAATGGTTGTCATTGCCATAGCAATGGAGTTTATTTTAACATGATGTAATATTCATACTATTCATCGTACTTTCCTTAAAAGGAATGCAGCAATGCACATCCTTGCTACTGTGAAATGGAATCAACTTATTCAGACGTGAGTTCCTTCACCCAACATATTGCTCATTGCTGTATTATCAATTGGCAGATACTGTCATAATTTGATGTGCGCCCATCCTTCTCTTGATCCTCCTCCCTCTCCCATATTCCAGCGAGTCTATTCCTCCCGATTTCCACCGCGATCGTCCGCTGTGCATGTCCCAGTACGACATGTACTCCCATTGCAGGATCCCTGGCCCCAGTGGTAGAGACACTCTGAGGAAGACACCTGCCCACAACTCCAGACACATTATCGTCATGAGGAACGGACACGTATGCAGGGCTGTAACAAGTACCGTACCGGGGGTAGTCACGCGTTATTAGGCGCAGCTCACTTATAGGCGCATATTCGCTGTTAGGCACAGGTTCAACTCTCGTCCCAGGTACTCGCTGTTAAGCACATAATAACAGAAACTCTGCCATTTTCGATCCTACAGAGTGGAAAAAAGCTATAATTTGAATTGAAGCGCACTTCCTATAAATTCGAGGAATGTCATTTGTTATATTGTGTTATAGGCGAATGCGCCTAATAACGTGCGACTACAGTATTAACACATTGTAGGGTGGAACCCATGTATACTGTGGCCAAAGTCTTCGGACACATGCAGCCAGTAGAGTGTCCAGAGGTGACCTGCTTGTACAGTGCTATAGAGCAGTGAGCATGCAGTTCTCATTTTGGGACGCAATAAGCAGTCCAGGACATTTTGAACTGCCAAGGTGAGACAGCTCGAGCATGTAACTAAGCTGTAAGTTGCAGAAGTAGTACAGTACCTTCTGGAACACGTACCTGGAATTAGACTATGGTATGCAAATGTGCTTTGATCTTTTGAGGTCTATAAATCCAATAGACACCTCATCAAAAATTTGTATTTCATACAGGGAAACTGAAAGATATTCTCAGCACGCAATGTTAACTGTGTTGCATAGATGTAGCAAGCGGCATATGAGGGTTGAGTACTTGCACTAGTTAAATATTTTTGCATCCTTGGTTCGACAAGTTTTGCTAAGGTCAGTATATTAACCTGTAGGGACAGCCGTCACTAGTTCAGAGGAAATTTGACAGGAAGGCGAACCTGATTTAATTTGAAGACTGCGCGATTGCATTCCTTTCGTGTTTCAACTTCGCAATGCGGCTGCATGCCTATGCTTAGACCATGCTAATATCTTTACCTACTTAGGGGTATAGTGCATTGATGTTATTTTGTCTGGCAAATCCTCATCACTATGATGAAAGCTCAGGGGTACAGCAGTGAAAAGCCTCTGGTTTGATCTCTATTAGTATTGTATAGGCACGTCATCATTTCATTTATGACCTTTTGATCCTATCGGACCACCTCTGATGCTAGTTTCTGTAAAGTATTCACATGAAAGCAGGTAGCCATGTATAAGTCAGTGTAATGGGCTTGTTTGAGAGCTGTTAATCTAGATCTCTGCGATTTCTTACACGTGAAAGGGGTAATGTTGGCTGGAAGTGAAATGTTGATAAACCATGGTAACACACCTGCTGTACAGCAGCAATATTGATAAAAACTTACACCACAGATAAAGTTCCCTAGTAACGGTTTCTTTGGTAGCATTGTTACTTAGCAACAAAATTCTTAATTGCCATGAATAAAGTGCAGCACTAATTGCAGCCTAACTAGCTAAGTTCCCAGTTCTTGTGACGTTCCAGCCTCAAGGGATACATTATAGTACATTGCAAGGAAATGTTAAGTAGCTTGCAACTCAGATATCAAATCCCTTATTTTCAGGGCATGGAACACGTTGAAGCACAAATCAGCATATATAACAATACCTGACATTGTGCGATGCAGTCTTGTGTATATTATGTTTCAATTGAAAGTACCATATATCTCCCCCTACATAGTTTTTCAAGCTGGACCTACTCTATGAGGACCCTGGAGGTGGTCTAGCTGTGGCCCCTGGCTGTCATGTTGTGGAGGAGCTCTACCGCATTCTAAGGGCAACACCCAATCCAGCCAATCACCCTGTGGGTATCCTCACCGCAGAACGAAGGGACACCTGGCACCACGCCAGGGAGAGGCTCATGAAGGGTATGTCCCTGTAATGTGAATCATGAATGATCATAATAGCAAACTGACTATTCTTTTTCCTCTATGTGAGCTCGAGAAACCACCACAAAGAGTGGCTAACAAGTGACTAGAAACAGAAAAACTGAATTCTAATACTAACCAGCACACCAGGGCCAACGGCTTTACACCCCTCTGAAGGATGCGGTGTAAAGTATTTCACCTTGAAGCATACACCTACTTATTTTAGGGTAAAGCTAAGTGGACTCCTAGGAGAGAAATAAATTCTCCTATGGCAATGGTGGGATTCGAACCAGCAAATTTTCGATTAGCAATCGAATCCTTTTACTCGCCGATCAATCTCTTAATTCTCCTGAAAGAGCTTCTCATGCAGATCACGTCAACTGAACTTGATCTGATCTTCACCATTGCAGTCCAAACCTCTGTATATATCTTTCTAGTCCAGTCCTCTGCATCAGAGCACCAGGTGATAACACTGGCTTTCTACACCTCCCATCCCTTCAACAAACACAGACCCTGTCAACAAATCCACACTGGACGTGATAGAGCGTGCCCAGTTTGTCCTCTGCTTGGACCGGGGTCTCCCCTCCACCTCAACTTGTTCCCCTTTCTCTGACCCACACTTCACCATGGTGCTCAACCGCTGTGTGCATGGCAACGGGAGCAAGTTTAACAGCGCTAACAGATGGTTTGATTCCGTTGTACAGGTTAGAGTTCTGCATTGTTGTTGTACCTCTGATCTCCTGCAGGGTCCCTGTAAAATATAATCTTGTACTTGCTGACTACATGTAGCCTCGTTCCCAGGCTCCTCCCCAGCTTTCTGTCGCATACTGTGACAAAAACCTAGGGAGGAGCCCAGGAACGAGGCTGGGGAGGAGTCTGGGAACGAGGCTGGGGAGGAGTCTGTGAACGAGGTTAGACTACATGCACAACTGCAATGAGGGATGTGTTCTCATGATGTATATACGTACGTGTCTGTCATGCTAAGGAATGTTGATCATGGTTAGGAATCTTGCCTGCTCAGCTCAGGCAGGCCGGTAGTCACCAGACCAATAGCTTGTGGATGAAACCACACCCACTACACTCTACACGTGGCTAGATAACCACTCACATTAGATGATCTATAGTACGTAAACTATAGCTCCTTTCTTGAGAGTGAAACTGCCAGCTAGCACTTGATGTGTAAGCTAGCAAGTGATGTGTAAACAAATGAACATTGCAATGACAGTCATCAGTTTGTTTTGTGTAATCTGTTTTTGCTTATTCTGGTTGTCACAAAATTAACTACTGCACATACCCACTCACCCACACAGATATTGGTGGGAGAGGATGGGTTGTGTGGCCTCAATCTGGAGCATGCACCTGCGGATGGGACTGTCTTGATTGCAGCCCAAAACTTCTGCCTGGATATCATTTCAAAGTGAGAGACAGGGATTGTCCAACCAGATCACAGTGTGTGTGCGTGTGCATGTGCATGTGTGTGTGAGTGTGTGTGTGTGTGCGTGTGCATGCGTAGAAGTGTTGCTTACAATAATAAAACTTACCGTAAGCTTGATGCTGGCGATCCTTCCAGGTACACCAATACAGTATGTGCTGGATATGGTACACATCTTCAAAAGTGATGCCGTGATTCTGAACGCTTTTCCGAACTGGAAATCTTCTTCTGAAAACCGGAAGGCTTCTTCCGAGAATTAGAAGGTTTCTTCTGAAATCCGGAAGGCTTCTTCCGAGAATTAGAAGGTTTCTTCTGAAGGTGCAGAAGACTTCTTCCAAAGAGTGCTGCTTTGTACATGCCTAAGTCTCCTAAAACGGTGCAGCTTTGCTTACGAGTTCGTTTTGGCCTTCTGTATCTCCATTTAGGTCTTCCAGAGACACGTTTGTATACATGTAACGGAAACCCAGACCAGAGATGAAAAGGATTCCGAATTCTATTTTGTAGCTGGATCTCTCGATCTCCTCCCACAGGTTGCAGTACGATATCCTGGGAGAGCCATCCAACGTGGATGGCTCTGTCCTGTCTCCAGCTGAGCACCTGCAGTGGAATATCTCCAGTGAGAGTGCCAGGGACATTGAGGCTGCCAAGCAAAACATGGACAGGTGGGTGCGTGTGCCTCACCATATGGGAACCTTCTGTATTGGCAGGGGCGGCAGCGGCATAGGAGAAGTGGTATGGCCCACTCGTAGCGCAGAGGCGCAAAGTGCTGATCTGTCCGCGCGAAGTGCGGAAAAAATTTTTCGCATGTATTTTCAGCGATGAGGAAGCGCTCTCGTAGCATCAAAATGGCCGTTTTGGGAAAGAAAAGACCTTGGCTGCTGTGGAGTTTCAATGGTAGGCCCACAACTAGGACGAGAAACAGATGCCATTGCCGAGTCTGCATATAAGTAGATTATGCGTGACTACACTGCACGTGATATTGTAATCAGGTCGGCTGGAAAATTGGTCCGGCCAAAGCCGGACCAGCCGGACCGGCGGCGCCGCCTCTGATTGGAGATGCTGCATTCCTGGTTTGTCAAATCAAAATGAACTGATGGAGTCAGTAGACTCTATGTATGTAGGGATTCAAAATATATTTGTCAAAAAACTGTCAACTTGTAACAGGAGAAACCGCCTGAAGATACGGACTAGACGGGCACCGTAACAATCAGAGCTTCTCCATATCCACACCGTCTGCACGCCCATCGAGTACGTGGTGGGTCCATTAAATTTTGCAGTTTTGTATTCCGCTTTTTCAGCGATTTTCCTGCATATAGAGGAGTGCCCGTAGGTGTGGTTTATGCAGGAAATAATGTAATACTCAGAAGTTGAAGTGGTCCCACAATGGACTCGAACAACATGTGGATGGTGCAATCACGGAGCAACTTTGACGATGACGGTGCCCATCCAGTCCCGTATCAACAGCTAGTTTTTCCTGAGTAAGCCTTTATAACAACGTACCGTTTATCTTCATGACCAACAAGAGTCGTAATTATAATGGCATGCAAATGCATTGCGAAAGTACCAAACCAGAAAGTCACAAAACAGCCTAAATTGGTTTCTTCTTTCTAAATTTGTTCTCTCTTCCTTCTTCATTCTTTCTGGCTAGCTCATGATTGAGTGAATCTCTGGTTTTTTGCACCAAACAGCATTTAACACTGAGCAATGCATGACCCCATTGCTTTGTCAAGTCTCACAAGGCACTTGTAACCACCCACTCAAAAACTATGGATGACATTTCTTCCTTTGTATGTGTTTGTACAAGTGGGTGTAGTAGCTAAGTACTGTTTCTGATCACACACACATGCATGCACCCTCCCCCCGAAGTTTTGTAGGAGATGCTGATCTTGAGGTCTTCACCTTCTCGAACTTTGGAAAGAAGCAGATCAAGTCTTTCCAAGTGTCACCTGATGGTTTCATCCAACATGCTATCCAATTGGCGTATTACAAGTATGTTTGCTGTGAGAATGGGCTTGTTCCCTATAGTGCTGCGTGTATCCTTGTCTAGCCGCTAGCCCCTCTCCGCCCGGGCCGGTCAAGCGGGCACGCGGTGAGGGTCTAGCAAACATTGCACTTGATCACGTTTCTCTGGAATGCCAATTACATGTACCTGTGAACCGGTGAAGTGCCAGCTAGAGTTGAGGATGAGTTCTGTACACTTGGAGGCATCCAGTTTAGCTCGAGTGTAGGCTCTCCGCCGTGCTAATCGCACACGAACGGCTCGGTTTACAACCACGAGAGTCATGAATAAAATTGGAACGAATCACTTCAGTGAGACCATCCAGTCCAGTATATTACACTATACTGCATGGTAGGGAAAAATTAATGTACATAGCTAATATATAACGTTGGCTAGAGAATGGCCTATAAAAGATTCCAACTATACCGTCGTGGCCACAATAATTTTGGTGCTGAAACTCACCTTGGTGGTGGAGATACAAGCATTTTTGTCTCCATTCGGTCGCCATAGCTTGAGCGTTCTTTTCTACTTTCGTTGCCAGTACAGTTCTCACGAAAGGCCCACAAAGATTCTGACCACACTGTTGTGATTGCTGTTGTTCCCTGATGCTTATGCGCCGAAACCCACTGTGCTGGCAAAACTATGAGCACCTGACAACGGGGGGTGTGGTGTGGGCACGAGACTTCCCTAGCCTCGAACCTGGGTTCGAGGCTAGAGACTACCCAATCTCGTCCGCTTCAGCTGCTGCTCCCCGATCGCATCCACTGAGCTAGAGGTTAGGAGGTTGTAGTAGTGAAGTACAAAGGTCGCACATCACTAACCCAGTCCCACCCCCGACCCCACCCACTTCCGTAATGCACGCATTAAAATCTTAATGTGTTGATGCAAAGTTGCTGTATCATCCCAGCACTATCACTGTCCCAGTTACGTACTAAACCATTCCTCTCCTAGGTTGTACAAGTGCCTAACTGTCGCATATGAGAGCGGAAGCACGCGGCGGTACAAGCTGGGCAGGATAGACGTCATACACTCCACCACCTGCGCATCACTGGCATTTGTGAAGACCATGAGCGACAGCAATGCTTCTGTGAGTTGCACTTTAGTGTTGTTTAGCTAACTATTATGTATCTTAAAAATGACGTCGACCTTAATTTGGAATGTTTTTCCAACTCATGCATTGGCTTGCGATGTGACTTTGCTGCAAATTGGAAAGCTTCCGAGCATCTGTTTGGCAGAAGCGGATTTTCCCTGTGTGATACTCCGTGTATGATACCCGTTTCAGGTTGAAGAGAAGGCAAACTCCATTGTACATGCGATAAAAACCCACAACATTCTCGCCAATCAGGTAAGTATGTGTTGTGTGTACCGTAGTGAGTATTCCCACAGAATATTCTGTTTTCTAGCATCATAACGAATTGGGGGGGGGGGGGGGGGGAGGGGACGAATGAACATTTTTAGGCCGGGATATGAACCCGTTGAACTGTGACATACGCGTGACAAGCATAGATTCACTGCTCACCCCAACCGGTACAGGCGAGTTTCAGCACCAAAATTGTACGGTTTGTCACTGCGTGATAGAGATCACAAATGATGTACAGTACTGTAGTCATCAGAGTCTTTGCAGGCCATTCCAAAGTAGTAAATTTATGCGGCACAATTTTCCCCTACCAGGAGTGTAATAACTGCATGGTCTTAATCCCCATCCCCAAGGTAATCTCAGGCCAAGCAATGGATGGTCATCTGAGGACGCTGAATATCCTAGCTACAGAAATGGGCATGGTGACACCTGACATTTTCAACGACATGACCTACGCAAGACTCCACCGCTACAACCTCATGACTTCCCAGGTAAGTCAGTGATGCCAGTTTAGTACTGTGTTCTGTGAAATGTCAATGTCTTGATAGAGGTCACATGATATAAATTCAGGTGTTTGTACTTTGTAGAGAGCCTGTCCTCTTCTAGGTGGTTCAAACTGTATTAGGGAAACCAATTACCTTCTTCCTTGAGAATTGTACTTTGTAGAAAGGTCTATTGTAGTGCGTCCCTATATCTCTGAGGGTCCACTGTGGGAGGTCTTAGTTTAGTTAATGAGGTATATAGAGATGCACTTTTACTTTGAGTGGACACTTCCTGAGACAGATTGGTAGGCATCCTCAGGTCATGCTCTCTGACCTCGAGCTCGTTGGTTCTTCAGTAGACTGTGATAACATCCACCAGTTCGTATACTTACAGCCAAACTCATGCTCCATGTTGCTAGCATACAGCTCACCCCCAATGAATGCACATGTATACAGAGCCTGGCCATACATTTATAGAGTGCCTGTTATGCCAAACTATGCTGTCATAATTCTGAAGTCCATCTCAGCCATGTGGATAGATACAGTCTTGATCATGGAAGCTAACCAAGATATTACATGTGTTACGTTTGTAGTGTGTCTCTGAAGAAATACACTACTGACAGTGCCCAAGCTGCTAGCACAGGAAATACTACCTATTAACACGGGACTGGACGGGCACTGTCATCGTCAAAGTTGCTCCGTGATCGCACCGTTCAAGTCCATATGGTGGGAAACATTTGAACTTTTGATTTTTCCCGTGTAGACCCCACCTACTGACACTCCTCTAAGCAGCAGAATTGCCAAAAAAGCCAAATACTTCCAGTTCAAGTGCTCCCACCACGGGCTCAAACGTCAAGCGGATGGTGTGATTACTGAGTAACTTTGACAAAGACGGTGCCTGTCCAGTCCCGTTCTTACAGGTAGTTTTTCCCAGCTTCAAAGAGGTTGGTTGGCCATGCACTCTTGGGTTAGCTGTAATGGATCTGTCTCTTCTCTCTCGCAGGTATCCAGTCCTCAGCACGACATTGTTGGATGCCATTTTTCCTATGCAGAGGATGGCTATGGAGTGTGTTACAACCTACAGGATGACCAGGTCATCTTCTCCATTGCCTCATTTCACCATTACCACGACACAGACAGCCAGCAGTATGGCCAGGCTCTGATGGAGAGCTTGACAGAGATGCACAACGTTATGATGGCTGCCAGGACACTCACATAGCTGTGGATTTGACAAGTTGAGCCTTGGCCTCGTTCCCATGCAGGCCACATGGCCTGGGAACGAGGCTAGTTGAACCTTAATGGTACAATGTGTACATTTAATTTAAGTTGGTTGGATGCAGAATTGATTTCAGTGATAATGGTTTTATTGTAATTGACAATTATTTTAATTGTTCAGGTACTATAGCTCACCTTAATTAAGGTAGGAAGCTCGTTGCATGCTGATGCATGAAGTTCATTGATTTGCATGATATGCCTCCAATAACCTAATTCACCGGTATAGGGACACTGCATGGGACTGGTCTGGAAATCATGCACGGAATATGAGAGGTTGTATGGACCACTTTCGTATATTTGACCATGTATAATGATGTAGTAATGATGAGAGGCGTTAGCTATAGTGGAGATTATATCTGCTTGGGATTTCTACTATACATGACTGTATGTATAATACTACTTTTATAGCTGTCAGCGATTGTGGTCTTTCTGTGTAGACAAGGGCAAAACACAATGTAAATATAATGTGGGTAGGCTCCTATAATTTTAATTACTGTACTACTAGCCACATGCATTGTAGAAACCAGTACAGTAGTACACTTACATTTTGTTTAGACATTTCATTTTATATCGAACAAAAGGCACGTTGTACCTAATGTGTACCTTACACTCAATGTCGTGCAAGTGATTGATACACAGGTTGATCATCGGACATGATATCAAATAAGAGCTGAACAAGAAGAAGTGTGGTCAAAAAATTGACAAGCTATTAATACAGCGTTTAAACCCGACAAAAATATTTTATAGGTCTAGCAGATGACATCATACACATGCATGCAGCACTGTGTTATGTGAGACACTTACAGCATTAATTTCTAACCTCGTTCCCAGGCCTCCAGGAAGCCTGGGAACTGAACAAGGCTATAGCTACAGCATTTCTACATCTTTAATTCTACTTTCTAGCTGTTCTTTCAAGTCTTCGTTCCGTTGTGCAAGAACTGCCAGTGCCTCATCTGAGCAACCGTAAAGCCACTTGATGTCAAGACCAGACCATTGTGCCAACATCAGGCGCCATCGATTACACCAACCATCTTCGCCAATGTAAGCTAACTTTCCGACTCGGTGAGTTGAGGGGTGGATTTCAGACCTCCCATGACAGACACGGTAGTTATCATAAACAAGCATCATTCCCGGTTTAAGGACAAATCCCTGCGTGTACTTGGGATCACTTATCAAATTGTACAGTTTCTCGTACGCTTTGTAGTACCTCCTTACACACGCGTCGTCATGGGCGACTCCCAGACTAAGTCCGACATCCTTTCCTCGACGAATGTGAATACGCTGGATCTTGTCGCCGTCCATGCAAACTACTGGGTCTTCCAGGACGAAACTTCTCTGGTACATCCGTAGTTCTGAAGGGTCACACTCTTCCTCAATAACCAATCGATGACGTGCACGTTTTAAAGGTGTTGTACTCAGAACACGAAATGTTTCCGGATCCTCTTGCCTCAGATCTTGAACCACCTTGAAACAATCTGTAATGAAAGTTGTCGTGTACTGCATGGGTGCGTTCAACTCAGTGCAGAGCAAACCCGCAAGTTTAGGAGGAGGAAGATAGTCGGCATAGTCAGTGTGCAGCTCAAGGTATTTCACAGCGTAGGCCAACTGTACTGATTTTGATTTCGGTGTTGCTTCAAGATGGACAATGTTAGTAGGGTGGTATGTCCTCGGCCACAGCGGTGAAACCATTGTTAGGAAATCAACAATTCCCTTCTCAGTAGGTGGGCACCCGTGGACACAGATCGCCCCCCATTTGCGCAGGTCTTTCATCCATGACTCGAAACGTTCCTCCTTTGCAGAGAATTCGTACTGCGGTAGTTCGTTCTCGCTAGTCCAGAGAGCCTCCTCCACCACGGGTTTGACTAGGTCCTTTAAGCTTTGAGCATCCTGTACCCGCAGCCACGGGACACTGAAACTCGTACTGTGGTCCTCCCATTGCACTCGAATGCTCTCTTCACCTCCTTCGCCAGTTTGCTCTGCAGCGACAATCGGCAGACCTTTCCTGACGAATGTGAAATGCTCCGGGTAGTACTCGCACGAACCGTCGAAGAACTTCGAGTCGCGCACGGACGCTCGCAACCACGTGCTTGGGTAGGTGGTCTGGGCTCCGTCTCCCCACGTCACCCTCAGCAGTCGCGGAAAGTGAGACAGCGCTCTCACAGTAAAGCTAGTCCGTAGCATCTTTTGTTCAATGAGGGTTTGACTGCAGGTCGACGGTCTGGCAGCCGTAAAAACACACCAAACCGGAAATTGGTAGTCGACAGTCTAGTCAGTCACACCTTTTACAGCGTAGGGGGCGGGGCTGGAAGCAATGCCGCATTTGCCTGAATACAGGAAGTCAACTTCTTAGTCTCGTGCCCAGACTATGCACCCTTGCTATGCAGTATTTACTATATAGATTCCTACTTTGTCAATTCCCAATTCGTCAATTCCCACTTTGTCAATTTCTCACTTTGTCAATTCCCACTTGGTCAATGTTGACGAAGTGGGAATTGACAAAGTGGGAAGTTGACAAAGTGGGAATTGACAAAGTGAAATTGACGAAGTGGGAATTGACGAAATGGGAATTGACCAAATGGGAAGACACCCCCAGACCCCACCCCTCCGTACACGTTTCCGGCTGGGCACGAGACTATCAATTTCTGGGATACGGTTCGAGGATGTTGCGAATTCCATTGCACTCAATTCCATTGCACTCAATTAACCTTTGAACTCTCCTGTGGAGATTGGGAATCTCCCTTGTTTCCTGCACCCCACAGCTGCAAGTATATAAACCAGTGAGTTTGGTTCATCACAGGTTGAATTGAAAGGAGTATTAATAAAGGAGAAAATTGTAGAACTCACCACGAGACCATTTGATACCTTGAGCAATTGCAAGAAAGTTGGCGGCTTGATTCTGTTTCATCCGTTGACTGAACAAACTGCACAGTTTCAATACTCTATCAAGAGTCGACTCAAGACAGATAGCTCACTTGCTTGCAAGCATTGATTGTTGAGTTTGCACTGAACTGGGAATGAGGCCAGTGAATTTGGCGAGTTGCAGTTGGTGTAAATTCCCCACCATAATTACAAGGCTGAAGTAAGGTATGGTTGACATCACTGATGTATGTACAAAACCACAATAACTACTGTATGATCTTGGTGGTCAAAAGCATAATATTATACCGGTACCATGTTAATAGTAGCA
Source organism: Axinella damicornis (assembly GCA_963931865.1). Taxonomy (NCBI): domain Eukaryota; kingdom Metazoa; phylum Porifera; class Demospongiae; order Axinellida; family Axinellidae; genus Axinella; species Axinella damicornis. The sequence goes on along the minus strand of OZ007512.1, from coordinate 12,798,558 downwards.
AAGCAAGAGGATTATGATCATATGCATAGCATTACATAGCTAATAAGTAAAAGTAGCTATATCGAGTCTCTACACAAACACCTACAAATCTAGAGGTGATCATAGAACATAACTATACCCCACACGGATCCAATGTCTACACTTGAAGTCACGGTGACTTGCAGGGTCGATCGAGTGCAGCTACAATAGCCTGCCGATGTGCATCAAACACGTGCTACGTATCACGTATACTGTGTTTGTGTATGGCCGTATCCAAGGTGTGGGAGTGACCAACTGCCGTATATACGACTTTCTGATTGTGAAGCTGAAGGGGTGGGGCCAAATCACGGTTAATAAAAAGCCGAAACAATAGTCATGACGTCTGTGAAGTATATAAAATTAATGGTGGGATAAGATTTCCTAAGTCACCTCAAAGCACAAATACAGTACTCTTGACAGGACTCAGGTGGAACCAATGTTATGAAATAGCCGAAATAACAGCAAAACGAAGCGTCTTGACTTCAGTCAGGTACACATAGAGCCATAGAGCAGGTTATTTCGCTACTTGCTTAAAGGTTTTGAGCTTCAATTTTCCCCCTGGACAGAAGGACAGACGAAAGATGGACAAAACGATTGCTTAACCCCGTTAGCACATGCACACATGCAGGGGAGTAACAATAAGAATACCTGTCTCAAGTGTGCGACTATACCATTACAAAGAACCCTGTGTCTAATTGAGCACACCATATGCATCCACTCAGAGAAGCTAGAGGATTGTCAATCATATCACGTTCATATAGCCATGCATTGCATGACCAATAACAGTACACGTATATAAATATATTTTGTAAAAAGTATAAATACACACAAACTCTTGAACACTTACAAAACGATAAGAATACCTGTCTCAAGTGTGGGACTAGCTATATCTTTACAAAGAACCCTATCCAGAACCAGTAGTAGGCGATGAGCATCCAGATGCTGACTGCGACGAGGTTCGCTGCCAGCATGTTCAGGTGTGAGCCTTACCAGCGTAGGGGGCGGGGCTGGAAGAAGTAAACCCTTAAACTCTCCTGTAGACTGCCTCGTTTCCTGCACCCTCCAGCGGTTCATCAAAGAGAAATGCACAAGATCATATAGCTACCTTGAACAAAAAAGTTGGTGGCAGTTGGCTGAAAGTGCTTGACTGAAAGCGATTCTAACTGCAGTTTCACTGCTGTAGCTATATCAAGACAGAAAACTCACTTGCTGCAAGCATTGATTGTTGAGTTTGAACTGAGGCTAGTGAGTCGGAGATTTATGTTATTTCCCATGTAGACCACACCTACTGACATTCCACTCCTGCAGGGAAATAACAGACAGCCAGCAGTATGGCCAGGCTCTGATGGAGAGCTTGATGGAGATGCACAATGTTTTGTGGCTGCCAAGACACTCACGTAGCTGTGGATTTGTGACAAGTTGAGCCTTGGCCTCGTTCCCATGCAAGCCACGCAGCCTGGGAACGAGACTAGTTGAACCTTATTTAAATTTGGTTGGATGCAGAACTGAATTTTAATCTACAATTCTTCTGTTTTAATTCTACAGGTACTAGCTCACCTTACGTCTGTAATCTTGTCCATGGAGTATGAGTTTGATCATTTCCTACTGGGGTGGGGCCTGGGAACAAGGATTATTGTCAATGCAAACCAAAGAACAGAAAACGGGTGGTGCTGTAGTAGCTATATGTACACTCTTACAGTTTGCATCTCATTGAAAGGTGCCTTGTACCTAATGTGCACCTTACACTCAAACGGTTATGCAAGTGATTCATACGCAGCTAGGTCAATTATATCAGTTATTAATTATTCCAACAACGTTGATATCAAAATAAGAGCTGAGAGCAAGAAAAAGTGTGGTCAAAAATTGACAAGCTACCCAACAAAATATTTTATAGATGACATCATACACAGCATTGTGTTTAGTCTCGGTCCCAGACCCAAACCAACCCCAGCGTGGATCGCTTCGTATCACACGCGGGGATACTGGAAGCGATCCGCGCTGGGGTTGGTTTGGGTCTGGGACCGAGACTACACTGTGTCAGTATGTGAGTAATGGACACTTAGCTACAGCTTTTCTAGCTTCATTCCCAGGCCTCAAGCGGCAAAAAGCTGGGTGCATATGGAAACCTGGGAACAAGGCTAACTACAGCATTTCTACATCTTCAATTCTACTTTCTAGCTGTTCATTTCAAGTCTTCGTTCCGTTGTGCAAGAACTGTCAGTGCTTCATCTGAGCAACCATACAGCCACTTGGTGTCAAGACCAGACCATTGTGCTAACATCAGGCGCCATCGATTACACCAACCATCTTCGCCAATGTAAATGGACTTTGCTACTCGGTGAGTAGAGGGGTGGACTTCAGATCTTCCATGACACACACGGTAGTTATCATAAACGAGCATCATTCCGGGCTTAAGGACAAATCCCTGCTTGTATTTGGGATCGCTTATCAAAGCGTGCAGTTTCTCATATGCTTCGTAGTACCTCCTTACGCACTCGTCGTCATGGGACCCCAGACTAAGTCCGACATCCTTTCCTCGACGTATGTGAATACGCTGAATCTTGTCGCCGTCCATGCAAACTACTGGGTCTTCCAGGACGAAACTTCTCTGGTACATCCGTAGATCCGAAGGGTCACACTCTTCCTCGACAAACAATCGATGACGTGCACGCCTCATCGGTGTTGTACTCATAATGCGAAAGGTTTCTGGATCCTCTTGTCTCAGATCGTGAAGCACCTTGAAACTATCTGCGACGAAAGTCGTCGTGTACTGCTTGGGTGCGTTCAGCTCAGTGCAGAGCAGTCCCACCAGTTTAGGAGGAGGAAGATAGTCGGCATAGTCAGTGTGCATTTCAAGGTCCTTCACAGCGTAGGCCATGCAATTGTATCGATTTCGCTTTTGGTGTCGCTTGAATATGGATGATACTAGTAGGATGGTACGTCCTCTGCCATATGGGTGCAACCATTGTTAGGAAATCAACTATTCCCTTTTCAGTAGGTGGGCATCCGTGCACGCAAATCACCCCCCATTTGCGCAGGTCTTTCATCCATGACTCGAAACGTTCCTCCTTTGCTGAGAATTCGTACTGTGGTAGCTCGTTCTCGCTAGTCCAGAGAGCCTCCTCCACTATGGGTTTGACTAGGTCCTTTATGCTTTGAGCATCCTGTACCCGCAGCCACGGGACACTGAAATTCGTACTGTGGTCCTCCCACTGGACTCGAATGGTCTCTTCACCTCCTTCGCCAGTTTGCTCTGCAGCGACAATCGGCAGACCTTTCCTGACGAATGCGAAATGCTCCGGGTAGTACTCGCAAGAGTCATCAAAGTACTTCGAGTCGCGCACGGACGCTCGCAACCACGTACTTGGGTAGGTGCTCTGGGCTCCGTCTCCCCATGTCACCCTCAGCAGTCGCGGAAAGTGAGACAGTGCTCTCACGGTAAAGCTAGTCCGTAGCATCTTTTAGGACTGCTTCTCCAGGCAAGTAACACCATCAAACCGGAAGTTGGTGGTCACACCCTTACCAGCGTAGGGGGCGGGGCTGAAAGAAGTAACATTTACACGTATACCCATAGACCCTTGTAGACTGCTTCATTTCTTACACCCAGCTGCAAGTATATAAACCAGTGAGATTTGAGTTTGAATGCAAAGGAGTATTGAAAATCGTAGAACTCACCACAAGATCATTTTGATACCTTGAACAACAAAGCTGGTGGCTCCTTTCAGAAAATTGCTGTCTCATACCATTACAAAGAACCCTGTGTCTATTGAGCACATAATATTCAACATGGGTTGCAGGAAGTCCTACAAAAGAGCATTTCAATTCACATTTTGAAAGCACATACCACTCTTGTGGATATCCACACAGAGAAACAAGAGGATTGTCAATCATATTACGTTCATATAGCCATTGCATGACCAATAACAGTACGTCATGTATATAAATATATTTTGTAAAAAGTATAAATACACACAAACTCTTGAACACTTACAAAATGATAAGAATACCTGTCTCAAGTGTGGGACTATATCTTTACAAAGAACCCAATCCAGTACCAGTAGTAGGCTATGAGCATCCAGATGCTGACTGCGACGAGGTTCGCTGCCAGCATGTTCAGGTGTGAGTTGTACTGCTCCTTCCAGCTGAATGGGAAGTAGCTTTCCAGCAGCTCGCTCCCCACGTACACTATTATTGAGTTCATACCTGCACACGTGGGGGAAGATGGTGATATATAGGCAGAGGAGGTTGAAACTTAGCCGTGTTCCCAGTCCTTCTCATCCCAAGGGACAAATGCTGGGGTGAGAAGGCCTGGGAATGAGGCCCTCATTCCCAGGCCTTCTCACCCCAGCATTTGTCCCTTGGAGTAGCTGGGATGAGAAGGACCGGGAACGAGGCCAGTTTCATCTAGCCTCGTTCCCAGGCCTTCTCACCCCAGCGTTTGTTCGGCCGTGGTGAAAACCCGGACCGGACCGGACCGGACCGGACCGGACCGGACCGACCGGAAGTGAAATAGCAATAATTATTGTACAGCGACTTAGCGCTTAGCTAAACGACTTGGATGTTTTGTCAACTATTACATGTAGCACTTGCAGACAACTGCCGGAGGAGTTTCGTGGGATCCGAAGAGCTTCAGCAAAGGTACTGTCTGTACTGCTACTGCATTTGTAGTTAGCGTTGCGTTTATGTCAAACTTATAGCTAGCACTGTAGCAGAGCAGGGGCGAGTCTCACGGACAGTAGAATAACTAGTACTCGATGCATAGATTACTCACACTCGCTCGGCCCAGCTCTCTGACTTACCTAGCACCGTGAAACGCCAACAAATGCCTGGTTGCCTCCTTCAAGTCTCGAGTTCGGGGGTCGTCGCTACAGGCAGACTTGGACCCGCGCGGCTACCTCGCTAATGCTTCGTGGCTTCATTGCCTTCAAAATACTGTGCAAATCAGCCAACTCGCGAGACTAAACTGTTCTCTGACTTCCCTGCACGAGGCAATGCCGCAATGGCTACTCGCAATGGCTACTTCACGATCCAAGTAAGCTATTTTCTCTACACGTGGAGACACTAATTACTACTTCCGGTCGGTCCGGTCCGGTCCGGTCCGGTCCGGGTTTTCACCACGGCCCGTTTGTTCAGTAGTCGGGACTGGGAACGAGGCTAAGTTTCATCTAGCCTCATTATGAGGCTAGATGAAACTTAGCCTCGTTCCCAGTCCGTCTCACCTCAACTACTACAAGGGACAAAGCTGAGGTGAGAAAGCCTACACCAAGATGGCGGCTTTTAGCATACGAAAACGCCACAGAAACTTACATCACTTTTCTGTCGTATGCTAAAACTACCACCTGGGTATTTGAACAGTGCTGTTGCTCTACCCACCTGGGTATTTGAACGGAGCTTTCGCTCTGCTAGTTCACTAACCCACCTGGGTATTTGAACAGTGCTGTTGCTCTACCCACCTGGGTATTTGAACGGAGCTTTCGCTCTGCTAGTTCACTAACCCACCTGGGTATTTGAACGGAGCTCCATTCCACCAGTGAATGACATCAATGAAGAAGTAGAAGAGAGCCAGCAGGAGGAAGCCGGTACCCGCCATCACCAGGATGAAGGAGAGGGACCTGGGACGGGGGAGGAAGCGTGTGAGGGAGAAATCCGTTGTCTTCTGAAGCATTCCGACAGTAGACACCAAAGAAGGAATACCGTAGTCGCACGTTATTAGGTGCATGCGCCAATAACTCCACAGGAAGGAAATATGTGCCTATAAGCAAGATGCACCTAATAACGAATGACATTCCTGTGAGCTGCGCCTAATAACGTGCGACTACAGTGTTTCCAGATGCTTGGAATAATGAATGGGGATTCCCCTATTCCAATTAGGGCCAACCAGAGACACAACGACTAACTGGCAACATCAGAAAACCGCCTTGGTCACTCCACCCATGAACTCACCACAGGTTCTTGTTGATGGGGATGACCCCCTCGTTCTGTTGTCCCTCACAGAGAACAGCTCCCAGCAAACCCTGCAAGAATATGATTACCTTATAAGGTCACTTTGCGGATACTAATTTTAGCATGCGAATTGAAATAAGTTTGAATCCGCGAAAGATTGTACTAGCAGCATGCCACAGCAGTGCATTAACTGGAGGGAGGGAGTCATAAGCTATAGCCAGCCACCTGTGAAGCGATCTGGGGAGGCTGGCTGTATATAGTACAAATCAGAGTCTATCTACGAGGTGAGGGCAAGACCTGAGACACCATTCTGGAACGTGAGATGTCCTACCAATTCTTGGATGGATTCCAAGAATCGGATTCCGTGAATCAGACAGTTGCTACGTATATGTGACTGTGTCACACAAAACTGTATAACAAAGCCTTATGCATACAGTCCCACCAGTGTAACATTGGTGTATCACGGTGTAAAACGGTGTAACACAGAGTTGTGCTCACACTCTCACCAGTGCAACTCCCCATATGCTGAGTCTGGCAATGATGCCTATGTGATGGCTGTGGTAGTACGTCAGTATCCTCCCTGCCTGTACCCCGAGGAAGCAGATCACGATGGAGTTGAGCGTCCCCAGCGCTCCCTCAGGGTCGTAGGGGGTACGCAACTGGTAGAGGTCCTGTGTGCATGCAGACAAGGTGAGTCAACAACAACAATGTGCTGGTAGAGGTCCTGTGTGCATGCAGATGTGGTCAGTCAACAACAACAATGTGCTGGTAGAGGTCCTGTGTGCATGCAGATATGGTCAGTCAACAACAACAATGTGCTGGTAGAGGTCCTGTGTGCATGCAGACAAGGTGAGTCAACAACCACAACATGCATAAGTAGGGGAATACCCTGCATCAACCAGTGGCAGCAAAAGTGGTGTTGTCCACTATATGAGTACTGTCGTACAGTACAGCTATACAAACATCAACAACTCGCTGGTAGCGCAAGCCAGCTCATTCCAATTAATGCACATGGCACGTGTGGACCATGCTCAGTCGATCAAGTCAGCAATAATGGCCAAAAGGGAAGACAAGATATTATTACAGCACTCACAACTTAGCCAGCATGGTGAGTTTCGGCATGTAATTGTTAAGGTTACGGGATACTCGTGCGCGCGCTATTGGGAAACGTATACTTAAGCTTGCTAACCAAAAATCTCTGGTACGAAGAGCGTGAGCAACTTGATTCTAGAGGTGGAGGTGCACTGTTACAAGGTGCAGGGCATGACGGAAGCTTTTACCGATACGCTGTATAGCCTTGCAAAAACGAGCAGTTCAGTTCACCAAAAAGCCGTATTTACCGCTTTTCTCGAGCGAGACAGCAGATAAATTTGCCAAGGATTATGCTATCAAAAAAAGCTTCCGTCATGCCCTGCACCTTGTGACAGTGCACCTCTATAGCTTTGCAACAACTGCGATCACCACTACTGCACTAGTGTAGTGTTTCTCAACACTGTGAATTTCACTTGCTATGGGCTCCTGGTTGTGTAAACTAGTGGGCAGTATCAGGTTGTATATGTATGAATCTCATTATGAGTAGTCCATCCACCATGGAAGGTAAAAGTAAAGGTAAATGTAAATTGTAAATGTAGGCCACACCCCTATGCATGTATATAAGCCCAAAGCTTTGCAGGAATAGTCAGTTGCGGCAAAATTTGGAAATTGCAAGGTGAGTCTTCAGCCAGTTAATGAATAGATATACCACTAAACAATCGGTATCCTGAAGACTGAACTCAGGGTAATTCCTACTTGCAGAAAGCGTCAGTTGCTGCAGTTAATCTGAACACCAGTGACTTTGGGGATATAAAACTGCCAGGTGAGTCTGCAGCTAGAGCCAATTGCAAAATGGAAAAGTAGGCCACACCCCTATGCATGCATATAAGCCCAAAGCTTTGCAGGAATAGTCAGTTTCTGCAAAATTTGGAAATTGCAAGGAGAGTCTTCATGCAGCCAGTTAATGAATAAATATACCTCTAAACAATTGGTATCGTTGAAGACTGTGAACTCATTGTAATTCCTACTTGCAGGAAGCGTCAGTTGCTGCAGACTTTGGGGATATAAAATTGCAAAGTGAGTCTACAGCTATAGCTAATAAGAGCCAATTGCTAATTGGAAATGTAGGCCACACCCCTATGCACTATAAAAGCCCGAAGCTTTGCAGGAATAGTCAGTTTCTGCAAAATTTGGAAATTGCAAGGAGAGTCTGCAGCCAGTTAATGAATAGATATAACTCGAAACAGTTGGTATCCTGAAGACTGTGAATCTTACTTGCAGGAAGCGTCGGTGGCTGCAGTTATTCAGTATACCAGAGACTTTGGGGATATAAAATTGCAAGGTGAGTCTGCAGCTATAGCTAATAAAACGTAGTTCTATTATCTATGATGGGTTATAATTATAATTTCTTTCACCATGTATGCATGAGTGTGCTCTCTTACAACTACACTTCATTCACACATGCAGCTCTGAAGCTCAGTCATGGAGGTACTTCTGCTATTTGCTGGACTGCTAGTGCTACTGTGCACGTACGCAACACTCAGATGCATCTCACGGAATGCACTACCAACACACAGCCACCCAATACAAGCTACAGGCCAAGATTCTTCCAGGGTGATCACCATGGTAACACCGACCACAACCTACTTCTTCCAGCAGTGTACCGCAGTGGACCAGAGTGTACAGGAAACAGACCCTAATGCCTCAGCACAGATTGTGATTGGACGGTTCAAAACTCTATACTTTCCCAAGTGATTTTGCTAGCTGGACTGTGGCACAATTTTTATAATTTTGTACAAGTTGCATGCAGTCCATTATTTGCATTTTACACTTAAAAGTAACCTTGAGTTCACTGTGCAACACTGCAACTTATACTAATAAGTCACATGACAATAATTTACTACCAAAGTGAGAGTGCTCCGATCCACCAGAAGACAACAGCAGGCTTGTGAAATGTACCATGAAGGCTCCCTCCTCCCCTTAATTGTTTTTGAGAAGAGAGCCTGGGACCGGGAGAGAGGGTTTGGAGGTACGTATACACAGCCACTAGTACTATTGCCAAGCATATGAAGGTATGGTATGGCAATCTGAAATGTGGTCTAAACCCTAAACTACCATATTCTGGCATGAGTGTAAAGGATGACAGGCGTGTATGGTGAAATGCACTACTCCCCACTTCTGTCCACCTAGTAGCGTACGGTCCCCTGTTATGGCCACGTTTTCACTAGTTTCTTCTATTATCTACACGTGTTCACTATACCCATGGGTCTGCATACAACCAACCTTTGTCCTTCTACAGGTAGCAACATCATTCCGTATCTAGGTCTGAGCGAACAAAGCTGAGGGGTCTAGTACTCGACGTTCACGGTGGCCATAATAGGGGACTGTCCCCTATTGTGGCCCCCCCATGCATGCTAACCAGGAACCAAGGAGTTAATTCTTAAACTTTAACCCGGCATTGACCCCCAACCCTACTTGACAGATGGTGAAGATTTCACGGTCCTAGGACATGCTGAGCCACCACAGGAGCTATTTATATTGTTGTACAGCATTATCAAATTCAATACAGCAAGTATAGTAATAGTTGTCCATTAGACCACTGCAGCTCCAGACTACTAACTATACTAGAGATTACTGAGATTACTGGGGATTATTGATTACCTCATTGTATAAACAGCTGTCCATCAGACTGCTGCAGCTTCAGATTATACTATAGATTACTGGGGTTTACTAGAGATTACTTGGGAATTACTGAGATTACTAGGGATTACCTCATTGTATAAACAGCTGTCCATCAGACTGCTGCAGCTTCAGATTACTGAAGACTACTGAGTTTACATAGGGAGGCAGCTATGCATAACACTTCAAATGCTCTCCAGGCACAAGTATATTTCTCAGAAAAGTCCTCAGCCCACAAGCAGTTACTTCCTGTCTGGAGTAATGTGTAGCATCCAAGCAAGGTATGCATCCAACAGCTTGAGGTTATGTTTGATACAACTGCAGAGCTGAAAATAACGTGCGGACAACGGTCAATTTCCGCACAAGAAAGGGAAAGGGCCGGACGAATGGTTGCTTGACTGGCCACTTTGTCCGGACGTTTAGTGACAGTGCCTTCAATAGCTAGCATGGTCTACATTCAGCTTCTTTCTCCTACGTAGGATCCCTTGTGACTCAGAACGGTGGCGGTCAGTTCTTTAGCCGTTTCGTCGTGGTACAGTCGCGATCACAGCCTCGTACCATCAGCCGCTAGCTATAGCCTCGTGAAGTATAGTAGTTGTGCGCATGCGTTAACGCACGTGGCCCTACAACAATCGCCGCGAGATCGAGATCGAGAGTGCGCGCGAGAGCTAGCTAGCTAGCTACGTTAGCTACTTCTTGTTCTTGTCTTACCTTGGACCGGTGGAGTGCTTGGTTCGATCTGGACGGCCATGAAGCGACATCATCCTGAGCCACAGATCGATGATGGCCATTGATGGGCCTTCGAGCTGGCCTCGTTCCCACGCCACTTTCGGTAGCCGTACTGCAAGCGACGAAAAGTTGGGCGGGGCCTGGGAACGAGGCTACCTTCAAGAAAGAAGCGAAATGTAGCCCCGCACAACGTTTATGAAATGGCAAGCCAAATTGGACAGACTGTGAGGTAAGGAACGAGGGAGCAAAGAAAATTGAGCTAAGGTACAAGGTGTGCGTGAAATTCAAGTCTAAGATTGAAGGCAGCAAAGAACTGATCAGCATACTCGTGTTGTTGCTCCTCAAGTTTGGATTCTCCTGGCCTTGGTCCATCTTCGGTTGCTCCCATCGCTGAGCTTAACGTTTAGTGTACAGTATCACCATGTGGAACTCATACATTCATCAATTATAGTGACTTCGAAAGAATTTTTTTTTTGTCCAGCCAAAACAACTCAATGTCCGGGCAAAATTGAATATGTCTGGACATACTGACCAACCAATACTAAATTTTATTTTCAGCTCTGGATACAACCATATCCTAATTGGTCTGATGGCTATCTCAGTTAATAAACCAAGAAACCATGTCAAACCATTGTTACAGCAACAACCAGCTGAATCTCTCATATGGGTTGGCAGGGTATTCCCTTGTAAGTCACACACCATGCAATAAATAGCCCTCTGCCTAGCAGGAAGTAGTCAGTTGCTAAAGTTTAGGACCCAACAACTTGAAGTAGTAAGGTGAGGCTGCAGCTAGTTAATGAATGCATGATACTGGAGTTTGGAATAAAGCACTAGCTTAGCAGTACTGGGAAACATTACAGTGGTGCAGTACACTGTCATAATAATACTTCTGTATATGCAGTACATGTAACATATTAGCAGTGTAGGAGGTGAGATGCTCCAGCAAAGGCACACTACACAACAACAGTTACTGCACACGTTTCATTCTGAATTATTGTACTCCACTATGTTGTAGTGTAATGTCTCTCAACACTTCCATCATGGTAAATTTCACTTGAGCTAGTTTCAATCTTTCACAGTAAATCAAACTTCTTTCACCCTGTATGAGCATGCTCAACTGGAACTACACCTCATTCACACGTGCAGATCTAAACTCAGCCATGGAGGTACTGCTGTTAATTGCTGGACTGCTAGTGCTACTGTGCACGTACGCAACACTCAGATACATCTCACGGACTGTACTACCAACACACAGCCACCCAATACAAGCTACAGGCCAAGATTCTTCCAGGGTGATCACCATGGTAACATGCCTCAGCGGAGATTGTGATTGGACGGTTCAAAACTCTGTACATTCCCAAGTGACTATGCTAGTTGGACAATTATTAACGTTATACAAGTGAGTTTGTAACACTGCAGTCCTCTCAAACATTGTGCCTCACATTTATCACATTTACACGTTAACCTTACCTTCACTATTGTCACTATTGTCTATAACCATTGTGCAACAGAATGCAACAAAGCAACTTACAACAGTTACATGTATATGTCTAAACATACAGGGTGGAGGAAACATGCAGAGAGAGAGAGGGGGGGGGGATTCACACCCACTAGTGGCAACTATATGGAAAGTATATACGTATATAGGTTAGACACTGAGACCAAGGGATCTACGCGATTTAGAAACCCGAGGGCCCTGGGCTGTAGTGTCCCGAGCGCAGCGAGGGCGCTACTAAGGGCCCGAGGGTTTCTAAATCGCGTAGATCCCATTGGTCTCAGTGTCTAACCGATTTAGAGTATAGCAACGGTAACTACGCTAGCGCTTCAGTTGTCAACAAAATAACCTACGAGTCAGAGGTCCTTTTCGACGAAATAACAGACTGGCTACGAGTACGACAAGGCCGCTGACATACGAGGCGCTCGAGTGACTTGCACGCACGATCGAGCAGTCACATGGCTCCGCCCTTCAACTTGGCTCCACCCCACCAGTGACCCCCCGCTTTTATAGCTCCTCCTTCGAGCGCTCATGGTTTGCTGTAGCCGTTGTACTTCCAACAAAAACGTACACAGAGACTGAGTACACAAATATTTGCACTGTCTGTAATTCTAAAGCAGCTGTATAATACAGCAGCCTGTTAGTTGCTATGGATTTCAAGTTGGTAGTAAACAATAACTTGTTACAAGTACAGTACCCTGTGGGCTCAATAGTGAAACCCCATACGAGGTTTCACTATGGGATTTAGATACCTCGCAGTGAGCAATCTGATTGGTGGAATTTGTACAACTATACTCTAAGGTAAAGTGTAAAGTGAACGTATAGCAACGAACTCAAGAGGGGGAGGGGCTCAGTTCCCCCTCTGCCCGTGACATAGGGATACAAACTGACTTAAGTTTGACACAACACAGTACATTTAAAATGTATAATTATCCAAACAGACGGTGTACTTTGACACTTCAAGTGCATATCATGGATCAACAAACGCTTACACACAATTGCTGTGGTTACCACAGTGATTCATGCCTTGAACGTTTCACCGATGACATAAAACTAACTCAAGAGTGGGAGGGGCTCAGGTTTATCGTCACACCTGTAGGAGTGCAGTATGGCGAGGCATGGCACTGGTAAGTAGAACTTCCCTCGCCAAAAATATATGTATAGGTATGTGGATTGGATTCATACTGTGAACAGCATAGCAATTCAGCATAGCAAACAGGAAGTTTGAAGCAAAGTTTTGTGGGTATTCCCCACCAACACCACCATGCATATAACTCAGGCCTAACAGGAAGCAGTCAGTTATACTGCACACCAGGGACTGCAACAGGTTTTTGTCTGAACCCAAAACAGATTGCAAGGTGAGTCTGCAGCTAGTTAATGAATGCATAATATTGGAGTTTGGAGTAAGGCACTAGTTTAGCAGTACTAGGCAACATTACAGTGTAGCATGTGGTGCAGTACACTGTCATAATAATACTTCTGTATATGCAGTACATGTAACATTAGCAGTGCAGGTGGTGAGATGCACTAGCAAGGTACACTACACAACAACAGTTACTGCACACGTTTCATTCCGAATTATTGTACTCCACTATGCTGTAGTGTAATGTCTCTCAACACTTCCATCATGGTAATTTTCACTTGAGCTACAATTTCTTTCACTGTAAATCAAACTTCTTTCACCCTGTACAAGTGTGCTCAACTGCAACTACACTTCATGCAGGTCTGAACTCAGTCATGGAGGTACTGCTATTGATTGCTGGACTGCTAGTGCTGCTGTGCACGTACGCAACACTCAGATGCATCTCACGGAATGTACTACCAACACACAACCACCCAATACAAGCTACAGGCCAAGATTCTTCCAGGGTGATCACCATGGTAACACCAACTAAAACCTACTTCTTCCAGCAGTGTACTGCAGTGGACCAGACGGAAACCAGTGTACAGGAGACAGACTCAAATACCTCAGCAGAAATTGTGATTGGACGGTTCAAAACTCTGTACATTCCCAAGCGACTATGCTAGTTGGACAATTATTAATAACGTTATACAAGTGAATTTGTAACACTGCAGTCCTCTAGCCGTTATCAAACATTGTGCCTCACATTCACACGTAAACCTTACATTCACACTGTGAACAACATAGCAATGCCCATATAACTTGTCCTGAGATGACATCATTATTATGTCATAACATTTGTACTACTGTCTATACTGCACTAAGTACACCCAATCATTACATACCAACAATGAATCTCATTATCTTTAAGTGTGCTCAACTGCAACTACACCTCATTCACACATGCAGCTCTCAAACTCAGTCATGGAGGTACTGCTGTTAATTGCTGGACTGCTAGTGCTACTTTGCACGTACGCAACACTCAGATGCATCTCACGGAATGTACTACCAACACACAACCACCCAATACAAGCTACAGGCCAAGATTCTTCCAGGGTGATCACCATGGTAACACCAACTAAAACCTACTTCTTCCAGCAGTGTACTGCAGTGGACCAGACGGAAACCAGTGTACAGGAGACAGACTCAAATACCTCAGCAGAGATTGTGATTGGACGGTTCAAAACTCTGTACATTCCCAAGCGACTATGCTAGTTGGACAATTATTAATAACGTTATACAAGTGAATTTGTAACACTGCAGTCCTCTAGCCGTTATCAAACATTGTGCCTCACATTCACACGTAAACCTTACATTCACACTGTGAACAACATAGCAATGCCCATACTTATCTTATAACTTGTCCTGAGATGACATCATTATTATGTCATAACATTTGTACTACTGTCTATACTGCACTAAGTACACCCAATCATTACATACCAACAATGAATCTCATTATCTTTAAGGGGTCTGGCTAAGCACTATAATTACACTCCTGGTAGGGGAAAAATTGTGCCGCGTAATGTAATCTTTACACTCCTGGTAGGGGAAAAATTGTGCCGCGTAATGTAATTAATCTAATTAATTAATCTAAATAATCTAAATAATTAATAAACGTTTGACTATTTCCGAATGGCCTACAAAGATTCTGACTACACCGTCGTGATCGCTATGATGCAGTGACACAAAATCAAAATAATTGTGCTGAAACTCACCTTGGTGGTGGAGATATGAGCGCTTTTGTCATACCGTCGGCCGCCATTGCTCGATCGCTCTCTTCGATGTTGGTTGCCAGTACAGTCTTATGAAGGCCCCACAAAGATTCTGACCACACAGCCGTGATCGCTATCGTTTACTGACGCTTACATGCCAAAACTCACCGTGCTGGCAAAGTTGTTAGCACTGTAATAAGCTCTTGTCTTACTTTTGGACGCCATTGCTGACTCGACATATCGATCGACGACTGAGCATGGTCCTCACGTGACATGTGCGTTAATTGGAATGAGCTGCAATACCGAACGGTTGCGCGTCCAGCGAGTTGCAACGGTTGCAACGCGGCTACCAGGAGTGCGGTTGCCCCTCGTTACACTCCTGGTATAGGAAATAAAGTGCCGCGTAATCTATTACACTCCTGGTATAGGAAAAATTGTGCCGCGTAATGTAATATAATATAATATAATAAACGTTTGACTACTTCGGAATGGCCTACAAACATTCTGACTACACCGTCGTGATCGCTATGATGCAGTGACACAAAATCAAAATAATTGTGCTGAAACTCACCTTGGTGGTGGAGATAGGAACGCTTTTGTCTCGCCGTTGGCCGCCATTGCTCGAGCGCTCTCTTCGACTTCCGGTGGCAGTACCGTTCTTTGGAAAGGCACACGAAGATTCTGACCACACGGCCGTGATCGCTGTCGTTCACTGACGCTTACATGCCAAAACTCACCGTGCTGGCTAAGTTGTGAGTGCTGTCTTGTCGTCCTTTTGGTCGCCATTGCTCGCGATCGACTGAGCGTGGTTGCCACGTGGCCTGTGCGTTAATTGGAACGAATTGCAATCGCTACGGCGAGTCGCAGCCAGGGTTGCAACGCGGCTACCAGGAGTGCGGTTGCCCCTCGAATAATCTAAATAATCTAAATAATAAACGTTTGACTACTTCCGAATGGCCTACAAAGATTCTGACTACACCGTCGTGATCGCTATGATGCAGTGACACAAAATCAAAATAATTGTGTTGAAACTCACCTTGGTGGTGAAGATATGAACGCTTTTGTCTCGCCGTTGGCCGCCATTGCTCGAGCGCTCTCTTCGACTTCCGGTGGCAGTACCGTTCTTTGGAAAGGCACACGAAGATTCTGACCACACGGCCGTGATCGCTGTCGTTCACTGACGCTTACATGCCGAAACCCACCGTGCTGGCTAAGTTGTGAGTGCTGTAATAATGTCTTGTCTTCCTTTTGGTCGCCATTCCTCGCGATCGACTGAGCGGGTTGCCACGTGGCATGTGCGTTAATTGGAACGAATTGCTTGCGCTACGCGATACGGCAGGTTGCAGCGCGGCTACTTTATGAATGGTACTTGAGAGCACTTTAAATCATTTCTGATCTTCCCTGTATATAGCTATCATGGTACTCATGTGATGTGTCATAATTGGAACAAACTGTCACACTTAGCTTGTGCTACCATTTAACCGCGGCTACCAGGAGTGCGGTTGCCCCTCGAAATAATCTAAATAATAAACGTTTGACTACTTCCGAATGGCCTACAAAGATTCTGACTACACCGTCGTGATCGCTATGATGCAGTGACACAAAATCAAAATAATTGTGCTGTAACTCACCTTGGTGGCAGAGATACAAGCGCTTTTGTCATACCGTCGGCCGCCATTGCTCGATCGCTCTCTTCAACGTTGGTTGCCAGTACAGTCTTATGAAGGCCCCACAAAGATTCTGACCACACAGCCGTGATCGCTTTCGTTGACTGACGCTTACATGCCCAAACTCACCGTGCTGGCGAAGTTGTTAGCACTGTAATAAGCTCTTGTCTTACTTTTGGACGCCATTGCTGACTCCACATATCGATCGACGACTGAGCATGGTCCTCACGTGACATGTGCGTTAATTGGAATGAGCTGCAATACCGAGCGGTTGCGCGTCCAGCGAGTTGCGTCCAACGCGGCTACCAGGAGTGCGGTTGCCCCTCGTAACAGACATTGTTTATCATTGCTACATACCTATGTAGGTTTGTTGCCCTTGGTTACCTATAAGTATGCTTACTTCAATTACTTATACAGGAACACCCAAGGACAGGAACACCCAAACCACACATCCAGTGAACACACCCTGCATATATATATAACCCCCAGGTCTTACAGGAAGTAGTCAGTTGCTGCAGCTATACTGTACACCAGCAAGATACACCAGGGACTTCAACAGGACTCTAAAAGCTTGGATTGCAACGCGGCTACGAATGGTTTTATTCGGTACTTGAGAGCACTATAGCTATATAGCTATCATGGTACTCACGTGATGTGTGATAATTGGACAGAACTGTCACACTTACATGTAGCTTGTGCTACTGGTTAACCGCGGCTACCAGGAGTGCGGTTGCCCCTTGATTATATGCATGAAATTGGAGAGTAATTATGGAAATTTGCACCAGCAACATTACAGTGTAGCATATGGTGCAGTACACTCTGTAGGGCTCTGCTATAATGATTGATGTCACTCGCTATCCCAGGCTTTTGTAGCCGGAACGAGGCAAATAGGGCTTTCTGTCTAAATGTCAAATGCGACCCTCAGATTTGTCAATTCTGCATGTCCAGGTGTGCCACCTGTAAAATCATATTCATGACTCCCCATACTGTACTTTGTTTATTGTGATGTAATTGTTCCAAGTGGAATCACGAGGTGGTGATTGATGCGATTAGGCACATGCAATGTGAATTTGCCTGACCTGGTTGCATTCCGGGATGTGTGGGCGTAGGATCAGCCAGAAATAGCAATAGGGGGTCGCCATGAATGATAAAACTTAGAACTGTGGGAGAATTCCTGCAATATATGTAACATATTAGCTAGGTGGTGCACTAGTCAAAGTGTTGCATAAAATAATCACAGTAAGTCAAACTTCCTGCTCTATTTTACAATTACACTTCATTTACCCATGTAGGTCTCAAGCTCGGTCATGGAGGTACTGCTGTTGATTGCTGGACTGCTAGTGCTACTGTGCACGTACGCAACACTCAGATGCATCTCACGGAACGTACTACCAGCACACAACCACCCAATACAAGCTACAGGCCAAGATTCTTCCAGGGTGATCACCATGGTAACACCAACTAAAACCTACTTCTTCCAGCAGTGTACTGCAGTGGACCAGACGGAAACCAGTGTACAGGAGACAGACCCTAATGGCCCAGCAGAGACTGTGATTGGACGGTTTGATACTCTATACCCCAAAAGACTATGCTAGCTGGACGTAACAGTACCGTATTTCCGCGAATAGACGCCGCCCTCGAATAGACACCGCCCTCGAATAAACGCCGCACAATTGGAGGCGCTGAGTGAAATAAACGCCGCCCTCGAATAAACGCCGCGGCGGGTTAGCATGCATGGAAGACAGTCTAAGTCTTCGAGCTCGTCGTCATCCCCCTCCATATGCATCCCGCGAAGGCATCTTCACTGTCGTCCTCGTCCCGTGTGTATCGCTTTGACGCAAAGCGACGGCTAATCAAAGTCGCTCAGTGTTCCAGCCGCGGATCGCGGACGGCACTTGCCGAATCTTGCCCATGTGAGGTGTTGTTTTGTGTGTCTCTCGACCGAAAATTCGACTTTCTCACCTGCTTGTTGACGCAATTCAACGGGGAGCTAGCTGTGTACGTGGCGCTGTTATACTGCCGAAAGTAATAAACGCCGCCCTTGAATAAACGCCGCCCTCGAATAGTGGCCGCACCAAACTGACCAACGAAATAAATAAACGCCGCGGCGTCTATTCGCGGAAATACGGTATGCTAATTTAGTCTCCTTACAGAACTTTGTTATCAACAAGTATGTTAGTAATTACCCATTAAGGTTACGGGATACTCGTGCGCGCGCTGTCCGAAATGTATAGGGAAATGCATACTTAAGCTCGCTAACCAAAAATCTCGAGTACGAAGAGCGTGAGCAACTTGATTCTGGCGGTGGAGGTGCGCTGTCACAAGATGCAGGGCATGACGGAAGCTTTTACGGATACGCTGTATAGCCGTGCAAAAACGAGCAGTTCAGTTCACCAAAAAGCCGTATTTACCGCTTTTCTCGAGCGAGACAGCAGATAAGTTTGCCAAGGATTATGCTATCAAAAAAAGCTTCCGTCATGCCCTGCACCTTGTGACAGTGCACCTCCAACACCAGAATCAAGTTGCTCACGGTCTTCGTACTCGAGATTGGTTAGCGAGCTTAAGTATGCATTTCCCTATACATTTCGGACGGCGCGCGCACGAGTATCCCGTAACCTTAAGTTCATTATTTCCTATAACAATTTTAATACAATTTCACTAATTCACTCGTACAGCTGCACTGAATAGAAACCAAGTACGCATAAACATACAAGCCTGCAAAGAATGGGTGGTGGTGGTGGTGGTGGTGGTGGTGGTGGTGGGGGGGGGGGGGGGGGGGGGGGGGGGAGTGCACAGCCACTCTACTGCAGATGTTACATTACTGGGGGGGGCAAGTGCACAGCCACTATTCACTGAGGACACTGGCTGGCATGCAGAGATATATTCACGGCCATGATTCAGCTGCCATGTCTGTGAATTGTGCACAGCCTCACAGATCACCAGGAAGTAGTGTATGAATACGTTGGTGTACCGAACAGCCCACTGCCAGAAGCAACTACGACACTGAAATGTTCACATCCCACTTTGACGCTATTCCCCAGGCTACAGGTGTGCGGCCGTACTCGGGGAAGGAGGACATAGATGGAGTGGATATGGCGTACAGAGTAGTTGCCGACCACATCCGCACCCTCACCGTTGCCATTATGGATGGGGGGAAGCCAGATGCCACGGGACGTGGGTATGTGGTTCGCCGCATACTGCGACGAGGAGTGCGGTTCTGTACGGAGAAGCTGAATGCTAAATTCGGGGTTTTGAAGTCTTGTCACGACGGTTATTGACAGTCTGGGGGAAGGCCTGCACTAAGCCTTTCCAGAGCTGAGGAAAGACCCCCAGGACATCGTAAATGAAGAAGGGAAGCAGTTCCTAAAGACGCCCTCCCGTGGGAAGGGACTCTCTTAGAGAACTGTCCGTGACCATCCTGGTAAGCATGTGCTGTGCGAGAATCGTTTCTCCCTCGTGTGAGCTGAGAGGAGATTCTCACGGCAAGTTGCATCCGGCTTCATAACTCCCGGACGGTAATTACATGTACCTAGACTACCTTTTTACACTCAGGCCCTTCCCTGGAGTCAGGCTAATAAATAACCTCCCAGACCGCAAGAAGGACCTACAAAGTTTCTGACTAAATCGTCATGATCACTATCATGCAGTGACCCAACCGTACAATTTTGCTGCTGAAATTCATATTGGAAGTGAAGTTGTGAGTGCTTTTGTCTTCCCTTCAGCCGCCATTGCTCAAGCGCTCTATTCAATTTTCATTGCCACAAAGATTATGACTACACAGTACCAGTTGCGCTACAGCGAGTCGCAACCGGAGTTGCAACACCTACCAGGAGTGCTGTTGCCCCTCGAAATGATCAGGCTAACTATATTGATGCAAGGATTCGCTAGCAGCAGCAGTGCGTGGGGTGGGTAGTACACATACCTTCACCTTAACTACACATACCCTAACTTAACATTTAGATTTTAGGGAAACAATTCTGGCTTTGGGCAGAGTCAGACACTTGCTGCTGTATAAACAAAGTGCACATGCTTACATGTCACAGCCATGTCAAAGCAGCAACTATAATGGCATCTATCTGAATAGCAATAGGGGCTCACATCCACCTCGGAACACAATACAAATGCAAATATGTCCAGGTTAGCCCCATTCCCAGTCCGTGTCCTGGAATGAGGCTAACGTCCAGGTATACTGTGCACTTCTAAGTTTGCATTTCTACCTTTGCTGTTGGGTGCTGGTAGATGTGTCCATCTGTGAACAGCCATCGGTCTATCATTCCTGCTGCACCCCCTGTACAATCATAGTACTGGCTCCACTCCGAGACACCCCCGGGGCCAAGATAACCCCTGCATTTGTGCGTGTGTGCGTGTGTGCGTGCGTGTGTGTGCGTGTGTGTGTGTGTGTGTTGTGGGGGGGGGGGGGTGCAGTCACTTAATTAGAGCCACATATACAGAGCTAGTGTATACAGTGTGTACAAGCGAAAAAATTCTCCGAGGGATTTAGTGATAGCCTGTCCAATTCAACCTCTCGAAAAAGCATTGAAATAAGGGGACATGCCATTACCCAGCGATGCTTAGTCCCATTTTTTGGTTCTCTGATATACTGTAGCTAAAACACCTGCTCAAGTTGGGTCATAGGATTGTGCGTTTAGTGCCAGTCGGAATAAAATAAGACACTTGTTTGTGTACTCTCACAAACGAGGAAAACATTTTTCAGCTGCTGCAACAGCATGGTTCATTAGTAGTACACTGTACAGGAACGGGGAATAGACAACCCATCAGCCTACCAGGTGTATACAAACAGAAGCCATATCCATTGGCAGCGATGTGATGTTGAACATATGCAGGTTATCAACCATGACATACACATGAATTGTACTTTACCCATGACAGAATTGTTGCACAAAAGGCAATTGATTCATTACTACGTGCATTGAAACCTGATGTCTGGAAGCCACAGTGGCTTTGGTAGCAAAATACTCCACATTTCACTGCTGGTAGCAACGATTTCTCTACATTTCACTGCTGTGGCTTTGGTAGCAAAGATTTCTCTACAATAGTCCAGCTGCTTTGTGGTTGCAAGTTGTGCAGGTCTATAACCAGTGCTGTACCTGGGACAGTTCTTGACGGGCAGGAGGCACATACGTGCAGTGCGAACCATAACCAGCCCAATGGTCAATAATGGATGCTGTACCTGGGACATTTCATGCAGTTCTTGACAGACAGGAGGCACGTGCAGTGCGGACCACACCAGCGCAATGGTCTATAACCAGTGCTGTATCTGGGACAGTTCTTGACAGGCAGGAGGTACGCGCAGTGCGGACCACACCAGCGCAATGGTCTATAACCAGTGCTGTACCTGGGACAGTTCTTGACCGACAGGAGGCACGCACTGTGCGGACCACACCAGCCCAATGATCTATAACCAGTGCTGTACCTGGGACAGTTCTTGACCGACAGGAGGCACGTGCAGTGCGGACCATACCAGCGCAATGATCTATAACCAGTGCTGTACCTGGGACAGTTCTTGACCGACAGGAGGCACGTGCAGTGCGGACCACACCAGCGCAATGATCTATAACCAGTGCTGAACCTGGGACAGTTTGTGACAGGCAGGAGGCACGCACTGTGCGGACCATACTAGCCCAATGATCTATAACCAGTGCTGTATCTGGGACAGTTCTTGACGGGCAGGAGGTACGCGCAGTGCGGACCACACCAGCGCAATGGTCTATAACCAGCGCTGTACCTGGGACAGTTCTTGTTGGCAGGAGGTACGCGCAGTGCGGACCACACCAGCGCAATGGTCTACAACCAGAGCTGTACCTGGGACAGTTTGTGACGGGCAGGAGGAAGGTCAGCATTAACCACAAGACCTCCAGCACCAGGATCACCACCCACTGCACCCAGTTGTTGGTGAGGTCTCTCACAGGCTTCCACAGCGTGAACTGAGAGGAGAATAATAATCACCGATGTCAAACTTAAGCCTTCACTTTCTATCTTGGAAGAGAATGTCGCACTAGGTATGGGTATGTGAATGAGATATGAAGCTGGGGATTGTGCCATTGTGATCAGCATGAAAAGAGCTTTCAAATGATGTCCTAAAAGTGGTTTTAAATTTCGGTCACATTTTTGCCAAAAATCGCACTCGCACTCCCTTCTTATTATTATACACTCTTGGTTTTTCATGATTTTGGGTCAAAATTCAACCTACAGCAAAATTGACATCATTGGAATGCTCCATTCATGCTGATCACAATGGTGCAAACCCCAGCTTCATATCTCCTTCCTAGCCCAAGATACTTAGCATATACAAGAGTGTATAATAATAAGAAGAGAGTATCGAACTCGCTATAGGCTAACGTTGAATGTATGCGGAAAGTAACGTGACATCCGGTATAGACTAATGTCAAAAACACAATCTTACCTGACATAGATGCTATGGCTACCGTACCACAGCTAGCTAGCCTCTTTGACTCGACGATCAAGGCGTGCGTGCAGCAAGTAAACTCGGCCATATCGGGGAGTACAATAGTTGACGAGTCCGTGTGGATCATGTGCACCATACTGGATGTCACGTTACTTTCCGCATACATTCAACGTAGCCTATAGCGAGTTCGATACTCTCTTCTTCTTATTATTATACACTCTTGGTATGTAGTACATAGCCTAACATTTGGCCTATATAAATTCCTTCTCTGCATCACGCAATATATCTTGGTACAGGAATGAGATATGAAGCTGGGGATTGTGCCATTGTGATCAGCATCAAAACAGCTTTCAAATGATGTCCTAAAAGTGGTTTTTAATTTCGGTCACATTTTTGCCAAAAATCGCACTCGACAATGGTTTTTAATGATTTGGGTCAATGGTTTTTAATGATTTTGGGTCAAAAATCAACCTATAGCAAAATTGGCATCATTGGAAAGCTCCATTCATGCTGATCACAATGGTGCAAATCCCAGCTTCATATCTCATTCCTAGCATATTAGTCTGCCATAACTGCATGCATAGCGGCCTCACTCCCAGGCCTTCTACACCACCTACTCCTCCCCTTCCATCCCCTCCCCATCCCTATCCCCTCTCCATCTCTTCCCTCTCCCTCCCCTCCCCCTCTTCCTCCCTCCCCCCTCCCTCCCCTCCCGCTCCCTCCCTCCCCTCCTTCCCTTACTTTCCAACGGCTGTACAGCTCGGTTGTCAGTAGTTCAGTAAGAGCCACCACAAAGTAGGTGATGCCGAACCTCTGCAGAACTCCGGGAATACGCCAGTGCGTCAGGTCAAATCCTGCCAGAACAGCCAAAAACGATCTTACACCATTGCTTAGTGTCTGCATGATAATGGCAACTCAAATTCTGGGGGGATCCCAGTGCCCCCCCCCCCAACCCCCGGGCCCCCGTGCATCAGATATTGGTGACTGTGACATAAGCTGTTTCTATGGTGGACAGCACTGAAATTGGTCGTTATGGAAACCATCAATCATGTTCTGGGACACAAAGATAGCATGAATTGTGAATCATTTTCAGACTGGAAGATCAGTACAGAGCTGAAGGGGCTACCCAGTTGAAATAAAGTTGTATATACATACATACGTACGTGGCTAGTCCATTTGTTACTAAGCAACGGTTAGGATGCAGATCACATGCAGACATGTTTTACACTGTACCTACCGTTGTTTAGGAAGAGTCCGAGCCCGAACAAGATGATGGATCGCCGAACAATCTGATAAAGCCGCGACCAGATTAGATCTTTCCTCCGAGATCGGAATGAGAAGACGACCGACACGCCCATGATCCAGACAAACCACGGGAAAACCAGGTCGGCTACTGTGAGTCCGTTCCACGCACTGTGGTTGAAGAACCAGTACTTTCCTCCGCCATAGTTGACGAATATCATGATGATGAGGGACAGGCTACGAGGGAGGGTGGGGTGGATGGAGGGAGAGGAGGGAGGGGGGGAGGGGAGGGGGAGGGAGGGAGGGAGGGAGGGAGGGAGGGAGGGAGAGAGGGAGGGAGGGAGGGAGGGAGGGAGGGAGGGAGGGAGGGAGGGAGGGAGGGAGGGAAAAAAACCGGGAGAGGAGAGAGGGAGGGAGTTAAAGGAGGAACTACATGTAGCCTTGCTTGGTATCAAAATGCAGGTCGAACACCATACTCCAGAGGGAAGAAGGGGGGGGGGGGGAGGGGGGAGGGTGGGGGGGGGAGGGGGGAGGGGAGGGGGGTGGGAGGGGAGGGGGGGGGGGGGGGGGGGAGGGGGGAGGGGAGGGGGGGGGGGGGGGGGGGAGGGGGGAGGGGAGGGGGGGGGGGGGGGGGGGGGGGGGGAGGGGGGAGGGGAGGGGGGAAGGAGGAGGCCAGGGAGGAAGGGGTTCAATTAGCTCACCCTCGGAAGGCATCTAGACTCTTGAGCCGTATTTTCTTTGGCTTTCCCTCAGTATCATCCTCTGGTTTGCTGGCTTCTCCACCTACCTGAGTACCTTTGGTGATCTGAAAATTCACAAGTAGTGAAGATTTATCTCTGTGTTCATGTGAAATGGGTTGGGGAAGTTGTGCAGACAGAGAGCCATGCAGAGGAGGAGGAGGAGGATGGACAAAGGGGAGAGGGGAGAGGAAGAGGGAGGACGTGTGAGAAGGTATGAGGTAGGAGTGAGGAGAGAGGAGAGGAGGATGGAAGGTGGGAGGAGGAGGAAGAGGGAAGGACGTGCGAGAAGGTACGAGGTGGAAGGAGCGAGGAGAGAGGAGGATGGAAGGTGGGAGGAAAGGGAAGTAAGAGGAAGAGGGAGGGGAGGAGGAAGGAGGGAGGCACACAGGCCTCACCAGGTTGGAGTTGAGGCTGCTGGTCAGGCTACTGGTGTCGTGTACCAGGGGCTCATGCTCCCCGGTGGCTCCATACTTGGAGCTGACCTGCTTCGGGGAGCCCAGGTCCTGCGCAGTGGAGGAAGCAGTGGAACAGGTGAATGGGAACCGAAAGGAAAAATGAGAGAAGGAATGGAATATGGAGTCTGATGCTGGCGAATGGGTGAATGCAAGCATTAGGCTGGGTTAATAGAAATAATGGTGGAAGCACTGGAATAGGTGAATATAAACATCGGAATGGGCAGACTGAAGTTTCTGAATGGAGGCACGGAGACAAAGAGGACAGTGAGGAACGAATAGAACGTGAAGCAGTCGCTGAGTGAGAGCATGGAACGGAGTGCAACTGCTGTGATCACACCTACCCGGGCTGCCACTCGGTCCACTTTGTTAACATGGAAGTAGCGAGAATATCCCTTGTCAATTATACACCTGTTAGTGGGGAGTGTGGTGTGTGGGTGTGGGTGTGTGGGTGTGTGGGATTGTGTGTGTAAGTATGTGTGTGTGTGTGTGTGTGTACTCATGTGCAAGAAGAGTGTGTGCATTCTTGTGTGTATGCAGTACATACTTGTATCCAATGTAGCAAAGTACCACGGCAACGGTGATCGCTAAAATAGCAGAAGCAGCGTAGAGAATGGCTAAATGTGTGTGTGTGTGTGTGTGTGTGTGTTGGGGGGGGGGGGGGGGGGGGGGGGGGGGGCCTACAGTTACACATCCTGACATAATTATGACAAACATACACATACGGCAGCTGCCATTAGAGAGACAGATTGCACTGCAGCACGAACAGCTGCTGTTGTCATACACTAGTAGTGACTCACGCAGGTCAGGGTTGTCCTTCGTGCTTGCGTTCTCAGGAATCACGGAGCAGTTCCCTTCGTTCACTGCGATACGGTACACACTGTGCTCCTCATAGTGTCTATATACACTGTATGTGTGTGTGTGTGCTGGGGGGGAGGAGATTGAAGGTGGTGGGAAAAGGTGGGGGAATTGGAGGTGAAAGCAGAGGGAGGGGTGATGGCAGGTGGGGAGGAGAGGGGGAGGAGGAGGATGAAGGGGATGAAGGGGAGGAGGGGGATGAAGGGGAGGAAGGGGAGGAGAAGGGGGGAGGAAGGGGAGGAGAGGGAGGAGGGGGAGGAAGGGAAGGAGGGGGAGGAGGGGGAGGAGGGGGAGGGGAGGAGGGGAAGAGGGGGAGGAAGGGAAGGAGGGGGAGGAAGGAGAGGAGGAGAAGGGGGGGAGGAAGGGGAGGAGGGGAAGGGGAGGAGGGGGAGGAGGGAAAAAGAAGGGGAGGAGGAGAAGGGGGGAGGAAGGGGAGGAGGGGGAGGGGAGGAGGGGAGGAGGGGGAGGAGGGGAAGGAAGGGGAGGAGGGGGAGGGGGGAGGAGGAGGAAGGGGAGGAGGAGAAGGGGGAGAGGAAGGGGAGGAGGGGAAGGGGAGGAGGGGGAGGAGGGAAAAGAAGGGGAGGAGGAGAAGGGGGGAGGAAGGGGAGGAGGGGAGGAGGGGGAGGAGGGGGAGAAAGGGGAGGAAGGGGAGGAGGAGAAGGGGGGAGGAAGGGGAGGAGGTTGAAGAATGTTCTACGTACTGACAGAATGTGTCATTTGTCCCGTTCAGGAACACTGTCAGGGGAAATGTGGTATCCACGGTAACGTAAACAGTTTCTCCTGGTCTGAGCAGACCTATAGAGTAGTCCGAGCACTGAGAGAAGAGAAACAACAGAAAGATAATCCTCACACGTTCTGAGGTGTGTTCAACGTCTTTAGCATCAGCACATCACCAGGGTAGGCCTCTGCATACCCACATGCTTACCTTGAAACAGTTGTCAGATTCAAAAAGCTGGGTGGATGTTGAAGCCTGGGAACAAGGCTACAGCATTTCAACATCTTTAATTATTCTACTTTCTAGCTGTTCATTTCAAGTCTTCGTTCCATTGTGCAAGAACTGCTAGTGCCTCATCTGAGCAACCGTAAAGCCACTTGATGTCAAGACCAGACCATTGTGCCAACATCAGGCGCCATCGATTACACCAACCATCTTCGCTAATGTAAATGGACTTTGCTACTCGGTGAGTAGAGGGGTGGACTTCAGACCTTCCATGACACACACGGTAGTTATCATAAACGAGCATCATTCCGGGCTTAAGGACAAATCCCTGCTTGTATTTGGGATCGCTTATCAAAGCGTGCAGTTTCTCATATGCTTCGTAGTACCTCCTTACGTACTCGTCGTCATGGGACCCCAGACTAAGTCCGACATCCTTTCCTCGACGTATGTGAATACGCTGGAACTTGTCGCCGTCCATGCAAACTACTGGGTCTTCCAGGACGAAACTTCTCTGGTACATCCGTAGATCCGAAGGGTCACACTCTTCCTCGACAAACAATCGATGACGTGCACGCCTCATTGGTGTTGTACTCAGAACACGAAAGGTTTCTGGATCCTCTTGTCTCAGATCGTGAAGCACCTTGAAACTATCTGTGACGAAAGTCGTCGTGTACTGCTTGGGTGCGTTCAGCTCAGTGCAGAGCAATCCCACCAGTTTAGGAGGAGGAAGATAGTCGGCATAGTCAGTGTGCAGCTCAAGGTCCTTCACAGCGTAGGCCAATTGTATCGATTTCGCTTTTGGTGTCGCTTGAATATGGATGATACTAGTAGGGTGGTATGACCTCTGCCATATGGGTGCAACCATGGTTAGGAAATCAACTATTCCCTTTTCAGTAGGTGGGCACCCGTGCACGCAAATCACCCCCCATTTGCGCAGGTCTTTCATCCATGACTCAAAACGTTCCTCCTTTGCTGAGAATTCGTACTGTGGTAGCTCGTACTCGCTAGTCCAGAGAGCCTCCTCCACTATGGGTTTGACTAGGTCCTTTATGCTTTGAGCATCCTGTACCCGCAGCCACGGGACACTGAAATTCGTACTGTGGTCCTCCCACTGGACTCGAATGGTCTCTTCACCGCCTTCGCCAGTTTGCTCTGCAGCGACAATCGGCAGACCTTTCCTGACGAATGCGAAATGCTCCGGGTAGTACTCGCAAGAGTCATCAAAGTACTTCGAGTCGCGCACGGACGCTCGCAACCACGTACTTGGGTAGGTGGTCTGGGCCCCGTCTTCCCATGTCACCCTCAGCAGTCGCGGAAAGTGAGACAGTGCTCTCACGGTAAAGCTAGTCCGTAGCATCTTTTAGGACTGCTTCTCCAGGCAAGTAACACCATCAAACCGGAAGTTGGTGGTCACACCCTTACCAGCGTAGGGGGCGGGGCTGAAAGAAGTAACATTTCACGTGTACCCATAGACCCTTGTAGACTGCTTCATTTCTTACACCCAGCTGCAAGTATATAAACCAGTGAGATTTGAGTTTGAATCCAAAGGAGTATTGAAAATCGTAGAACTCACCACAAGATCATTTTGATACCTTGAACAATTAACAAAGCTGGTGGCTCCATTCAGAAAATTGCTGTCTCATACCATTACAAAAAACCCTGTGTCTATTGAGCACATCATATTCAACATGGGTTGCAGGAAGTCCTACAAAAGAGCATTTCAATTCACATTTTGAAAGCACATACCACTCTTGTGGATATCCACACAGAGAAACAAGAGGATTGTCAATCATATTACGTTCATATAGCCATTGCATGACCAATAACAGTACATGTATATAAATATATTTTGTAAAAAGTATAAATACACACAAACTCTTGAACACTTACAAAATGATAAGAATACCTGTCTCAAGTGTGGGACTATATCTTTACAAAGAACCCAATCCAGTACCAGTAGTAGGCTATGAGCATCCAGATGCTGACTGCGACGAGGTTCGCTGCCAGCATGTTCAGGTGTGAGTCGTACTGCTCCTTCCAGCTGAATGGGAAGTAGCTTTCCAGCAGCTCGCTCCCCACGTACACTATTATTGAGTTCATACCTGCACACGTGGGGGAAGATGGTGATATATAGGCAGAGGAGGTTTCATCTAGCCTCATTCCCAGGCCTTCTCATCCCAACTACTCCAAGGACAAACGCTGGGGTGAGAAGGCCTGGGAATGAGGCCCTCATTCCCAGGCCTTCTCACCCCAGCATTTGTCCCTTGGAGTAGTTGGGATGAGAAGGACTGGGAACGAGGCTAAGTTTAATCTAGCTTCGTTCCCAGGCCTTCTCACCCCAGCGTTTGTCCAGTAGTTGGGACTGGGAACGAGCTCTAGGCTAAGTTTCATCTAGCCTCATTATGAGGCTAGATGAAACTTAGCCTCGTTCCCAGTCCTTCTCACCCCAACTACCGCAAGGGGCAAATGCTGGGGTGAGAAGGCCTGCACCAAGATGGCGGCTTTTAGCATACGAAAATGCCACAGAAACTTACATCACATTTCTGTGGCATTTTCGTATGCTAAAACTTGACCCACCTGGGTATTTGAACGGAGCTCCGTTCCACCAGTGAATGACATCAATGAAGAAGTAGAAGAGAGCCAGCAGGAGGAAACCGGTACCCGCCATCACCAGGATGAATGAGAGGGACCTGGGACGGGGGAGGAAGCGTGTGAGGGAGAAATCCGTTGTCTTCTGGCATTTCAACAGTAGACACCAATGAAGGAATGCCGTAGTCGTGCGTTATTACGCGCATGCGCCAATAACTCCACAGGAAGGAAATATGTGCCTATAAGCGAGATGCGCCTAATAACGAATGACATTCCTGTGAGCTGCGCCTAATAACGTGCGACTACAGTGTTTCCAGATGCTTGGAATAATGAATGGGGATTCCCCTATTCCAATTAGGGCCAACCAGAGACACAACGACTAGCTGGCAACATCAGAAAACCGCCTTGGTCACTCCACCCATGAACTCACCAGAGGTTCTTGTTGATGGGGATGACCCCTTCGTTTTGTTGTCCCTCACAGAGAACAGCTCCCAGCAAACCCTGCAAGAATATAATTACCTTATGAGGTCACTTTGTGGATACTAATTTTAGCGAATTGCTGCGAATTGAGTTGAATCCGCGAAAAATTGTACTAGCAGCATGCCACGGCAGTGGATTAACTGGAGGGAGTGAGCCATAAGCTAGCAACCTATGAAGCGATCTGGGGAGGCTGGCTGTATATAGTACAAATCGGAGTCTATCTACGAGGTGAGGGCAAGACCTGAGACACCATTCTGAAACGTGAGATGTCCTACCAATTCTTGGATGGATTCCAAGAATCAGATTCCGTGAATCAGACAGTTGCTACGTATATGTGACTGTGTCACACAAAACTGTATAACAAAGCCTTATGCATACAGTCCCACCAGTGTAACACGGTGTAACACGGTGTAACACAGAGTTGTGCTCACACTCTCACCAGTGCAACTCCCCATATGCTGAGTCTGACAATGATGCCTATGTGATGGCTGTGGTAGTACGTCAGTATCCTCCCTGCCTGTACCCCGAGGAAGCAGATCACGATGGAGTTGAGCGTCCCCAGCGCTCCCTCTGGGTCGTAGGGGGTACGCAACTGGTAGAGGTCCTGCAGATATGGTCAGTCAACAACCACAACGTGCATAAGTAGGGGAATACCCTGCATCAACCGTTTCTTACAAAAGGAGGGGGAGAATGACAGTGGCAATTGCACATCTACAAGATTATGTGCATTGCCATTGCCATTCTCCCCCTCCTCCTATGCTGGTGTGTTGTCCACTATATGAATACTGTTGTACAGTACAGCTATACAAACATCAACAACTCGCTGGTAGCGCAAGCCAGAGAGCGCAAGCCAGCTCATTCCAGTTAATGCACATGTCACGTGTGGACCATGCTCAGCCGATCAAGTCAGCAATAACGGCCAAAAGGGAAGACAAGATATTATCACAACTTAGCCAGCATTGGTGAGTTATGGGCTCCTGGTTGTGTAAACTATACTGGTTGTATTATGTATGAATCTCATTATGAGCTTATCTGGTAGTCCCCATATACCATCCACCACAGAAGGTAAAGTAAATGTAAATGTAAATTGTAAATGTAGGCCACACCCCTATGCACTATGCATACAAGCCCAAAACTTTGCAGGAATAGTCAGTTGCTGCAAAAATTGCAAGTCTCTTCAGCCAGTTAATGAATAGATATACCACTAAACAATTGGTATCCTGAAGACTGAACTCAGGGTAATTCCTACTTGCAGAAAGCATCGGATGCTGCAGTTATTCTGTACACCAGTGACTTTGGGGATATAAAATTGCAAGGTGAGTCTGCAGCTAGAGCCAATTGCAAATTGGTAAAGTAGGCCACACCCCTATGCATGCATGTAAACCCAAAGCTTTGCAGGAATAATCACTTGCTGCAAAATTTGGAATTTGCAAGGTGAGTGTCTGCAGCCAGCTAATGAATAGATATACCTCTAAATGTTTGGTATCCTGAAGACTATGAACGCCTTATGATTGGGTAATTACTTGCAGGAAGCATCGGTTGCTGCAGTTATTCAGTATACCAGGGGATAAAAAATTGAAAAGTGAGTCTACAGCTACAGTTAATAAGAGCCAGTTGCAAATTGTAAATGTAGGCCACACCCCTATGCACTATAAAAGTCCGAAGCTTTGCAGGAATAGTCAGTTGCTGGAAAATTTGGAATTTGCAAGGTGAGTCTGCAGCCAGTTAATGAATAAATATACCTCTAAACAATTGGTATCGTTGAAGACTGTGAACTCATTATGATTGGGTAATTCCTACTTGCAGGAAGAGTCGGTTGCTGCAGTTATTCTGTATACCAGAGACTTTGGGGATATAAAATTGCAAGGTGAGTCTGCAGCTATAGTTAATAAGAGTAATTCAATGATACAGGTGCACGTTTGTAGTTCATGGGTTATAATTTCTTTCACCCTGCATGAGTGTGCTCTCTTACAACTATATTTCATTCACTCATGCACATGCAGATCTGAATCTCGTCATGGAGGTACTGCTGTTAATTGCTGGACTGCTAGTGCTACTGTGTACGTACGCAACACTCAGATGCATCTCACGGAGTGTATTCCCAACGTACAACCACCCAATACAAGCTACAGGCCAAGATTCTTGCAGGGTGATCACCATGGTAACACCGACAACAACCTACTTCTTCCAGCAGTGTACTGCAATGGACCAGACGGAAACCAGTGTACAGGAGACAGACCCTAATGCCTCAGCAGAGACTATGATTGGACGGTTCAATACTCTATACATTCCCAAGTGACGTTGCTGGCTAGATTGTGGTATGATTTTTAACAAGCGACAGTTTGTTATATTGCAGTCCTTTGTCATCCATCAAACATTTTACATTTACACAAAAAGTTCACTATTTTATTGTGCTGCATGGAAATTATACGTACATACGGGGGGGGGGGGGGGGGGGGGGGGGGGGGGGGGGGGGCAGTTCACACCCACTTACACCCACTAGTGGGCAACCATAGTGGGCAACCATAGTGGGCAACCATAGTGGGCAACCACAGTGGGCAACCACAGTGGGCAACCACAGTGGGCAACCACAGTGGGCAACCACAGTGGGCAACCACAGTGGGCAACCATAGTGGGCAACCACAGTGGGCACAGTGCAATAGTGGGCACAGTGCAATAGTGGGCAACCATAGTGGGCAACCATAGTGGGCAACCATAGTGGGCAACCATAGTGGGCAACCACAGTGGGCAACCATAGTGGGCAACCACAGTGGGCACAGTGCAATAGTGGGCACAGTGCAATAGTGGGCAACCATAGTGGGCAACCATAGTGGGCAACCACAGTGGGCAACCATAGTGGGCAACCACAGTGGGCAACCACAGTGGGCAACCACAGTGGGCAACCACAGTGGGCAACCACAGTGGGCAACCACAGTGGGCAACCACAGTGGGCAACCACAGTGGGCAACCACAGTGGGCAACCATAGTGGGCAACCATAGTGGGCAACCATAGTGGGCAACCATAGTGGGCAACCACAGTGGGCAACCACAGTGGGCAACCACAGTGGGCAACCACAGTGGGCAACCATAGTGGGCAACCATAGTGGGCAACCATAGTGGGCAACCATAGTGGGCAACCATAGTGGGCAACCATAGTGGGCAACCACAGTGGGCAACCATAGTGGGCAACCATAGTGGGCACAGTGCAATAGTGGGCACAGTGCAATAGTGGGCAACCATAGTGGGCACAGTGCAATAGTGGGCACAGTGCAATAGTGGGCAACCATAGTGGGCAACCATAGTGGGCAACCATAGTGGGCACAGTGCAATAGTGGGCAACCATAGTGGGCACAGTGCAATAGTGGGCAACCATAGTGGGCACAGTGCAATAGTGGGCAACCATAGTGGGCACAGTGCAATAGTGGGCAACCATAGTGGGCACAGTGCAATAGTGGGCACAGTGCAATAGTGGGCAACCATAGTGGGCACAGTGCAATAGTGGGCACAGTGCAATAGTGGGCAACCATAGTGGGCACAGTGCAATAGTGGGCACAGTGCAATAGTGGGCACAGTGCAATAGTGGGCACAGTGCAATACTGTACATTCCACAATCTGTCACTGCTGTGTAAACTGATTCACAGCATGTAGTTGCTGGTATTCATGCATGCATGTTTCTGTTTTGTGGGAGACGTCCTACGCTTGATCATGATGGTAAGTAGGTAACTAATTATTGAGTACATACATGTATATCTCTCGCATGTGATGTTCCAGTTTCGGTCAATTGCTACATGTATGTGAAATGTACAGTTGTGTGAGCCGTATGCTACTGGATACCAATCCAACCTACACTACCCAATATAATATATCAAGTTCACAATAATCGATATACAAAAATTCAATATCGCCCAGCACTAGTTCATGGGTTATAATTTCTTTCACCCTGCATGAGTGTGCTCTCTTACAACTACACTCCATTCACACATGCAGCTCTGAAGCTCAGTCATGGAGGTACTGCTGTTAATTGCTGGACTGCTAGTGCTGCTGTGCACGTACGCAACACTCAGATGCATCTCACGGAATGTACTACCAACACACAGCCACCCAATACAAGCTACAGGCCAAGATTCTTCCAGGGTGATCACCATGGTAACACCGACTAAAACCTACTTCTTCCAGCAGTGTACTGCAGTGGACCAGACGGAAACCAGTGTACAGGAAACAGACCCTAATACCTCAGCAGAGACTATGATTGGACGGTTCAAAACTCTGTACATTCCCAAGTGACGTTGCTGTGGAACGATTCTTATAACTTTATACAAGTGACAGTTTGTTATACTGCAGACCTTTGTTGTTACTGTATACCTTAATTCACTGCACAATACTTACATGAGTGCCACTAATTGCAACTACATGGATACATGGGTGAAGGAAACATGCAGAGAGAAGGGGGGGGGGGGGGGGGGGGGGGGGGGGTCACATTCACGTGTGAGGGGCTCAGGTCCCCCCTGCCTCCCCTATTCACTGTCCATGATATAGGCATACGGTCAGTTGAAAAAGAGCCAGAGACAGCCCGTTAAAACTATACTGTAGATTTCTCAACTAAATTGAGCCCTTTTAACTAAGTAGGCGTGAATCAACAGCAGAATGTTTGATGGGGAGAGTGACGGCTGACAGCTCATCATGGTGCAGGTATTCATGTACTGCACTGGTGATTTTCAAGTACCAGTATTCAGATCACGCAGCAGCTATATACTGTTGCTATGTACAGAGGTTTTCAAAGATCTTTGCAACTGAATTTGTAGAACGGAAGTCACATAACAGCAGTTCTCTGACCAATCAGCGTCCAGTAGTCACAAGTTGTCATGCATGCAAGCTACATACAGTAGATAGACTAGCAGACCCAGCAGGGCAGAGCGATTGTGGATTTTCCAACATCACGATTATTGTATCCATAATTATATAGAATAACAATTATCGATTATATCACGATTATGCAAAATTTCTGTTTGAAGGAGACCTGCATACACCAAAGTCACAAGGCGATGGTGGACAGAAGCCATGGTTGACAGAACCTACAAGAAGCCTTGGATAGATGAAGAAGAAGAAGACTACCACCTAAGTATATTCATAAAAAAGCTAAAGTATATTCATAAAAAAGCTAAAGTATATTCATAAAATCCATAGCACCTTCTGGCTGTGTCATGACTTTCTGTGGTGCACATGCAGCTGTCAATGAATATGGCTATACATTTATATAGCCATATTCATGCTAAGGGTATTCCCCACCAACACCCGAAAAGGAAATTTCCTGCACCATCCTGTACCATGCATATAACCCCCAGGCCTAACAGGAAGCAGTCAGTTACTGCAGTTATACAGGGACTTCAACAGGTTTTTGTTTGAACCCAAAACAGATTGCAAGGTGAGTCTGCAGCTAGTTAATGAATGCTTGATACTGGAGTTTGGAGTAAGGCACTAGCTTAGGCAACATTACAGTGTAGCATGTGGTCATTGTGGTGCAGTACACTGCCATAATAATACTTCTGTATACTACATGTGGTGAGATGCACTAGCAACACTACACAACAGCACACACATTTCATTCTGAATTATTGTACTCCACTATGCTGTAGTGTAATGTCTCTCAACACTTCAATCATGGAATTTTCACTTGAGCTACAATTTCATAAAATCAATCTTTCACTGTATATCAAACTTCTTTCACCTGTATGAGTGTGCTCAACTGCAACTACACCTCATTCACACGTGCAGCTCTAAAACTCATTCATGGAGGAACTGCTGTTAATTGCTGGACTGCTAGTGCTACTGTGCACGTACGCAACACTCAGATGCATCTCACGGAATGTACTACCAACACACAGCCACCCAATACAAGCTACAGGCCAAGATTCTTCCAGGGTGATCACCAATGGTAACACCAACTAAAACCTACTTCTTCCAGCAGTGTACTGCAATGGACCAGACGGAAACCAGTGTACAGGAAACAGACTCTAATGCCTCAGCGGACATTGTGATTGGACAGTTCAAAACTCTGTGCATTCCCAAGTGACTATGCTGGCTAGACTGTGGTATAACTTTATATAGCGACAGTTTGTTATATTGCAGTCCTTTGTCATCAAACATTTTACATTCTTAAGTTCACTATTCAATTGTGCTGCAAGGAAACCACAGGGTGGGAGGAAACATGCAGAGGGAGGGGGGGGGGGGAGGGGGTGGGGGCAAGTTCACATACACTAACACCCACTAGTGGCAACCATAATGGCAAACGTTTTACATATCAATACATTAAGATTTTAACCGTGTGTTCGTGGGGTGGGACTAGACTATAGTGACACGAGACCTTTGTACTTCAATTCACTGAACCTCAAACTCCGCGCAGAGAACATTGGGCATGGGCTGGAATATTCCAGAGCAGC
The DNA here is from genome assembly GCA_963931865.1 of Axinella damicornis. Classification (NCBI taxonomy): domain Eukaryota; kingdom Metazoa; phylum Porifera; class Demospongiae; order Axinellida; family Axinellidae; genus Axinella; species Axinella damicornis. The sequence goes on along the minus strand of OZ007512.1, from coordinate 12,761,713 downwards.
TGGTGGATGCAATCGGGGAGCAGCAGTTGAAGCGGATGCAATCGGGGAGCTGCAGTTGAAGCGGACACAATCGGTGAGCAGCGGACACAATCGGGAAGTAGCAGCTGAAGCGGACACAATCGGGGAGCAGCAGCTCTGCACAGAGAGCTGTCCAGCGCCGGATTACTCACGTAGGCAAACGAGGGGCAAGTAGCTGAGTGAGCAAAGCGAGCGAAGCTACTGAGTGAGCGAAGCGAGCAAAGCTACTTCTACTTGTTTATTAACAACAGAGGCAGGATGCTAATAGCATTCATGACTCTAGTAGGCATTCCTGAAGGTTATTAATAGCATTCATGACTCTAGTAGGCATTCCTGAAGGTTATTGCAGTCACATGATTCATTAGCAAGGTTCTATTGAAGAGGATTGTCACAATTAACAAGCTCAGCGCTCCCCATGCAATCTGAATGCTATTGCATTCAGATTGCATGGGGAGCTTGCTGTGTGTACAAACCTCTTCAAGGTGTAGTTCCAATTGGCAAAATAGAACCTTGCTACAGTATATATCATGTGACTGCAATAATTACCACGTGCGCGCATGCGCGAAGCGGGGTTAAGCAATCGGTTTTGTCCGTCAGTCAGTGAGTCAGTCATCTGTCAGTCAGTCGTCTGTCAGTCGGAATTTTTTTTTTGAAATCTCGCGATGTACATTGTTAAACAATTGCTAAACCCGACAAAAAGATTGCAATAGAACATTAAAAAGCGTTTGTGTACCTGATAGCTACCATACCGCTTGAATTCGTTGCATACTCCAGCTCTTTCTTATTAAACGTCGGCCATTTTTACGGTCTGCAACTCAAATAGGAAGTGCGCTTCAATTCGAAATATAGCTTTTTTCCACTCCAATAATGGTAGATGGAAAGAAAACTGCAGCGGGAGTACCTGGACGAGAGTTGAACCCTCGGTTGAACCTGCCCCTAACACGGTGAATATGTGCCGGTAGCTAGCTAGCTATCTAGCTATTCATTGGCTAGAGCGATGGGCGAACCATGAACAGTCAGTGACCTCTCTAGCTATGTAGCGGATCAGTTGGAATATACGGCACCTCGGAAATTAATTAATTATTCGAGTGGGCAGGGCTAGGCGAGTCACGTGGGGGTGTTGCCGAGCCGCAAAAGTGGCTGCTTCGTGGGGTCTGTCCAAGTCAGCGGCCAGCATGCCCTGCTATGCTCTCTTCACTATTGGAAGAAGTGCAGCGAGTGAATGAAAAGCTCAGAGAAAGGTGTGTCAGTCCTTATACTTCGAAGTAAGAATCCATGGTGTCAGGTGGTATCGACGACATATTAACAAGTATAGTGGAGGCGTACAAAAGTGACAAGAACCGTCACTGTCGACACCACCAACTGTATCCATCAGTGACATCACGTCTGGGCCTCTCCTCCATTGCAGTGTTACATCTAAAAGGATTAATACTATCCATTTATTGCTGTATTAATATTCAGTATTGATTGTAAGTTTATGAACCATGCTATGTGAGCCTACCTCGTGCAGTCGCAAGAAGAAGCTAGCAGATGCTTACTCCTCAAAAAGCGAATGATTCTCTCCACTCCTCCAAACAACACTGGACCTATCTCCAGCGCAGGGACATGATTGAGCAGTTGCAGGTCACTAGTCACAAGTCTGAGTTCAGTTAGTGCAGCTGAGGGCCACAAGACTACAGACTCAAGTCTTGGATTGCAGTAGCTACCTCTGCAGTGCAGTTTACTCAATTGTAAGTTCGCATTTTGCTGCCAAACTACCGCGCGCACTTAATTAACTACCGCGCACATGCACTCAATTAATCAACCCAGCAACACCCCCACGTGACTCACCTAGCCCCGCCCACTCAAATAATTAATTAATTTCCGAGGTGCCGTATATTCCAACTGATCCCCCTGACTCACACTTCTTGTATTCTACACGTACTTGATTAGCTATGTGCGTAGTAGCCTCGTTCCCAGTAGCCTCGTTCGCCATCTCGGGCCTGGAAACGAGACTATGTGTGTAGGTACATACTTTTGGTGTCATTCTGTGGCCTGACATTGTGCTGTGGTCATGCAGTCACATTCTGACTCAGGCTTGTGAATAGTCTGGTTCCCAGACCCACTCGGGTGGGTCTGGGAACCAGACTAGCTCGTGCATAGCGCATTCTAATTACGTAGTTTCATTTGCACATGGGATAAGCAGGGCCGGCGCCATTGGGGCCCTCTTAAAAAAACCTTCAAGCCTAGATACGTATGTACCTCGATTCTCATGGTCAGCACTCGACTGTCACTATACGAGAGCGCTTCCTGAGTGCTAAAAAAACACGTGAAAAATTGCGGAGACGCCTCTGCGGAGACGCAAAGTGCCTCCGGCCAACCCCTTCCGCATTGCCATCGATTACGACCGCCGCCCCAGTTCAAAACAGCTGGTGCCAGCCCTGATAAGCATGCAAATCAACACCCCAATTTTAACAGTGCATTCTCTTACATGTACGTCAACCTCTACCCAAGCACGTGCATGAATCTAAAGCTGAACAACTTACCTTTAGTTGTAGCTAGCCTACTACAAAGTGATTGATGTGATTAAGCTAAGCAGTTGCCGGCTAGTCTAGTGTTGCCAAGTCATCTATGGGCCACTACTACTACCAATGCACAGTGCACACGGGGTATGTGCTATGCAGAGCTGTACATGGTTCTGGAATGCATACTAGAGTCACGAATAGTAGAATAGTACAATGTCATACTACCAGTACAGTAATTACCACTGACTGCTGTGTAGATTCATGGGTATTTCCCATATATGCGGAGTAGACTCAGGACAAGACTTCCAACTCAAAGGGGTGAGGGAGAGTGTTGCATACCTAGCAAGCAATTTGCAGTCAGCTTGGAATTTCGGTGGCATGAATCTGATTGGTTCCAACCACAATATAATTATCCTCTATGAATCTAATATTTTGGTTCTTTCAGTAAACTAAAACATTAGATTCATAGCAACACCCCATCATGCATATAATTTTTGCATGATGGGGTGTTGCTATGAATCTAATTTTGCATGATGGGGTGTTGCTATGAATCTAATATTTTAGTTTACTGAAAGAACCAAAATATTAGATTCATAGAGGATAATTATATTGTGGTTGGAACCAATCAGATTCATGCCACCGAAATTCCAAGCTGACTGCAAATTGCTTGCTAGGTATGCAACACTCACCCTCCCCCCTTTGAGTTATTATGACAGTACACTGTCATAATAACAATATACAGCTGTAAGTTATCCCCCAGGCCTAACAGGAAGTTTGAAGAAAAGTTTTCTGGGTATTCCCCACCAACACCACCATGCATATAACTCAGGCCTAACTCGAAGCAGTCAGTTATACTGCACACCAGGGACTGCAACAGGTTTTTGTCTGAACCCAAAACAGATTGCAAGGTGAGTCTGCAGCTAGTTAATGAATGCATGATACTGGAGTTTGGAGTAAGGCACTAGTTTAGCAGTAGTAGGCAACATTACAGTACAGCATGCAGTACACTGTCATAATAATAGTTCTGTATAGTACATGTAACATACTAGCATTGCAGGTGGTGAGATGCTCCAGCAAAGGCACACTACACAACAACAGTTACTGCACACGTTTCGTTCCGAATTATTGTACTCCACTATGTTGTAGTCAGTGTAATGTCTCTCAACACTTCCATCACGGTAAATTTCACTTGAGCTACAATTCTTTTACTGTAAATCAAACTTCTTTCACCCTGTATGAGTGTGCTCAACTGCAACTACACATCATTCACACGTGCAGATCTGAAGCTCAGTCATGGAGGTACTGTTCTTTTTTGCTGGACTGCTAGTGCTACTGTGCGCGTACGCAACACTCAGATGCATCTCACGGAATGTACTACCAACACACAGCCACCCAATACAAGCTACAGGCCAAGATTCTTCCAGGGTGATCACCATGGTAACATCGACTAAAACCTACTTCTTCCAGCAGTGTACCACAGTGGACCAGACGGAAACCAGTGTACAGGAGACAGACCCTAATTGCCCAGCAGAGACTGTGATTGGACGGTTTGATACTCTATACCCCAAAAGACTATGCTAGCTGGACGTAACAGTATGCTAATTTAGTCTCCTTACAGTACTTTGTTATCAACAAGTACGTTAGTAATTACTAGCGTCGTTCCCAGGCCTTCCACACCTCCAGCTTTTGATCGCTTCCAGTATGCAAAAACAAAAGCTGGAGGTGTGGAAGGCCTGGGAACGAGGCTATAGGTAATTACCCATTAAGTTCATTATTTCCTATAACAATTTTGCAATAATACAATTTCACTAATTCACTTGTACCAAATAAAAACCAAGTACGCATAAACATACAAGCTTGCAAAGAATGGGTGGTGGTGGTGGTGGGGGGGGGGGAGGGGGGTGCACAGCCACTCTACTGCAGATGTTACATTACTTGGGGGGGGGGGGGGGGGGCAAGTGCACAGCCACTCTACTGCAGATGTTACATTACTGGGTGGGGGGGGGGGGGGGGGGGGGGGGGGGGGCAGTTCAACAAGGAAACAAATGGAGAGTTGAAGCCTGTTCCAAAGCAGAACGTAGACACTGGCTGGAGAGGATCGTGTCTGTCATCCAAGGAAAGAGGAGCAACTACGACACTGACATGTTCACACCCCACTTTGACGCTATCCCCAAGGCTACAGGTGTGCGGCCGTACTCGGGGAAGGAGGACATAGATGGAGTGGATATGGCGTACAGAGTAGTTGCCGACCACATCCGCACCCTCACCGTTGCCATTACGGATGGGGGGAAGCCAGATGCCATGGGACGTGGGTATGTGGTTTGCCGCATACTGCAACGAGGAGTGCGGTTCTGTACGGAGAAGCTGAATGCTAAATCCGGGGAGTTTGCAAGTCTTGTCACGACGGTTATTGACAGTCTGGGGGAATGCCTGCACTAGGCCTGCACTAAGCCTTTCCGGAGCTGAGGAAAGACCCCCAAGGACATCGTAAATGAAGAAGGGAAGCAGTTCCTAAAGATGCCCTCCCGTGGGAAGGGACTCTCTTAGAGAACTGTCCGTGACCATCCTGGTAAGCATGTGCTGTGCGAGAATCGTTTCTCCCTCGTGTGAACTGAGAAGACATTCTCGCGGCAAGCAGTTGCATCCAGCTTCATAACTCCCGGACGGTAATTACCTAGACTAACTTATTACACTCAGGCCCTTCCCCGGAGTCCGTACAATTGAAATGATCAGGCTAACTAAGTAACTATATTGATGCAAGGATTCATTAGTGCATGGGGTGGGTAGTACACATACCTTCACCTTAACTACTAACTTAACATTCAGGTGGGATTAGGGAAATAATTGTGGCTTTGGGCAGAGTCAGACACTCGCTGCTGTATAAACAAAGTGTACATCCTTACACACATGTCACAGCCACATGACGGGGTAACTGTGAAAGCCGGAACACGGAACGCGGAACGGAAGTAAAATGCGGGCCGCACGCTATCATCACTTGCACCGTACGCGCAGGGCGTCTTTATTCACTGGACTGGACTGGACTCACCCAAAAATCTGTTTTTCAGTGTAGGACAGAAGCTAAGCATACATGTACTTATTCATTCACTAAACTTGCTAGCATAGCCTGCTTTCGTGTATTCCCTCGAGTCGGTAGAGGTCAAAGGTCACGTGCATATTTAATGAGCTTCAATGAAAAGATTAGAAGAGTACTTGTTTACCGCAGACATCGAACTCCAGCCTTTTTCCCTCTACCAACTCAAGGAAAGACACAAAAGCAGGCTATGCAAGCCAACTTTAGTGAATAAATAAGTATGCTTAGATATTCACAGTTACCCGTGTTTGCATGTGGGTCAGGCAGCGTTACAGTCACGTTATTTTAACAATAACTTGTGTTATAATTCATTGTCACATCTAATTTGAGTTGTGTGACCCAGAGCTGAAGACGTGTGATCCATCACAGTGGAAATTTGATCGGACTACACAATTACATGCAATGTGGTGCAAGTTAAAATCGCCGCGACGTTCTCTTGAAAATGGCCAGTTGTTGTTGTTTTCAGCTCTGGTCGGTGCCTGGTTGAAAGTTGAGTGATTGGATCAGCAGCATGGTCAATACTGATACTACAGTTCTTGCATGTGTACAAATTTGGTCACATGACTTGATTCATGGGTCATGATTGGTTAGCCCCATTCCCAGGCCGTGTCCTGGAACGAGGCTAACGTCAGGTATACTGTGCACTTCTAAGTTTGCATTTCTACCTTTGCTGTTGGGTGCTGGTAGATGTGTCCATCCGTGAACAGCCATCGGTCTATCATTCCTGCTGCACCCCCTGTACAGTCATAGTACTGGCTCCACTCCGAGAGACCCCCGGGGCCAAGATAACCCCTGCATGTGTGTGTGTGTGTGTGTGTGTGTGTGTGTGTGTGTGTGTGTGTGTGTGTGTGAGTGTGTGTGTGTGTGTGTGTGTGTGTGTGTGTGTGTGTGTGTGTGTGTGTGTGTGTGTGTGTGTGTGTGTGTGTGTGTGTGTGTGTGTGTGAGTGTGTGTGTGTGTTAGGCCTGCACGATATGGCGATATTTACCGATATCGACGGTATGCGTGCACGGCGGTACGTTTTTTGGACGTGAACGGTATTTTCGAAAAACGGATAATTAGGACATTCAGTAAGTGCACAAGGCACTAGTCGATCCTGGCAGTATATATAATTATAGCTAGCGATGAGCGACGTACACGCCTGTGGTGATTCTGCTGCAGGCAAAGCCAAGATCTCGTTAATAATGAAGCTGTTACTGCTGTTTGGAACGACTTTGGCGTCGAAGCGGACGAGAAAGGCAAACCACGATCACCTGACCGCCCGAAATGCCGCGTGCGTGAAGGACGGTAATCTTACAGCCAGATTGTACTTTTATTAGTTATACCTTGCCTTACCTCTGCCCTTGCCAAGCTGTATGGCTACTTTTGTACGATATTTAGTAATATCGTGGCATCATGCGTGATGATATACCGTGGGGTGAAAAAAGTGATATCGTGCAGGCCTAGTGTGTGTGTGTGTGT
>OZ007512.1:12507115-12754441 GCA_963931865.1 Axinella damicornis | reverse complement strand
GGTGTGTGGGTGTGGGTGTGTGGTGTGGGTGGTGTGCGGGATTGTGTGTGTAAGTGTGTAGAGTGTGTGTATTCTTGTGTGTATGCAGTGTGTGAATATGCATGTGTGTGTGTGTGTGTGCATGTGTGCGTGTGTGCATGCTTGCATGTGTGTGTACATGTATGTGTTTGTGTGTGTGTGTGTGTGTGTGTACATGTACGTGTTTGTGTGTGTGTGTGTGTGTGTGTGTGTGTATGTGTGTGTGTGTGTTTGTGTGTGTGTGCGTGTGTGCGTGTGTGTGTGTGTGTGTGTGTTTGTGTGTGTGTGTGCGTGTGTGCGTGTGTATGTGTGTGTGTGTGTTTGTGTGTGTGTGCGTGTGTGCGTGTGTGTGTATTCTTGTGTGTATGCAGTACATACTTGTATCCAATGTAGCAAAGTATCACGGCAACGGTGATCGCTAAAATAGCAGAAGCAGCGAAGAGAATGGCTAAATATGTGTGTGTGTGTGTGTGTGTGTGGGGGGGGGGGGGGGGGGGGGGGGGGGGGCGTACGGTTACACATCCTGACATTTGACAAACGTACACATACGGCAGCTGCCATTAGAGAGACAGATATTGCACTCCAGCACGAACATCTACTGTTGTCGTCCACTAATAGTGACTCACGCAGGTCGGGGTTATCCTTCCTGCTTGCGTTCTCAGGAAATACAGAGCAGTTGCCTTCGTTCACTGCGATACGGTACACACTGTGCTCCTCATAGTGCCTATATACTCTGTATGTGTGTGTGTGTGGGGGGGGGGGGGGGGGGGGGGAGATTGAAGGTGGCGGGAAAGGGCGGGGGAATTGGAGGTGAAAGCAGAGGGAAGGGTGATGGCAGGTGGGGAGAAGAAGGGGGGGAAGGGGAGGAGGGGGAGGAGGGGGTGCTGTAGCCTACACTCTTACAGTTTGTTTATAGGCATCTCATTGAAAGGTGCCTTGTACCTATATAATGCACCTTAGACTCAGACGGTCATCCAAGTGATCGATACACAGCTGGGCCGATCATCAGCAATGTTGATATCAACACAAGAGCTGAGAACAATTAAGAAAAAGTGTGATCAAAAATTGACAAGCTATAATATTATTTAAACCCAACATATGCTAATATTTTATAGGCCTAGATGATGACATTATACACAGCACTGTGTTTAGTCTCGGTCCCAGACCCAAACCAACCCCAGCGCGGATCACTTCCAGTATCACGTGCGGGATACTGGAAGCGATCCACGCTGGGGTTGGTTTGGGTCTGGGACCGAGACTACACTGTGTCAGTATGTGAGTAATGGACACTTAGCTAGCTATAGCATCTTCACTCCCAGGCCTCCGAGCGGCAAAAAGCTGGGTGCATGTTGAAGCCTGGGAACAAGGCTACAGGATTTCAACATCTTTAATTATTCTACCTTCTAGCTGTTCATTTCAAGTCTTTGTTCCGTTGTGCAAGAACTGCCAGTGCTTCATCTGAGCAACCGTAAAGCCACTTGATGTCAAGACCAGACCATTGTGCCAACATCAGACGCCATCGATTACACCAACCATCTTCGCCAATGTAAATGGACTTTGCTACTCGGTGAGTAGAGGGGTGGACTTCAGACCTTCCATGACACACACGGTAGTTATCATAAACGAGCATCATTCCGGGCTTAAGGACAAATCCCTGCTTGTATTTGGGATCACTTATCAAATTGAACAGTTTCTCGTACGCTTCGTAGTACCTCACACACTCAACGTCATGGGACCCCGGACTAAGTCCGACATCCTTTCCTCGACGTATGTGAATACGCTGGATCTTGTCCCCGTCCATGCAAACTACTGGGTCTTCCAGGACGAAACTTCTCTGGTACATCCGTAGTTCCGAAGGGTCACACTCTTCCTCAACAAAGGGTCAACACTTGCTTCAAGATGGATGATACTAGTAGGATGGTACGTCCTCTGCCATATGGGTGCACCCATGGTCAGGAAATCAACAATTCCCTTTTCAGTAGGTGGGCACCCGTGCACGCAAATCACCCCCCATTTGCGCAGGTCTTTCATCCATGACTCGAGACGTTCCTCCTTTGCAGAGAATTCGTACTGTGGTAGTTCGTTCTCGCTAGTCCAGAGCGCCTCCTCCACTATGGGTTTGACTAGTCTCGCGTGGCCCAGCCCCTTCCCGCGGCGATTAGTGGGCGGGGCGGGAGGAGGGAAGGAAGGAAGAAGGGTCTGGTGACTCTGAACAAGATGTTGTTGGCTCTGCCGGAATGTGGGTAGAGCCAATCAGATTGAAGCAGCCAGTAATTTGTGGCACGATTTCCGCTTTGAGCGCGTGACTAGATTTTGACATGGCCGAGATGAGAAGATTCAAGACTGCCTCCTTAGCAGCTTCACAGCTAGGCTACTCGCAGTTGATGTCCAAACAAAGCGAAGATAATTTGCGTGCGATACGGACGTCTCCGTGAGTCTCCACACGGGTTCTGGAATGTCTCACTGTTAAGTCTCCTTCACATACTACTCTTCGGCAAGTCTTTGAGGCAGACGGTACAGCGCTCTTCCTTGATAGCCATGGCTCTAGCTGTGTGCTCGATTAACTACTAGTATAGTATACTTGAGTAAGTCACGTGCAATATTACATTTACGGAAGATTATTTCAATAATTACATTCCATTTTGCAACGGCATCTTGTTCAGAGTCACCAGACCCTTCTTCCCTCCGCCTCCCCTCCTCCCGCCCCGCCCACTAATCGCCGCGGGAAGGGTCTGGGCCACGCGAGACTAGGGTTTGACTAGGTCCTTTATGCTTTGAGCATCCTGTATATACCCGCAGCCACGGAACACTGAAATTCGTACTGTGGTCCTCCCACTGGACTCGAATGCTCTCTTGATCTCCTTCGCCGGTATGCTCTGCTGCGACAATCGGCAGACCTTTCCTGACGAATGCGAAATGCTCCGGGTAGTACTCGCACGAGTCATCAAAGAACTTCGAGTCATGATTAATGGCATCATGAATCACATGATTGAGTATCATACTATATATAGCTTCCCCCAAGGGTTCCTAAGAATCCCAACACTATACGTCACAAAATGAATATGACATCATAGTATAACTGCAACAAGCTACCATAACAGTATTCACTTGCATGGTAGACAAATTATATCAAATGAAACTTTACTGGACAAATAAATTCACCACAATACTATGTAATTGTTCTACCAGTTTTACTTTGCTGTGTCGGTCAGTCTGTCAGTCAGTGGACACAAAAAACGCTTGCGCTACCGGCCGGTGAGTAGCACCGGCTTCGCGCACTGACGCTCGCAACCATGTACTTGGGTAGGTACTCTCGGCTCCGTCTCCCCATGTCACCCTCAGCAGTCGCGGAAAGTGAGACAGCGTTCTCACGGTGAAGCTAGTCCGTAGCATCTTTTCGGACTGCAAGGGGTGACTTCTCCTCTGACTGAAAGGTAAGTAACACTTGACCAATCAGAGGGCCGTAAAAACCCATCAAACCGGAAGTTGGTGGTTACACCCGGACCCGTACCCTTATACCAGCGTAGGGGGCGGGGCTGAAAGAAGTAACATTTATACATGTACCCATAATTAACCTTTAGCCTTCTTGTTGACTGCTTCATTTCCTACATCCAGCTGCAAGTATATAAACCAGTGACTCATCAGAGGTTGAATCCAAAGGAGTAGCTATTGAAAATCGTAGAACTCACCACAAAATCATTTTGATACCTTGAGCAACAAAGCTGGTGGTCCATTCAGTTGACAGAAAATTGCTGTCTCATACCATTACAAAGAACCCTGTGTCTAATTGAGCACACCATATTCAACATGGGTTGCAGGAAGTCCTACAAAAGAGCATTTCAATGCACATTTGAAGGGCTGAGAATCAGAGTGGCCTAACCCACAAACATAATATGTGACCGGATTTGCGAAAAGGGACCATATCCCGCATTTCAAAATGCGCATGCTTCAAAGACGCGTATTTCCGCCTTGAAATGCGCGATCTAAATTAAACGTGGGTGTTTTATAGAGGAGGCGTTACTGCAGCAACGACACGGAAATGAAGTCTTAGAGCTGCTCTGTCAGGGAGTTATGGGTCGGAGTTTACGGCATTTACAATCGCACCGAATTTTTCGGAAAACGGCACTACTACGAAGGTGCGTATCCTTGGAATGGAGGGAGCTCCAGACTTCTAACGTGGGATTCCTTTAGTTGAAGGTTAGTACTTGTACTGTACCAAGAATAGTTATTCTGCCATGATTAGTTGCGGAAATATGAGTTTGAAAATTGTCAAAAATCGAAAAATTCGAGAAAATGCGGGATATGGTCCCTTTTCGCAAATCCGGTCACATATATTGAACTAGCCCCCTAAACTTGAGAATACTGATTAAATGTGTTATAGGAACTGCTGAAATTTCTAAATTTCAGTCATATGCTCATACCCATTGCATACTTTTTACTCCATTTTTGTGCAATTCATGTACTTGATTTTGGGTTAGGCCACTCTGGTTCTCAGCCCTAAAGCACATACCACTCTTGTGGATATCCACACAGAGAAGCTAGTGGATTGTCAATCATATCACATTCATATAGCCATTGCATGACCAATAACAGTACATAAATATAGTTTGTAAAAAGTATAAATACACACAAACTCATGAACACTTACAAAACGGTAAGAATACCTGTCTCAAGTGAGGGACTATATCTTTACAAAGAACCCTATCCAGTACCAGTAGTAGGCGATGAGCATCCAGATGCTGACTGCGACGAGGTTCGCTGCCAGCATGTTCAGGTGTGAGTCGTACTGCTCCTTCCAGCTGAAGGGGAAGTAGCTTTCCAGCAGCTCGCTCCCCACGTACACTATTATAGAGTTCATACCTGCACATGTGTGGGGGAAGATGGTGATATATAGGCAGAGGAGGTTGAAACTTAGCCTCGTTCCCAGTCCTTCTCACCCCAACTACTCCAAGGGACAAATGCTGGGGTGAGAAGGCCTACACCACGATGGCGGCTTTTAGCATATGAAAATGCCACAGAAACTTACATCACTTTTCTGTCGTATGCTAAAACTACCCACCTGGGTATTTGAACAGTGCTTTTGCTCTGCTAGTTCACTAACCCACCTGGGTATCTACCCACCTGGGTATTTGAACGGAGCTCCGTTCCACCAGTGAATGACATCAATGAAGAAGTAGAAGAGAGCCAGCAGGAGGAAGCCGGTACCCGCCATCACCAGGATGAATGAGAGGGACCTGGGACGGGGGAGGAAGCGTGTGAGAGAGAAATCCCCGTTGTCTTCTGAAGCATTCCGACAGTAGACACCAAAGAAGGAATACCGTAGTTGCACGTTATTAGGTGCACGCGCCCATAACTCCACAGGAAGGAAATATGTGCCAATAAGCGAGATGCACCTAATAACGAATGACATTCCTGTGAGCTGCGCCTAATAACGTGCGACTACGGTGTTTCCAGATGCTTGGAATAATGAATGGGGATTCCCCTATTCCAACTGGGGCCAACCAGAGACACAACGGCTAACTGGCAACATCAGAAAACCGTCTTGGTCACTCCACCCATGAACTCACCAGAGGTTCTTGTTGATGGGGATGACCCCCTCGTTCTGTTGTCCCTCACAGAGAACAGCTCCCAGCAAACCCTGCAAGAATATAATTACCTAATAAGGTCACTTTGCGGGTACTAATAGCGCAAATTGCAGTGAAAATTTTTTATTAGCAGCATGCCACGTCAGTGAGAGCTAGCGAGCCATAAGAATCGATCTGAGGAGGCTGGCTGTATAGTATGAATCAGAGTGTATCTACGAGAAGACCTGAGAAATCATTCTGGAATGTGAGATATCCTACCAGAACTTGGATGGATTCTAATAATCGGATTATGAGAATCAGACAGTTACCGTATAGCGGGTTATTTTTGTGGGGTGCCAATTTTCGTTATTTTCGTGACTCATCGACAAGTCACGAAATTTTCCACCCACGAAATTTTCAACCCATAGTCGCGCTGTGCAACACGTAGCTAGGCGCCGTCGTTCAAGTACACTGTACAGCTCTTCGTATACCTGTACCTGCGTGACTGCATCCCGTTGACAGTGTCCTCGATTGACAGGATCCTCTATCACCAGCTGTCCCTCGCGTTGTGATCGATAGATGACTGGACCCCGGCGACTAAAAACGAGGCCAGTAACTCTAGCCACACCAAATCGATCAATACGGTTGCCATTCTCGCGTTAGCATGTTAGTTCTTCTCCAACACTGGCCTCCCACATGACGAACTAGCGTCGCGCTCACGCTGTACAGTGAAGCGCAATGTCGTTGAAACTGCCATCTAACTGCGTGTACTAATTTTCATATTACGTCATCCGCGCCGATAGCGCGCGCGTAGCGCGAACGCGGGTGCCACGAAAATTAGAACCACGAAAATTAATTCTGACGACCGTATCCAGCATTTCACAAAAATTTCCACCCACGAAAATAACCCGCTATACGGTACTACTATATGTGTCAAATTTTACTGTGTCACACAAAATTGTATAACAAAGCCTTATGCATAAGGTCCCACCGGTTCAACTGAGTCTGACATGATGCCTAAGTGATGGTTGTGGTAGTATGTCACATAGACAATGTAACAGTGTAACACAGTATAACACAGTGTAACACAGTGTAACACGGTGTAACACAGAGTTGTGCGTACACTCTCATCAGCCCATATGCTGAGTCTGACAATGATGCCTATGTGATGATTGTGGTAGTCGACAATGTAACAGTGTAACACAGTGTAACACAGTGTAACACAGAGTTGTATGTACACTCTCACCAGTGCAACTCCCCATATGCTGAGTCTGACAATGATGCCTATGTGATGGCTGTGGTAGTATGTCAGTATCCTCCCGGCCTGCACCCCGAGGAAGCAGATCACGATGGAGTTGAGAGTCCCCAGCGCTCCCTCAGGGTCGTAGGGGGTACGCAACTGGTAGAGGTCCTGTAGACACACAGCATAATGAAAACTGTAAAGAACACTGCAGTGAAGTGTGCTGTATGCATGCTTAAGATCACATTAATTATTTGTGGGTACTAAGTTTAGCAAATTGGGCATGTAGCAGATTTGGTGAGTATTAATTTTAACTTCGGGGGGGGAGGGGGGGGGGGGGGGGGGGGGGAGGGATAGACGTGCACAGCCACTATTCACAAGATATGGAAGGTATGGTATGGTAAGGCAACCATCCATGAAGTTATCGTAACCCAGGTGTGTAAATTAAGATGTATAGTGGTGCAATGTCTGGACCTGGCCAGGCCACCATAGAGACTGGTTAATAGGCGCATGCGCTTTTCGCATGCAGCAGCAAGAAAGTATGCGCCTATTATGAGTATGAGATTATTAGCAGCAACAGATCCCGATCATGGCAAGCTGACGAAGATGCTGTGTGTCTGCACAAGAGCATTGTGTGATGTCACCATATCTACAAGGGAGTAATAGTATGGTCCTCTACTGCATGTTGGTGGCGAGATTCTTCAACTTACACGCGAGGACAGAAATGATGGCCGCGTCCATTTTGCCACAGTGTGTGCCTTGCGAACAGAAAGGTGGAAGTAGGCTATGTCCCTCGAGAGTTGTCATGTAAGTGTTCGCTATCCAGCGTAGCTTTGAGAGTGCCGGGTGCTTCCGCACGATCCGTCGTAGTGCCTCGCTAACTTGCGAACACAAATTGACACGTCAGCACTTTTTAGGCGTATGTGCTAGGAAGGGTGCATCCACCCACCTCTCCTTTCTGCTCAAACAGAACCAATCTGCAAAGGACATTGCTGAATGCAACATTTGTGTGTGTCTGTGTGTAATATGGGAGGTCAACAGAAGTCGTAAAACCTGTTGTAAAGTTCTTAAGAGGTATAACGAGTCTGGCCAATATTCACTGTCAACTTTGTACGACTCTCATTATAGTTGGCACTCTAACAAAAATACTCCCCACTTATCCACCATGCATATAACCCCCAAGCCTTGCAGGAAGTAGTCAGTTGCTGCAGACCAGGGACTTCAGCAGTCTTCTTTTGAACCCCAAAACTTGTAATTGCAAGGTGAGTCTGTAGCTACATAGTTAATGAACGCATGATATTGGCTGCTGATTGAGTGAAAGCCGCCCTCTCCCAGAACGGGCCTACGATGGCCCTGCAATCCAACTGGATGGATAGATGTTGATAACACTCCCATAGGGGAAAATTGCAGGCCTGTAGGGAGGGGGGGGGGGGGGGGGGGGGGGGGGGTTCGAGGGGGTTCACACGAAACCCCCTTCTGGGCAGGCTAAAATAAAATTATACAGCATCTAGCTTCACAAACTCTACCGTTTCTTTGTAAGTAGTCGACTAGTCATACAGAAATCACCGTCGAGTTCTTGCAGTGTGCGCACCTGTCACAGCTGCCTAGCCTGAGCACATAGCGGTATTAAAGACTCACGTGATGGAACAAAAGAAACAACGTATGTGTCAACGTCACATCACGTTCACGTACGCACGTGCTCGTCATTACACTTGTATGCAGAGTAGCACTGTGAGTGAGACGGTCACGGATTGCAAGCAAACCAGAAGCAGTGGCAGTGCAGTGCAAAGCGGTGAAGGTGCTACAAGAGCCCATCTAGGTCACTGAGAAACGACCGTGAAAAAAAATTCCGCGCTTTGCACGGATTGGATCAACACTACGCAGCTCTGTTCACTGCCTTCAGCAGTGCCTGTAACGAACCCCCATCGTGGAAATGCTGGCTACGGGCCTGAATAATGATTGAATACTTAGACAATCCACAATAATATTCATGTCATCATGTTGTGAATTGTTGGGCACCTCAATGAATGCTCTTGGAGGAAGTTCAATTCGTAAGGTCACCTTGGACACCATAATTATAAACAGGAGAGTCTAGCCATCCAATTGGATTGCAAGTTTTGGCGGTACGAGTACCAAGTAATCAATACACAAATGCTATGAATCTCATTATCGCAATATCATGGAAGGACACCTTGCAAGGCAAGTGTAGGTGTGCCCCATCAACACAGCATGCATATAAATAGCCCTCAAGCCTAGCAGGAAATAGTCAGTTGCTAAAGTCTTAGGGGACCCAACAACTTGAAATTGCAAGGTGAGTCTGCAGCTAGTTAAAGATACTGGAGTTTGGAATAAGGCACTAGCTTAGCAGTACTGGGCAACATTACCGTAGAGCATGTGGTGCAGTACACTGCTATAATAATAGTTCTGTATAGTACATGTAACATACTAGCAGTGCAGGTGGTGAGATGCACTAGCAAGGCACACTACACAACAACAGTTACTGCACACGTTTCATTCCGAATTATTGCACTCCACTATGTTGTAGTGTAATGTCTCTCAACACTTTCATCACGGTAAATTTCACTTGAGCTACAATTTCAATCTTTCACAGTAAATCAAACTTCTTTCACCCTGTACAAGTGTGCTCAACTGCAACTACACCTCATTCACACATGCAGCTCTGAACTCAGTCATGGAGGTACTGCTATTTTTTGTTGGACTGCTAGTGCTGCTGTGCACGTACGCAACATTCAGATGCATCTCACGGAATGCACTACCAACACACAGCCACCCGATACAAGCTACAGGCCAAGATTCTTCCAGGGTGATCACCATGGTAACACCAACTAAAACCTACTTCTTCCAGCAGTGTACTGCAGTGGACCAGACGGAAACCAGTATACAGGAAACAGACTCTAATGCCTCAGCAGAGATTGTGATTGGACGGTTCAATACTCTATACATTCCCAAGTGACGTTGCTGGCTAGACAGTGGCATAACTTCATATAGCGACAGTGTGTTATATTGCAGTCCTTTGTCATCAAACATTTAATTTACACAATAAGTTCACTATTTATTGTGCTGCATGGAAAGTATACATCTAATATGTACATGGGGGGGGGGGGGGGGGGGGGGGGGGGGGGTTAGTTCACACCCACTAACACCTACTAGTGTCAACCATAGTGGGCAACCATAGTGGGCAACCATAGTAGCAACTACAGTGGGCAACCATAGTGGGCAACTACAGTGGGCAACCATAGTGGCAACCATAGTGGGCAACCATAGTGGGCAACCATAGTGGGCAACCATAGTGGGCAACCATAGTGGGCAACCATAGTGGGCAACCATAGTGGGCAACCATAGTGGGCAACCATAGTGGGCAACCATAGTGGGCAACCATAGTGGGCAACCATAGTGGGCAACCATAGTGGGCAACCTGAAGTGTACTATGATATTAATCTCATTATGAGTGCCTTATATACAACCCTCAAGTCTTGCAGGAGTAGTTGTTGCAGATATACTCTAGTCCAGTGACTTTGGGGACACAAAACCTGAAATTGCAAGGTGAGTCTGCAGCTATAGCTAATAAGAGTACTCCGACTATACAGGACAAGCCAGGTGCATGGTCTGCAGTTTGTAGTTCATGGTAGAATAAATTATATCGATTTCGCAATAATTATATCTGTGTACTCAATATCAACATCAATACGGCTTACTTATATCATGATATCACTGTGACAAATATTGAATCCAAATTATTGAGTGCATATATCTCTCGCATGTGCTGTTCCAGTTTCGGTCAATTGCTACAAATGTACAGTTGTGTGAGCCGTATGCTACTGGATACCAATCCAACCCACGACCCAATATATCGAGTTCACAATAATCGATATACTAAAATTCAATATCGCCCAGCACTAGTTCATGGGTTATAATTATAATTTCTTTCACCCTGTATGAGTGTGCTCTCTTACAACTATATACAGCTCATTCACACATGCAGCTCTGAAGCTCAGTCATGGAGGTACTGCTGCTATTTGCTGGACTGCTAGTGCTCCTGTGCACGTACGCAACACTCAGATGCATCTCACGGAATGCACTACCAACACACAGCCATCCAATACAAGCTACAGGCCAAGATTCTTCCAGGGTGATCACCATGGTAACACCGACTAAAACCTACTTCTTCCAGCAGTGTACTGCAATGGACCAGACGGAAACCAGTGTACAGGAAACAGACTCTAATGCCTCAGCGGAGATTGTGATTGGACGGTTCAAAACTCTGTACATTCCCAAGTGACTATGCTAGCTGGACTGTGGTACAATTATTAATAACTTTACACAAGTGAGTTTGTAACACTGCAGTCCTCTAGCCGTTATCAAACAATGTGCCTCACATTTACATGTGAACCATACCTTCACTATTGTCATTGTGCAAGAAAGCAACTTACAACAGTTACATGTAAACATACAGGGTGGAGGAAAGCAAATGTGTGTAAACGTTTGTTGATCCATGCTATGCACTTGGTGTCGAAGTGCACCATCTGCTTGGAAGTGATAATTATACTGTACTGTGTTGTGTCACACTTAAGTCAGTTTGTATCCCTATGTCACGGGCAGAGAATTAGGAGGCAGGGGGGACCTGAGCCCCTCCCCCTCTTGAGTTAGTTGGCTATACATTCACTTTACCATATACTTTCCATATAGTTGCCACTAGTGGGTGTGAATTTGCCCCCCGCGTGTATCATGCTATATTACAGGGAAGGATATGCATCCCTATGTCCTCCATGGGTGCAGGTGGTCTATCTTATTGCAACCTACTTTTACCATGTGGTTACCAAAGTGATTCGTGCCTCCAACGTTTTTCATCAATGACAAAACTAACTCAAGAGTGGGAGGGGCTCAGGTTTATCATTACAAAAATAGGAGTGCACTATGGCGAGGCATTGCACTGATAAGCAGTATTTCCGTCGCCAAAAATATTAGTTGTACTACTGTCTATACTGCACTAAGTATGGCGATGAGTGTTCATCCCAATCATAATTGAGTTCACTACATCTCATTACCTTTAAACTGTTTACGAGGGGCAACCACACTCCTGGTAGGCGCCGACGCAACCGGTTGCAACTTGCTGGTACTGAACTTGCTGGTACTGAACTTGCTGGTACTGAACTCGCTGGTACTGAACTCGCTGGTACTGAACTTGCTGGTACTGAACTTGCTGGTACTGAACTTGCTGGTACTGAACTTGCTGGTACTGAACTTGCTGGTACTGAACTTGCTGGTACTGAACTTGCTGGTACTGAACTTGCTGGTACTGAACTTGCTGGTACTGGTCATAATCTTTGTGGCGATGAAAGCTGAATAGAGCGCTGGCGGCACAAAAGCAGTCACAACTCCAGATGACAATCAGTTGCGATTTGCTGTAGGCGTAGCGCAAGCTGCAATTCGTTCCAATTAACGCACACGCCACGTGGTAACTACGCTCAGTCGATCGCGAGCAATGGCGAAGACAAGACATTATTACAGCACTCACAACTTAGCCAGCACGGTGAGTTTTGGCATGCAAGCGTCAGTGAACGACAGCGATCACGGCCGTGTGGTCAGAATCTTCGTGTGCCTTTCCTAAGAACGGTACTGCCACCGGAAGTCGAAGAGAGCGCTCGAGCAATGGCAGCCATGGCGAGACAAAAGCGCTCATATCTCCACCACCAAGGTGAGTTTCAACACCAACTTTTTACATTCAGGTCAGTGCATGATAGCGATCACGGTGGTGTAGTCAGAATTTCTGTAGGCCAATCCTAAGTACTCAAACATTATGTAATATTTATATACCACTTTGCCGTGCATTACGGGTTTTAATCCACGAGGGCAATCTAGTTAACGGTCGAGGGCGAGATAATGCACGAGCCGAAGGCGAGTGCATTATCCGCCCGAGACCGTTAACTAGATTGCCCGAGTGCACTAAAGCCCGTAATGCACGGCAAAGTGGTATCTAAACTACTTAGTGCAACTCACCGACCCGAGACAGCCTTTGATCTTTGAAAAGTGTGCATTATCTAGATAATGCACACTAAAGTGTGCAATAAGCGATTTAATGCTCCGTCATGTGATCGATTCTGAGGCGTCTGATTCGTTGAGGGTCACGTGAGTAGCACTAAATTATGCTATATTAATTATTTATTTACGCGGAACAAGTTTTCCCCTACCAGGAGTGTAACAAGGAAAACTACCTACAGTGTATGTGCTATGAGAATCCATGCAAAGTCTGGTATTAAGGGCTATGTATACAATTCGGTTGAGTACATACAACCATGAATCTCATTACCTTCAAACCTTATAGGGAATACACAAGCCACACATCCACAGTGGATGTTAGTCTCGTTCCCAGACCCTCAATACGTGCGGAAGGAGGGTCTGGTGAACATAGTACAAAATTTTTGAGCACCGCGGAATTTCGGCGGTACAAATCTGATTGGTCAATACGTGTCATGCGCTACTCACACCCACAAATTCCCACACAGACAAGTGAATCAGCAAGTACAAGCTACTTACATGTACTTAGCTAGAATTTCTTTGCCGGTACATCGTTTGTCTTGGGCTTTATAAACGCCAGGGATCTTGTTGCTGTTGGGACAATGCTCGCGTCGCTGTCAGTGCAAACAACCATGGGTCTCTGTCGCGTGGGGAGACGTCGGAGATCTAGGCGTGCTGGACGCTACGGGGAGAGTCACACGCACTTCTCTTCCTAGCTAGCGGTGCTGGTCGCTGAAGCAGACGTCACTCGCATGTAAAGGTAAACTATAAAGCACGAGGTCCACCGTCGTCTGTGCCTTGCGTAGCGTTTCCAGGTCCTGGAAACATCCCCTGCATAGCTACTGATACTTGAAGCGTTCTGGGTTATGCAAGCTCTTGACACAGGCCGTCAAAAGCAGCGGTAGCGCATTCAGAGGTTCTTGTCCCCAGTTTTCACTTTGCATCGGCAGATATAGCATGCAGTAGCCATTGCTGAATGTCATCGCTAAAACTGATAATATTATTCATGGCCGTAATGCCGCACGCACCTACTTAACACCGGCTGGTTTCTGTTCATTCATGAAACCTCAGGTGTGCTAGCCCATAGTGAAGTTGTACTATATTCACCAGACCCTTCTCCTTCCTTCTGAGAGGGTCTGGGCATGAGACTAAGTGGATGTGTGCAGAGTGGATGTGTGGCTTGTGTACTCACGTTTGCATTTTGAGACACCTACAACAGAAGCCCGAAGAGTCACAGGATGGTACTTGAAGCTTGATACAACCATGAATCTCATTACCTTTCAAAACTTATACGGGAATACACCAGCCACACATCCACTCTGCAATATGCAGAGTGGATGTGTGCAGAGTGGATGTGTGGCTTGTGTATTCCCCTACAAGGTTTGAAGGTAATGAGATTTTATAAATAGTGACCAGACTTGAGACACCTACAACAGAAGCCTGAAGAGTCACAGGATGGTACTTGAAGTTTGATACAACCATGAATCTCATTACCTTCAAACCTTATACGGGAATACATGCAGAGTGGATGTGTGCAGAGTGGATGTACTCACGTTTGCATTTTGAGACACCTACAACAGAAGCCCGAAGAGTCACAGGATGGTACTTGAAGTTTGATACAACCATGAATCTCATTACCTTCAAACCTTATACGGGAATACATGCAGAGTGGATGTGTGCAGAGTGGATGTACTCACGTTTGCATTTTGAGACACCTACAACAGAAGCCCGAAGAGTCACAGGATGGTACTAGAAGTTTGATACAACCATGAATCTCATTACCTTCAAACCTTATACGGGAATACATGCAGAGTGGATGTGTGCAGAGTGGATGTACTCACGTTTGCATTTTGAGACACCTACAACAGAAGCCCGAAGAGTCACAGGACGGTACTTGAAGTTTAGTTATCTGGGTATTCCCCACCAACACCACCATGCATATAACCCCCCCCCCCCCCCCCCCCACCCCGGGACTTCAACAGGTTTTTGTTTGAACCCAAAACAGATTGCAAAGTGAGTCTGCCGCTAGTTAATGATATTGGAGTTTGGAGTAAGGCACTATAGCTTAGCAGTACTGGGAAACATTACAGTATAGCATGTGGTGCAGTACACTGTCATAATAATTAATACTTCTGTTAGTTCTGTATACTTAGCAGTGCAGGTGGTGAGATGCTCCAGCAAAGGCACACTACACAACAACAGTTACTGCACACGTTTCATTCCGAATTATTGTACTGCACTATGCTGTAGTGTAATGTCTCTCAACACTTCCACCATGGTAAATTTCACTTGAGCTACAATTTCAATCTTTTACTGTAAATCAAACTTCTTTCACCCTGTACAAGTGTGCTCAACTGCAACTACACCTCATTCACACGTGCAGCTCTGAACTCAGTCATGGAGGTACTGTTCTTTTTTGCTGGACTGCTAGTGCTACTGTGCACGTACGCAACACTCAGATGCATCTCACAGAACGTACAACCAACGTACAACCACCCAACACAAGCTACAGGCCAAGATTCTTCCAGGGTGATCACCATGGTAACACCAACTAAAACCTACTTCTTCCAGCAGTGTACCGCAGTGGACCAGACGGAAACCAGTGTACAGGAAACAGACTCTAATGCCTCAGCGGAGATTGTGATTGGACAGTTCAAAACTCTGTACATTCCCAAGTGACTATACTGTGGAACGAGTTTATACAAGTGACAGCTTGTTATACTGCAGTCCTTTGTCGTTACTGTACACCTTATAGGCTTAATTCACTGCTACATCAGTGCTGGCAACTACATGGAAGTATATGTCTAAACATACAGGGGTGAAGGAAACATGCGGGGGGGGGGGCAATTTCACACCCACTAGTGGTAACTATATGGAAGGTATCTCAGAAGTGGGGGGGGCTCACAACCTTTTTAATTTCCCAACCTGGAACATGCTTATGGCACTACAATGGGAGCGGAATGTGCTTATGCATGTGCAGAGGTTCGATAATACTCATAAATGAGCTCATGGCATTCATCAGGCGGTGAATTGGATTACGATAGCACAAGTGTAAGACCGTGAAGAAGAACAAAGAATTATTGCTGAAGGAAGAGGGTACGTTGCATGCCCATATAATGTGGCAAGCCTGGGAGAACCTTGTAAGGGTAGACCTGATATAGGAATACGGTCAGTTCAAACAGAGCCAGAGACAGCCTGTTGAGACCGATTTCTGAACTAAATTGAGCCCTTTTATGGGCAATTTCACACCCACTAGTGGTAACTACATGTATATGGAAGGTATCTCAGAAGTGGGGGGGGGCTCACAACCTTTTTAATTTCCCAACCTGGAACATGCTTATGGCACTACAATGGGAGCGGAATGTGCTTGGAATGTGCTTGATGCATGTGCAGAGGTCCGATAATACTCATAAATGAGCTCATGGCATTCATCAGGCGGTGAATTGGATTACGATAGCACAAGTGTAAGACCGTGAAGAAGAACAAAGAATTATTGCTGAAGGAAGAGGGTACGTTGCATGCCCATATAATGTGGCAAGCCTGGGAGAACCTTGTAAGGGTAGACCTGATATAGGAATACGGTCAGTTCAAACAGAGCCAGAGACAGCCTGTTGAGACCGATTTCTGAACTAAATTGAGCCCTTTTAACTAAGTAGGTGTGAATTAATGGCTGATGGGGAGAGTGACTGCTGACAGCTCATCATAGTGCAGGTATTCATGTACTGCACCGGTGATTTTCAAGTACCAGTATTCATATGACACAGCAGCTATGTACATGTACTGTTGCTAGCCTCGTACCCAGTCCCACGCCCAGCTTACCGTACTGCAAGCGACGAAAAGCTGGGCGTGGGACTGGGTACGAGGCTATACTGTTGCTATGTACCGTTGGCTTGTGACTTTCTGCAGGCTTCTGAAACTGTTCCAGTGACCCATCTGCAGTCTATGAATATGGCTATAGAGCCATATTCACAACATCTATAGAGCCATATTCACAACAGAAGCCTGAAGGAATTAAGTCACAAGGCAATAGTATATGCAATGTAGCTGCCTCCTGCAACACTCACACTCTATAGTTATCTGGGTATTCCCCACCAACACCACCATGCATATAACCCCCAGGCCTACCAGGAAGCAGTCAGTTACTGCAGTGATACTGTAGACCAGGGACTTCAACAGCTTTTTGTTTGAACCCAACAACTTGAATTGCAAGGTGAGTCTGCAGCTAGTTAATGAATGCATAATATTAGAGTTTTGGAGTAAGGCACTAGCTTAGCAGTACTAGGCAACATTACAGTAGAGCATGTATAGTGCAATACACTGTCATAATAACACTTCTGTATAGTACATGTAACATACTAGCAGTGCAGGTGATGAGATGCTCCAGCAAAGGCACACTACACAACAGCAGTTACTGCACACACATTTCATTCTGAATTATTGTACTCCACTATGCTGTAATGTAATGTCTCTCAACACTTCCATCATGGTAAAGTTTACTTGAGCTCAATTTCTCACAGTAAATCAAACTTCTTTCACCCTATACAAGTGTGCTCAACTGCAACTACACCTCATTCACACATGCAGCTCTGAAGCTCAGTCATGGAGGTACTGCTGTTGATTGCTGGACTGCTAGTGCTACTGTGCGCGTACGCAACACTCAGATGCATCTCACGGAATGCACTACCAACACACAGCCACCCGATACAAGCTACAGGCCAAGATTCTTCCAGGGTGATCACCATGGTAACACCGACTAAAACCTACTTCTTCCAGCAGTGTACTGCAGTGGACCAGACGGAAACCAGTGTACAGGAAACAGACTCTAATGCCTCAGCGGAGATTGTGATGGGACTGTTCAATAATCTGTACCTTCCCAAGTGACTTTGCTGGCTAGATTGTGGTATGATTTTTGTAACTTCATACAAGTGTCAGTTTGTTACATTGCAGTCCTTTGTCATCAAACATGTTACATTTACACAATTTCTTAAGGTTAAGGTGACGGGGATGTGCGCGCTAATTAATTATTCATAAAAATATATACAGTAATACTGGAATCGACAAACACGCTAGGCGACCACACCGGCCATAGTCCGAAAGACCAAAGACTACAGTTCCGTGGAAGCTGCACTACTAAGTCCAGTTACGACGAACTACAGGTAAGAATATCGGTAGGCTACACAGCAACACGATCGATTTTCTGCGTCATTTTTTGACACAGCACTGCCCCAACAGCTACGCAAATCACCACCTAGCGCCAGAGCTTTATCCACTACAAGGCCTGAATCACCTGTTTTCCCTTCCTGGTAAGTGTGCGCTGTGCTAGAATCGTTTCTCCCTCGAGTGAGCCGAGATTCTTGCGACAAGCAGTTGCATCCGGCTTCATAACTCCCGAACGGTAATTACCTAGACGAACTTTTTACACTCGGGCCCTTCCCTGGAGTCCGTACAATTGAAATGCTGACGATATACAGTCTACATGCGACTACAGAGCTGAGGAATTGACGCAGAAATATTAAACTTGCTCGCTCAGAGCGGCGTGCGGTTATGCCAACCGCAAGTCCGGATGCAGCTTGGAAGAACAAACAGAAGCCGCAGAACCACCTCGCGTCATCTTACCACTTACTTAATTATAAGCTTCAGGCTAACTATATTCACGCAAGGATTCCCTAGTAGCAGTAGTGCGTGGGCACAACACATAACCGTCACCTTAAGGTTACGGGATACTCGTGCGCGCGCCGTCCAAAATGTATAGGGAAATGCATAGTTAAGCTCGCTAACCAAAATCTCGAGTACGAAGAGCGTGAGCAACTTGATTCTGGCGGTGGAGGTGCGCTGTCACAAGGTGCAGGGCATGACAGAAGCTTTTTTTGATAGCATAATCCTTGGCAAACTTATCTGCTGTCTCGCTCGAGAAAAGCGGTAAATACGGCTTTTTGGTGAACTGAACTGCTCGTTTTTGCACGGCTATACAGCGTATCCGTAAAAGCTTCCGTCATGCCCTGCATCTTGTGACAGCGCACCTCCACCGCCAGAATCAAGTTGCTCACTCTCTTCGTACTCGAGATTTTTGGTTAGCGAGCTTAAGTATGCACTTCCCTATACATTTTGCACGGCGCGCGCAAGAGTATCCAGTAACCTTAAAGATGAACAAGTTGGAGGCAGCTGCCGGTTTGTTTACATAAAACAATGAGATAATGTTATTCATAGCGGAAGTGGTACATGCATGCAAACGCTGTACAAACTCAATTAACAACACACTATACTAATGAGACCTTACAGTTTTTCATACCTTGCGCCAAATGTAACAAAGGGAAATTGTTTCTAATTTTGACTTGCTGCACGTGTAGCCTGATGTATTTCGCAGGGCGGCACGAAGCGATATCACGAAATTGGGGCATAATACGGAGGCTATCCATGCCTAGAGAAATTATGCTCATCTTGGCTGAACCAGTAAGTTTTGGGGGGCACTAACGCAATGATGATAATGGCAAACTAGCATTCAGATTGCAAGGGTGGCATATTCAGCAGTAAGTCCACACTACAACAAAACTCTTTACCTTTGCTGTTGGGTGCTGGTAGATGTGTCCATCTGTGAACAACCATCGGTCAATCATTCCTGCTGCACCTCCGGTACAGTCATAGTACTGGCTCCACTCCGAGAGACCACCTGGGCCAAGATAACCCCTGCATGTGTGTGTGTGTGTGTGCATGTGCAGTCGCTTAATTAGATACGCAAAGCTAGCATATGTATGTGACCAGATTGAGAAATGGGACCTCTTCATGCAAACTTATTTCAAACCCTCATATTTCTACACCTAATCTTCAGGACAGTGCAGGTACTAACCTTCAACAAACAGCAACCCAGGCTAGAAGTCTGGAGCTCCTCTATTCCAGAGTTAAGTGCCTTACCATAGTGAAAAATTTTGCGTGATCGACAATGCCGCGAACTCTGCCCCGCAACTTACTGATGGTACGGCCTAAGGCTTCATTTTCGCATCTTTGCTATGGTAACGCCTCCTCTGTAAACAACCCATGTTTAATTGTGGAGAAGCGCGTCATTGAAGCATCCGCATTTCAGAATGCGCAAAGTGGTCCTTTTTCTCAAATCCAGTCACATATACTGCAGCTGAAACACTTCCTCAAGTTGGGTCATATAGGATTGTGCATTGTGTGCATGGTGGACTTGTTTGTGTACTATTACTCACTAGGCTTCGCTAGGGGATAGGGGATGTCTGGCTAGGCTTCGCTAGGGGATATTTCTCAACAATTCACTGCTGTGGCTTTCACTGCTCTGGTAGCTCTCTACATTTCACTGCTGGTGTCATATATCCACTACCCAAGTCACAGCAGCTCCTTCCTGGTTGCTCAAATGATGGTCAAAATTAGGTTCACATTTCATTTCCCCTGAATGATCGTCGAATGGTCTGATACATTTGTGGACACCTGCACACCCATGTATTACCAGTGCTGTACCTGGGACAGTTCTTGACGGGCAGGAGGCACGTGCTGTGCGGACCACACCAGCCCAATGGTCTATAACCAGTGCTGTACCTGGGACAGTTCTTGACAGGCAGGAGGAAGGTCAGCATCAGCCACAGAACCTCCAGTACCAGGATCACTGCCCACTGCACCCAGTTGTTGGTGAGGTCTCTCACCGGCTTCCACAACGTGAACTGAGAGGAGAAAAATAATCACTGATGTAAAAGGTCAGCCAAGCTAACATTATTGTCATCCCACCTTAGTTTGCAAACAGACTAGGGCTGTGCGATTATTGAAATAATCGGTATTGTCGATTATTACTAACAAGTAATAAAAAACATTAAAAATGTAGCAGGATGTAGGGATACCAGAACGGCAAAAAGTAAGGAAACAAGAGGGATGATCGAACATAACAGTGAAGTATACAATCACCCCTACAGAGATCTTCCATATATACATGTACATGATTGTACAATGAAAAAAGATATGTAGGGGTGATTGTATACTTCACTGTTATGTTCAATCATCCCTCTTGTTTCCTTACTTTTTGCCGTTCTGGTATCCCTACATCCTGCTACATTTCTAATGTTTTTTGTCTCGGCACCGAAGTGCCGAGACACAGTGCTGGATGCGTAGGTACGTGGTACGTGGTACGTACGTCGCTTTTCGCAATGCACCCGCGCAAGTGCTGCTTTACACGCTAAGTAGATCTTAAAAAGTGATTATGGGTTTTGCTTGGCTGCTCATGAATCCACTCACCAAGACTGTGGCTATGTAAATCAGGACAATGAATACTCACTCATCCATACACAGTGTGCTGCACTCAAGTGCATACTGCTGATTGCGTTGACCTTGCAAATTCAAAGTGGGAAGTGCTGTGCACTTGGTGGTTTCTAATTGAGTTATGCAATGCACATGCAGCAAACTGCTGTTGTATATACACTACTACACTATTGACCATAACTCAATTAGAAATCCACCAAGTGCACAGCACTTCCCACTTTGAATTTGCAAGGTCAATGCAATCAGCAGTACTACTCAGCTCTAGCTAACTAGCTAGATAATTGCTGGAAGAATTGGCCAAGGTGTTCTCTAGGTCCATTTATGAATTAAAATGGCCCAACTGGCTCTGACTAAACATCAAGCCCAGACACGACCTTACTGCTTTCACCCTTTGGGTGAACATTCCCACCTCACCCTGACCGACCCCTTGCTCACACAGAACCTCCAAGGATACTGATGCTGACTTCAGCTGAGTCTCATAGCTAACAGGTTTTGCAGTCATAAAGGATTAAACAGCTGCCATGTCCTCTGCATGATTCTAGCTGATACCAAGTCGTGCCGAGACGCATCAAGTCTTTTAAAGACTCACTTGTTATTACTTGTTTATGTCATTTTTTTGGGCAGCAGGCGCATGTTTGAGCTGAAGTTTGCTGCAGAAGTCAGTGACCTCACAGGCACCTGGGCAGTAGGTGTCCTAGTGTGTTTGCATGTTGCTGGGAGAGTTAGGCTGGTGGTGAGCACTGTAAAACTGTTTTTGGTCTTCCCTGTGGCTGCCATTGCTTGCTTCAACTTTTGACTGTCGTTCTGTCGTTCACATGGTCGTCACGTGACAAAAACCTGGGCCATGATTCACCGGCTACCACATGAGTGCACTTTCCACCTGAACACTATTTTCGTTTTCCTTGAGACCTATTAATAGTTGGGTGCTAACCGATGACCTGTCACATGCTGGTTAGGAATTTATGTGGTGGAGTACTTCGAAGACGAACCCTTTGCAAATACTGCCATGGTAATTGCCCCTAATGAGTTAAATCGAATTTTTGAGTAACTGTATTGATTGTAAATTCCTTTGTCTACATTTGCAGGGAGAGTTTTGTAAATTCCTTTGTCTATATTTGCAGGGAGAGTTTTGGCATGTAGTGCACAACGATAATCACGATGGTGCGGTTAGAACTTTCATGGGCCTTTCCTAAGAGCTTCACTGGCCATGAATGTCAAAGTGAGTGCGAGCATTCGAACAATGGCGGTCAACAGGAAGACAAAAGTGCTCATAACGCCACCACCAAAGTGAGTTTCAGCCAGAAAAATAATATGTTTGGGACACTGCACTAGCGTCGTTCCCAGGCCCCGTTCGTATGGGGCCTGGGAACGAGGCTAGACTCTGCACAACGTCAAAGGTTATTTCTTATTTGCATTACGCGGCACAATTTCCCCAAGCACAAGCGTAATGATTTGTGCATGAGACTGTGTATACCGTAGAGGCTGGTTAATAGGCGCATGCGCTTATCGCATGCAGCAGCAAGAAAGTATGCGCTTATTATGAGCATGCGCTTATTAGCGCTATAGCGGTAACAGATCCCGATCATGGCAAGCTGACGAAGATGCTGTGAGCAATGTATCTACAAGGGAGTATGGTCCCGTACTGCATGTCGGTGGCGAGATTCTTCAACTTACACACGAGGACAGAAACGATGGCTGCGCCGTCCATTTTGCCACATGCATAGTGTGTGCCTTGGGCCGGGAACGGAGAGTGATGGTAGTAGGCTACGTCCCTCAAGAGTTGTCATGTAAGTGTTCGCTATCCAGCGTAGCTTTGAGTGTGCTTCTGCACGATCTGTCGTAGTGTCTCGCTAACTCGCGAACAAAAATCGACATGTCAGCATTTTTTAGGCGTATGCGCTATTTAATTGATATGTAAGGACAAGAAGGAAGTATGCGCTTATTTAAAATTATGCGCTTAATAGCTGCATGCGCCTATTAACCGTACCACATATGGTTGATGTTTGTATCATGGCAAATAGGAGGGAAAGAATGGCTCATTACAGTGGCTGTGCACACGATCTAGTCCTGTCCCCTGAGAGGTCAGAGGAATCCTTCAGGTTCACCCAATCGACATCATTTTACAGGACGTTATTTGACCTTATGATGAAAACTGATAAACGCGATCACTCTTCGCCCACTATCTTGGTGCGATTTCCATAGTGCAAAAATAAACCTACTACGTATGAGCACTTACATGTACCATTCATTCATGTACGTATGTGTTCGATTAGGAACTTTGTGAAACAATTCTCCTTACACGACTCATTGTTTGTCATTCGTGATGGCAGTGGAAAGTAACCGCTTAAATAAACAAGTCATATTGCATGGTTACACTCCTGGTAGGGAAAAAATTGTGCCGCGTAATATAATATAATATAATTTTTGAATACTTAGGATTGGCCTACAGAGATTCCGACTACACCGCCTGATCACTATCAAGCACTGACCTGAATGTAAAAAGTTGGTGCTGAAACTCACCTTGGTGGTGGAGATATGAGTGCTTTTGTCTCACCGTTGGCCACCATTGCTCAAGCGCTTTCTTTGACTTCCGGTGGCAGTACCGTTCTTAGGAAAGGCACACGAAGATTCTGACCACACGGCCATGATCGCTGTCGTTCACTGATGCTTACATGCCAAAATTCACCGTGCTGGCTAAGTTGTGAGTGCTGTACTAATGACTTATCTTCCCTTTGGTCGCCATTGCCCGCGATCGACTGAGCGTGGTTGCCACGTGGCATGTGCGTTAATTGGAACGAATTGCACTTGCGCTACGGCGAGTCGCAACCAGGGTTGCAACGTGGCTACCAGGAGTGCGGTTGCCCCTTTTGTTACTGATGGTTGAAAATGAATGCCAAGTCTAACCCTTCTATTTTTGGCACCTCAGTTTGCTGGGGAGAACACAGACTGAGTTATACAACAAGATACAGACTTATACTAAACTTGAAACAAAAACACAGACATATATACTGAGGTTGAACAACTATATCACTGAGCTATTCATGCACATACGTAGGACTAATGCACATGTTTTCAGAGAGTGAATTTTCACGCCATGCAATGGATTCATATCTTCTGAGATCTCATCGCTATAGGTGTGCAGTAACTGACACAACCTGAGCGGAGGCTTAGGAACGAGGCCACTTCTGGGATACGAAAACATCTTGTTTCGTCTCAGGCTTCGTATGCTTGGGCTGCTTGTGCTGTGACATTTGACTGTCAATTTTGGATCATTGGTTGAAGTGAGTGAGGATCAACAGCTGAACGCTAACTTCTTTGCATGCATGATAATGTCATGATGACATCATGCAGGATATGGCATTATAATGATCTGTCATGATCATATCATGCATGGTGTGTCCTTCCTTTCGATGTCCTGATGTAACATTAGCGGTGTTCGTGCTTCACTAGGTGGCCTAAGAGGTAGTTGCAGGGAGATGTGTATACGTAGTTGTTCATGCTTAACGCCATACACATCTACTAGCCTCGTTCCCAGGCCTACCCCGTTTTTTTCTGTTCTTCGGTTTGTGTTGACAATAATACACGGATTATTGTCAACACAAACCGAAGAACAGAAAAAATGGGGAACGAGGCTACCCATCTACCACACACACCATCACATAGCCTCGTTCCCAGTCCCACGCCCAGCTTTTCGTTGCATGCAGTACGGTAAAGCGGGCAGGGCCGGCCTGCTACATCTTCTCACATGAGCATGACATAATCAAAAAATTTTCAGAACGAAGACGCTACGTTTTGAGTGTTATTCTACACGTTCAACGCTCGGTGAGTATGACAGTCGCCCCTTGCTAGCTAGATATGTGTGGTATGTTACCTGGTACCTTCGCTCTTCTTGCTGTTCTGAGACGTACGCCCACGCTTCCTTCCGGTCTTTCTACCCCTTTCTACCCTTGACGTCACTCATGTGAAAAGATGTACCAGGCCCTCCCCGCTTTACCGTACTGCAAGCGACGAAAAGTTGGGCGTGGGACTGGGAACGAGGCTAACCATCACATATACCTTGCATACCACACACACCACATCCACATATGCCTTACACACCACACACATGTGCACATCATTATCATACACACACATCTACACTAATACTATACTTAGGCTATTCTAACCAATCAGGTTACAGTATTTGCTGAAAATAACGGGTCATTTATCCCGCGGCCGGCCGCACGCACATCCTGTAAGCAATTGCGTGCTTGAGAAAGCAAAGAGCTAGCTTTGTTAGTCTAGCCAAGGACTTGCACCTTTACCGCTACCTCGGTCAAGTATCGCAGATGCCTCTGCTACTGATCGGTGAGTGCCTAAACCACAGTATCTAAGTCTACACAGTGTACTCACCTTAGAATAGCCTAAGCATAGTATAAGTTAGTTGTATCCCCGGCCAGCGGGATGTAAGACCCGTTACATCCCTTGGGAAAGGCCAGTGCTTTCGTTACGCCTTGGAAGCACTGACCTTTCCTGCGGGATATAACGGATCTTATATCCCGCTGGCCAGGGATATAATATTCACCCACTCCATACTATATGTACACACACACACATGGGCTACACACTGCACACACATTGCACATACCGTAGTTGCCGATTATTTCGCATGGCAAAAATTTCGTGGTCTAGCCACTCAACGTGATACACAAATATTTCGCGGATGGAAATTTTCGCTGATTACATGCTGTGAAAAAAATATTTCCGCTCGCTCGTAATAACTCACATGTGATCGCACCGATGGAGGACAAGTTAGCGATCGAGCTGTGTATGCGCGGCTATCACATCTACAGCGAAGCAACTGAGCTACTGTGTGAGAGTAAGCCCAGGAACACGAAGGACAGTAACTGTTATGCCTATAGCTGTGGAAAAATATTTCGCGTGTTTAATATTCGCGGTCTTACTTCATCCGCGAATACCACAAAAATTTCCCCACCGCGAAATTAACTGCAATTACGGTATCACACATAATTATCACACACATGGGCTACACACTGCACACACATTGCACATACTTCCCCATATCACACACATCCCCAATGTTATGTACAAAATGTCTAGAGGGCTGGCAGGAAGTCCTATAACTAGGATAAGGGTTAGGGTCTACAGTATGAACTTCCTTCCGTTTCTATAGCGACAGCATACTACAGTACGTATATATATGGTCAAGAGGGTGCTCAGGTGCATTAAATACAGGGACCATACAACCAGCACAATCGTATACTCCCTATACGATTGTGCTGGTTGTATGGTCCCTGTATTTAATGCACCTGAGCACCCTCTTGTAAATTCACTAGCCTAGCTCTGAACTCAATGACCTCTGAACTCTGATTAGCCCTAGGTCATCAGCTATGCATGTATCTTTAATTGGTTGTTAAAACAACACCCACATGGCTTAGTAGGTTTGTTGTTATAGCAACTGCAATGTGTAGGTATATACTAGGAGCGGAGCATTCAGAAGCATTTCTGAAACCTGATGCCTGCTTGCCATAATAAACCCAACCCCTTAATGAAATTCATGGGGCAAGGAACGTGCTCTGAGCACAATCTGCCAAGGAAAATAGGTATGCTCTAGCAGGAAGCAGAGAGCCGGGGAAAATACAAAATGTATGGGTCACTCGTACGTACCACGTACATACGTATCCTGGAAAAACTGGTGGAGTTCAGAGGCTGAAGCGTATACATATTATAACAGGGACTAAGTCAAGCTACTGAACTCTGTGCATATCTACATAGCTCGATAGACTAGCCAGGTATGTAATGAATATTGTATACTAGACTCACTTGGCACAGAATACCGTATAGCAGGTTTCTTTCGTGGGAGAAAACTTTCGCGAATTGCTTGAAAATCAGGTTTTCGTGGAGAAAACTTTTGCGGATTTGCCGTAACCCAGTTCACCACACCCACTAACGCTCATCAGAATGGTTTCACAGATAAAACTTTCGCGAATCGCCACAGAAACGCGAAATTCACGAAAGTTTTCTCCCGCAAAAGAAACCCGCTATACAGTATCTGTCAATTTATGCAACCTCATCCTATTCCGCTCACCGTCTTGATGCTTTGAAAATTTTGTTCCCCCCTGAGGGGTTTACCACAGTGGTGGCTAACAAGGGCCTGGAGAAGACAAATACCCTAAACCAGGAGCTGACGACTTAATGTCTCCTTCGACCAACAATGTGAGGTGTACAGTGAAACCTGTCTATAGTGGTCACCTGGGGACCAGTATTATTTGGCCACCACAGACTGGTGGCTGCTTTAAGCAGATTATTTTGTCCTGGATTAGCACAAATGGGACCAGCAGTATGACCATGATAGAGAGGTGGCTGCCGTACCCTGAAGAGAAAGCAACCCCTGTTTCCTAGGTGTGGCTACAGTAGGTGTGGCTACAACCCTTAGACCCACAGTCCAGCTCTTAACCACCTGGTCACCAAGCATCCAGCAAGCAAAGGGCTTACACTACTATGCCTGACCATGTGGCATAATACACGTACGTACGTACGTACGTACGTACGGTTCCTTGTGCTCTGTGTGGTGTCACATGTCCACATATGTGTACATACTGGCTGGACATGTGATGGAGTGTGCTAATGCTGAAGATGCGGACATATAGAGTATTGCAACTGACTGTATCAATATGATATATGTGTACAGCTACGTACAATGTATGAACGGCCTCTTTGGATGTCATACCTTAGTCATGTATTAAAGTGGAAATGTATTTCTGTCTACAGTACTGAACGATTTCCACTCCTCCCCTTCCCCCCACCATCCCTCTTCACCTCCCCCATCCCTCCCCTCTCTTCCCTCTTCCCTCCTCCACTCCTCCCCTGCCCCAACCCCACCCCTCTCTTTCCCACTCATCCCCTCACCAACCCTCTTCAACCACTCGCTTTCCCCCCTCCTCCCCTCTCCCACCCCTTCCCTCTGGTCCTTACTTTCCAACGGCTGTACAGCTCGGTTGTCAGTAGTTCAGTGAGGGCCACCACAAAGTAGGTGATGCCGAACCTCTGCAGAACTCCAGGAATACGCCAGTGCGTCAGGTCAAATCCTGCCAGAACAGCCAATACACCACTTGCTAAGTGTCTGCATGATAAGGACAACTCAAACTCCCAGTGCCCCCCCCCCCCCCACCATGAGACCCTGTGCATCGATCATTGCAAATATTGGTGACTGTGAAATAAGTTGTTTCTATGGTGGACAGCACAGAAAATGGTCGTCATGGAAACCATTAATCATGCTTTGGGACACAAAGATAGCATGAATTGTGAATCATGATCAGCACAAATGGCTCAAGGGGCTACCCTGTCAAAATAAAATTTCATACATACGTGGCTAGTCAATTCGTTACTAAGTAATGGTTAGGATGCAGATCACATGCGGACATTACACTGTACATCACTAAACCCACCGTTGTTTAGGAAGAGTCCGAGCCCGAACAAGATGATGGATCGCCGAACAATCTGATAAAGCCGCGACCAGATTAGATCCTTCCTCCGAGATCGGAATGAGAAGACGACTGACACGCCCATGATCCAGACAAACCACGGGAATACCAGGTCTGCTACTGTGAGTCCATTCCATGCACTGTGGTTGAAGAACCAGTACTTTCCTCCGCCATAGTTGACGAATATCATGATGATGAGGGACAGGCTATGGGGGTGGGGGTGGAGGGAGGGAGGGAGGGAGGGAGGGAGGGAGGGAGAGAGGAAGAGAGGGAAGGAGGGAGGGAGGGAGGGAGGGAGGGAGGGAGGGAGGGGAGGGAGGGAGGGAGGGAGGGAGGGAGGGAGGGAGGGGGGGAGGGAGGGAGGGAGGGAGGGAGGGAGGGAGGGAGGGAGAGGAGAGAGGGAGTTAGAGGAGGAACTAGCGTTGCTTGGTATCAAAGATACACATACAGGTACTCCAGAGGAAAGAAGGGGAGAGGAGGGAGGGGAGGAGGGAGGGGAGAGGGGAGGGGAGTGGAGGGGAGGGGAGGGAGGGGGAAGGGAGGAGGGAGGGGAGGGAGGGAGGGAGGGAGGGAGGGAGGGAGGGAGGGAGGGAGAGAGGGAGGGAAGGAGGGAGGGAGGGAGGGTGGGAGGAAGGGAGGGAGGGAGGGAGAGAGGGAGGGAGGGAGGGAGGGAGGGAGGGAGGGAGGGAGGGAGAGAGGGAGTTAGAGGAGGACCTAGCCTTGCTTGGTATCAAAGATACACATACAGGTACTCCAGAGGAAAGAAGGGGAGAGAAGGGAGGGGAGGAGGGAGGGGAGAGGGGAGGGGAGTGGAGGGGAGGGGAGGGAGGGGGAAGGGAGGAGGGAAGGGAGGGAGGGAGGGAGGAGGCCAGAGAGGAAAGGGTTTAATTAACTCACCCTCGGAAGGCATCTAGACTCTTGAGCCGTATTTTCTTTGGCTTTCCGTCAGTATCATCCTCTGCTTTGGTGGCTTCTCCACCACCCTCGTGAGTACCTTTGGTGATCTGAAATGGTACAGGTAGTGAAGCATTATTGCTGTGTTTGTGTGAAGTGGTTTGGTAAAGGAGGTAGTTGTGCAGACAGAGAGCCATGCAGAGGAGGAGGAGAGAGGAGGAAGGACAGAGGGGATAGGGGAGGACGAGGGAGGACGTGTGGGGAGGTACGAGGTGGGAAGAGTGAGGAGAGAGGAGAGGGGAGGATAGGGGGTAGAAGGAAAGGGAAGGGAGAGGAAGAGGGAGGGAGGGAGGAGGAGGTAAAGGGAGGGAGGAGGAAAGGGAGGGAGGAGGAAAGGGAGGGAGGCACACGGGGAATCCCCGCCTCACCAGGTTGGAGTTGAGGCTGCTGGTTAGGCTACTGGTGTCGTGTACCAGGGGCTCATGTTCCCCTGTAGCTCCATACTTGGAGCTGACCTGCTTCGGGGAGCCCAGATCCTGAGCAGTGGAGGAAGCAGTGGAATGGGAGAATGGGAACCGAAAAGAAAGAGAAAAGGAATGGAATATGGAGTCTGATCCTGGTGAATGGGTGAACGCAAGTACATTGTATGGGTTATCAATATTGGAATGCAATAGCGGAAGCACTGGAATAGATGAATAGAAACATCGGAATGGGCAGACTGAAGTTTCTGAATGGAGGCACAGAGGCAAAGAGGACAGAGAGGAATGTTTAGAACGTGATGCAGTTGCTGAGTGTGAGCATGGAACGGAGTACAACTGACATACCCGGGCTGCCACTCGGTCCACTTTATTAACATGGAAGTAGCGAGAATATCCCTTGTCAACTATACACCTGTGTGGTGTGTGTGTGTGTGTGTGTGTGGTGTGTGTGTGTGGTGTGTGTGTGGTGTGTGTGTGGTGTGTGTGTGGTGTGTGTGTGTGGTGTGTGTGTAGTGTGTGGTGTGTGTGTGGTGTGTGTGTAGTGTGTGGTGTGTGTGAGTGTGATGTGTGTGAGTGTGATGTGTGTGGTGTGTGTGTGTGTGTGTGTGTGTGTGTGTGTGTGTGTGTGTGTGTGTAACACTGCATGTGTGTGACACTGTGTGTGTGTATGCAGCACATACTTGTATCCGATGTAGCCAAGTACCATAGTAACGGTGATCGCTAAAATAGCAGAAGCAGCATAGAGAATGGCTACATTTGTGTGTGTGTGTGTGTGTGTGTGTGTGTGTGTGTGTGTGTGTGTGTGTGTGTGGGGCCCGGGGGGGGGGGGGGGGGGGGGGGGGGGGGGGGGGGGGGGGGGGGGTGAGTGTGTGTACAGTATGTGCATGTGGACATACGAGTATGGTTACAAGTTACACATCCTGACGTATGACACATCTCCCTTTCTACTGCCATTCTCCTTACAATTCTACACCCATTCTACTGCCGTACTACGGATGTTTCCACTGACGATTCTGCTCCCTTTCTACTGCCATTGGACGGATGATTCTTCTCCAACGGTAACAGTAACTTACGCAGGTCAGGGTTGTCCTTCGTGCTTGCGTTCTCAGGAATCACGGAGCAGTTGCCTTCCTCACCGCTCACCGTGATACGGTACACGCTGTGCTCCTCGTACTGTCTATGTACACTGTGTGTGTGTGTGTGTGTGTGGGGGGGGGGGGGGGGGGGGGGGGGGGGGTGAGTGTGTGTGTGTGGGGGTGGGGGGGTGAGTGTGTGTGTGTGGGGGGGGGTGGGTGAGTGTGTGTGTGGGGGTGGGGGGGGTGAGTGTGTGTGTGGGGGGGGTGAGTGTGTGTGTGGGGGTGGGGGGGTGAGTGTGTGTGTGTGGGGGGGGGGTGGGTGAGTGTGTGCATGTGGACATATGCGTATGGTTACAAGTTACACAGGTTAGAAGTTGGAGGGTGATGGCAGATGGGGAGGAGGGGGAGGAGGGGGAGAAGGAGGAGGAGGGGAGGAGGTTGAGGAGGGGGGAAGGGGAAGGGAGGATGAGGGGGAGGATGTTGAGGAGGGGGGAGGGGGAGGAGGGGGAGGAGGGGAGGAGAGGGAGGAGGGGGAGGAGGGGAGGAGGGGGAGGAGGGGAGGAGGGGGGATGGGGAGGAGGTGGAGGAGGTTGAGGAGGAGGGGGAGGGGGAGGTTGAAGAATGCTCTACATGTACGTACTGACAGAATGCGCCATTTGTCCAGTTCAGGAACACTGTCAGGGGAAATGTGGTATCCACAGTAACATAAACGGTCTCTCCTGGTCTGAGCAGACCTATAGAGTAGTCCGAGCACTGGGACAAGAGACACAACAGAAAGATCATCCTCACACGCGCTGAGGTGTGCTCAGCGCCTTTAGCATCAGCACACCGCCATAATGCTGTCCACAGATAATGGCAGCATATCCTGGCCTGTTAGAGGGTAGGCCTCTGCACACACACACACACACACATGCACACACATACACACACATACACAAGCACACACACACACATACACACACACACACACACACACACTGACCTTGTAACAGTTGTCAGATTTCTGACTGTAATTGAGGGGTATGGACATCTGGTTATGAAGGAGAAGTAAGCCTTTGTCAATTCCTTTAACAGGGACGTCACTGATTTGATCAGAAGGGAGGGAGGGGGAGGGAGGGAGGGAGGGAGGGAGGGAGGGAGGGAGGGAGGGTGGGGAGGAAAGTGTCATTGGAGGAAGGAGGCCCATTTTGTACTACATTTCACAATGTACATACATGTACTGAGTGTGACAGCGTTCTAATCAACACAGTCACATGCTTCTAGAGGAAATCTGTGTTTAGACATATACATTAAGACAAGGGGCGGGAGGGAGGAGGAAGGATGGAGGAAGGGAGGGAGGGGAGGAGGGAGGGAGGGAGGAAGGGAGGGAGGGAGGGAGGGAGGGAGGGAGGGAGGGAGGGAGGGGAGGAGAATAGGAGAAAGGAGGGAGGAGGGAGGAGGAAAGGAAGGGAGGAAGAGAGGGAGGGAGGGTGGGGAGGAGGGAGTAGAGAGGAGAGGGAGGAATAGACACGGAGGGAGGAACTCACTGTTCGTTGCCTGCATGAATCCACATCTGTGGTTCCGTGTGAGAGGAGCATTTGTCATAGAAGAATAATGTGTTCATTGTGTCGTTTGGAGCAGAGGAATTCAGGAACAACCAATCTAGTGAGAAACACAGACTGGGTATCATGACTCCACACACACATACACACAGACACACAGACACACACACACATGCAGTCACACAAACACACACACACAAACACACAGGCACACACACACACACACACACACACACACACACACACAGGCACACGTACATTGTATGCATTCATAAACATACACACACATCATGGCAATGACGTAATCATGGACAAGCAATAGGCTTGCACTTATACCTTCCATAGTCCAGGGTGTGTCCAGGCACGTGATTGAAACGGACCAATAGCTCTCTGCAGGGGACGGAACACAGCCAACATACAGACCAAATTAATCTGTTGATCTACGGGCCCAGTACATGTAGGTCCTAGTTTGGTAACAGCACTTGCATAACATCATGCTGGCCTCGTTCCCAGGCCAATCCTGTTTCATGCTCTTCGGTTTCTGTTGACAATAATACACGGATGCGGAAGAGCGGCAAAGAATGGGGAAGGCCTGGTATCATTCATCATGTGAGTGATGTCAGGTGGACATGGTGGTGGGGGCTGTACTCATTTCAATAGGTCCTGGACCACCACGAAGTTGTGTAGAGCGTCTGGAGTCTCGACTAGCCAAACAGTTCGAACCTAGCCGACTGGATGGGCCCCACCCCCTACATCCACCTTACATCATGCATGTGATGGATAATACCCTGTTTTTCGCCGCTCTTCCGCATCCGTGTATTATTGTCAATGCAAACCGAAGAACAGAAAACGGGGTAGGCCTGGGAACGAGGCTACCTTCATGCACATATTTCATATACCTGGTCCATTTGTACTCGGGACAGAGACACGGAAGGTGTCAGAGGTGTGGTTGGTACCTCCGCACGAGAAGTTGTGATACTGCGTCTTATTCTCAACGTTTTTGATATTGACGGTGATCTGTAGTAGGCCGTTGGTGCTAGCAGACGGTGCGATGTAGTTGGCAATTCTCACTCTGGCGACTTTTGCACCAGAGGCTGCATGGAGGAAGGAGGGAAGAGGGAGGGAGGGAGGGAGGGAGGGAGGGAGGGAGGTTGGGAGGTTGGAGGGAGTGAGGGAGGGAGGGAGGGAAGGAGAGAGGGAGGGAAGAAGGAGAGAGGGAGGGAAGGAGGGAGGGAGGGAGGGAGGGAAGGCAAAGGGAGTGACGGATGAAGGAAGAGGAAGGAAAGGAGGGGGGGGAGGTAGGAATGGAGAGGGGAGAGGGAAGGTTCTGCAGCTAGCGTGGATCTATGTGATTTCAATCTTGTTTTTAGGAGAACTTGAACACAATTGGTCTGTCACTGCTTCAAAATTTCCAATCACTTTATAGCATCGTAACGAAATATTTCCTCCCGATTAGAGATTAGTAGAATTTGGTTGGCAATGTGGCATAATTTCCTCAACACCGACGGCAGGAATGCAGCCATGGATGTGTGCTAGGGTCGAGTTATTCACCACACCCTTGCCCATGATGACCCCCACTGGTACTATCCCTTGCCCCACCCCCTCTGCTGGTAAGTGAAGGGTGTGGGAACTACCCATTCCCACAATAATAAACCTTCCTGTGCTAGTACTGCTGTAATTTTGCCCCCCTCCTTTGTGCTAGTTTTCTTTTCATACTCCCGTATGCTTTCCCGTAATCCAGACACAAACTTACCCTTCCAACTACGTAGCTGATAGGGACTAATGTCTGAATATCCACCTATCTAGCTTGCTATTCACAGCGTATCTGCGCACAACTCACTCTGCAATGGCAAGCAGGTTAGCAACGCGAGAGCTGCAAACAAGAGCACCACAACACGCCTTTCAGCAGCCATTTTACAACACGTGACCTTTGAACCGGAGGGGCGCGCGCAACCGGAAGCGGGTTTAAATACTGAATTTGTAGCAAGTTTCAGTGGCGGGATGTCGGGATGGCACACTCGCTAAGCACTTGCTTTGCAGCTTGGGGGTTGAGTGTTCGTCTCCCCAATAACCGAGTACGAGTCTGGGCCACTCCGTACACACCGGTTCCTGACTCCCCGCCTAGCAGTAGTCTCGGTACCAGACTATTCGCGCACGGCGGAATAGTCTGGAAGACTGCCCATATACGAGTGGTTCTGACACCAAGAATCTGCAAACCACAGCGCTTCCATAAACGGCACGTTAATTCCAAGGCGTTAAGTAAACTACACGCAAGCAGCATACTTAACGCCTTGGAATCAACGTGCCGTATATGGAGCCGCTGTGGTTCTTACCTACTTATCATGCACCCCTTTTGGGGTGCACGCAGAACCACTCTTGTATGGGCAGTCTTCCAGACTCTTCCGCCGTGCGCGAAGAGTCTGGTACCGAGACTAGCCTAGCAGCATGAGTACGCCGGTTCCCATCTGACCCGCACCGAAGCTAAAGGTCGTTCTGGTAGAAAGCAGGTTAGCCTCCTGTGATTCCAGTCGCGCCTATCCAGCGCTCCTGAGGCTTACACTTCGGTGTCTGACCTGTCACGGAGGGATGGGTGTGTTCTAGGTTGTTGTTTTTTTCATGGAGGGAGGCTTTTTTCGGATGCTGGTAAGGCTTGTTTTTTTTTTAGTTCATGGAATGAGGCTACTAGGCTCATTTTTTCCTAATGGAGGGAGGCTGCTATTCTGTAACTTCTGTTGGGTTTTTTTTCCTCAAGGGGGAGCCTGCATGGCTGAGGCTTCTAGGCTTCTTCTCGTGGTGGGAGGCTGCTTGACTTGCTCTAGTCTCGCGGGCCAGACGTTCGCGGCGCGCGGAGGGCCAGGGGAGGGCCCTCCCTTCCGCGCGCCGTGAACGTCTGGCCCGCGAGACTAGACTTGCTCATTGTTTTCCTAATGGAGGGAGGCTGCTATTCTGCAACTTCTGTTGGGTTTTTTTCCTCAAGGGGGGAGCCTGCATTGCTGAGGCTTCTAGGCTTCTTCTCATGGTGGGAGGCAGCTTGGCAAGTAGTTCATTGTTTTTCTCATGGAGGGAGTC
This sequence comes from Axinella damicornis, assembly GCA_963931865.1. Classification (NCBI taxonomy): domain Eukaryota; kingdom Metazoa; phylum Porifera; class Demospongiae; order Axinellida; family Axinellidae; genus Axinella; species Axinella damicornis. The sequence goes on along the minus strand of OZ007512.1, from coordinate 12,718,778 downwards.
TGTTAGTAGGGATGAGGCTATTATGCCGGCACAGTTTCCGGCATAATAGGTAGGTTCACGGAGTTGGCATAATGTGGGAATAAACGGAGAATAATTGGGAAATACAGGCATAATTGGGGTTCGAGTTCTGCCACGTGTCACTGGATGGCTTCCAGCAGTGAGGCTGCTAGCAAAAGTAGTCTAGATTCTAGTGGTCTAGCTAGTTCTAGTTCTGGTTCTAGCTCTGCGCTGTCTGTACTTTCAATACTAGACCAACTGAAGTCTCCACAGCCTTCAGACTGAAGATTTATGTGCCTCCCGCTGGCATACAGAAGCAATGGTTTGGATGTCAAGTGAGCTATATCAAGAGCATAATCGGAGAATAATAGGGATATAGCAAAAGCATAATTGGACATAATCTGGAGCATTGGGGAATAGCATAACTGGTAAAGAAAAAAGCACAATAGCCTCATCCCTATCTGCTAGGTTTTGATGGGAGCTCGAGCTCGAGGCTACTAGGCTTGTTCCTTATTTCCTATTATGGAGGGAGGTTGCTAGGGTTGTTCTCATGGTGAAAGGCTGCTTGACTTAAAATTGTTTGTTCTTTTTCTCATAGAGGGAGGCTGCTAGGGTTTGCCGCAGTCTTTTCCCCCTCATGGAGGAGGGAGCTAGGCTGCTATATACATGTAGCTATACACATATATAGGCTTGCTTTTTTGCTCACATGCATCAGTAGGGAGGTTACACAGGTGATCCATGCATCTGTCCTAGCAACAAAGCTGAGTACTAGTACGTAAAATAGCCCAGCTGGAATAGGACTCTTATAATGCATGAAAACCAGTTTTGTATATAGCTAACTTGATACGAGGAGAAGAAATGTTACAGTATAATATTATACGGGTGGCTTTTCTCATTTGTGCTGTCACCCATTTTGAGTTCATGCTATGCATATGCACAGAGTCTATCAACTCTATGATTGTTGTGTATATACTTGCCTCCTTCGGGATCAAAACATCGCATTGTATGATGAAGAAGTTTGTGCAGGCTATTTTAGTTTACAGTGACAGACCCTAACAGTTTTTGGCCGAAGAGAATGCTTGTTGAGGATCTATATAGACAAATAGCTAGAACTCTGTGATTGTGTGTGACAAAAACTTAATAGTTTATACAAACAAAATTCTTTGGGAGAAATGCTGTTAGTGGTTAGCTAAGTCAAAATTTGTTATATAGTCATGTTCATAGCTCAATATTAGTAGTTGCTCATGCAGAAATCTTTTTGCTCAGATCAATTTGATTTGTAAGTTTGCCTATAATTATTTGCAATTGTACTCATATCGCATGGTGTATGACAAATTTAATATGCATGGCATTGCATGCACAGCCAGGGTACAATTGCAACTGTTTAGGCTTGTGTCTACAACGATCTTTCTACTCAGGCCAGAGCTATGCCGTATTCTTGTGTTCCAATGATCCCTGTGATGCTTGTGATCATCGTTCTGGCCCTTGAGCACACCTCTGAGGGCATTGAGTACCATGTCAAACCGAGTGATCCAGAAGTTACACAGTGTCCCGGTGAGCCTTGTCACACACTGGCTGAATACCTGGTAAACAAAACTTGGGACTACACTGCCAATGCTAAAGTTGTGTTCATGACCGGGCATCACAGAGCAACTCATTTCTTCTGGGTCCAGGGTGCATTCAACTTTACTCTGCTTGGCAGTACAAGTGTGAACCACACTCATGATATTACACGCCCCATCCTCAACATTGTTTCAATTTGGTTTAGCAATATCACTTATCTGAAACTGACTGGAATCATTATCACGAGAGAAGTCTCCCCTGCATCCCTCAGATTACTCTATGACCCTACCCTCATGTTTATCGGCATATTTACTTTGCAAGTCAGTCAGATTGCTGTACACAGTGTACATGACGGGATAAGAACAGAAAACGTGCTAGGAAATTCAGTGATTGAGCATTCCAGTTTTGATACACTGATCAGCTTGAATTTCGGGGAATGTTTTGATGAAGAAAAATCTGTGTGCACTACGTATACTCAGGTACGATACCACCACAAAATATCTATTCAAGATTGTACCTTTACTGACGGAAGCATACATGTTGTTACACATGTGTCGAACACTTTTCCAGTGCAGATTGATATATCAAATATTACAATCCTAGGACAACTGCAAAATGCCGACATAACGCTGGTCATGAACACCAAAGCACCATACACTGTCAGAATTAGAGACAGCGTATTAGTAAGCGATCGGAGTTGGGAGAAAATTCGTATCATGATACTCTCATTTGTAGGTAATCAGAAGATAGAGATCAGTGACTGTACACTGGCTGGACATGCAAGCGGAATTGTAATTTATTCTCGTGATCAACACAGAAACAACCAAAGTGTAGTTACTTCTGCTGCTCCAGAGATCGAAATAAAAAGGACAATTATCAGAGAAAACTCAGTACAACAGAACGTAGGGTCGGGTCTCAAGGTGTTGTGTGGAGGTATCAACTATTCACAGCCTTCGGTTGTGCTTACAAATGTACTTTTCAGCTCCAACATCAATCGCAGATTTTCCACAATTCCACCTTCTGTTGTGTACATGGAATTTGCTCAGAACATATCATTTGTTGATTGCAACTTCACTGGAAACAGAGGCACGCCTATTACTGCCTACAGCAGTCGTTTCAATGTTTCTGGCACACTCATCTTCATGAACAACACTGGCTATGAGGGTGGTGCTCTTGCATTCTATGATGATAGCACCATGGGTGTCCACAACAATACTGAGATCCTTTTTATGAGCAATCATGCTCAACGTGTGGGTGGTGCTGTATTTGTGGAGAGCTGTTCGAAACGAGCTGCGTCAATTAATGATAATAGACTTTGTTTCTTTCAACTTTTGGATGTCCCAACTTCCACAAATTTAAAGGAAAATTTACACCTTGTTGACATAAGCTTCACATTTTTCAATAACAAAGCTAAAGATGGGGGTGATGCCATATATGGTGGAATGCTACACCGATGTGTACCAGCTCAATATACAGGACCAAGTCCACATAGAGAAGTATTTCTTAGTGGAGCATTTGTACTTGCTCAGAACATTGCCACATACACACAACCAGGTTTCTCGAAGATTACATCTGACCCGATGCGGGTCTGCTTGTGTAAGGGTGGAAAACCAGACTGCACTATTTTAGCCACCAAGACTCACTATCCTGGAGAAACTTTCACGGTCTCTGCAGTGGTAGTTGGAGAAGAGCTTGGAACTGTGAATGGAACAGTCTATGCTCAGTTCCTGCCATTACAAGACAGTGAAACTGAGCCATCGTTGAGAGACCTGCAACAATCACAGCGTGTTGGACACGACAGCTGCACTGAATTGAAATACTCAATACAATCTTTGCTCAACGTTGAAACATTGGTACTCACTGCCCAAGATGTTGCTATATCCCCCAGTAGATATCTAGACCCTGCAATAATAAATCAATCAGCTACAGAATACCAGAGGCTGACAGAAGATGGTGTTGTTGTTAACAGAAACACATTTCATCAACTTCCAGTGTACCTGAACATCACCCTCCTCCCCTGCCCACTGGGTTTCATGCTCTCTAGCCCACCAGCTGAGTGTGTGTGCCACACTACACTGCAGTACCACAATATCTCCTGCACCATCGACAACCAGATGGTCCACAGAAGTGGATTATTCTGGCTCAATGCATCCTTCAATGGGAACTACAGTGACGGAGCCATTGTGCACAAACACTGCCCTTTTGGCTACTGCAATCCAGCAGAACTTGATGTGGATCTACGCTACCCAGACACCCAGTGTGCCTTCAACCACTCCGGGACACTGTGCGGAGCCTGCCAGCCAGGACTCAGCCTTGCCCTGGGGACCTCTCAGTGTCTCTCCTGCTCAAACAGCCACCTCTCTCTCCTCATCCTCTTTGCTGTGCTGGGTCTCATACTTGTGTGTCTGATAAAGGCACTTAACTTCACTGTGTCTGAAGGAGCAATCAACGGCCTCATCTTTTACGCCAACATTGTCGGGGCTAACCAAGCCATCTTTTTCCCTCCAGAGGACACAAATGCTCTAACCGTTTTCATAGCTTGGCTCAATTTAGACTTTGGCTTTCAAACTTGCTTCTTCAAAGGCTTCAATAGCTACTGGAAAACTTGGCTCCAGTTCGTCTTCCCGGCTTACGTATGGATCATAGTAGCACTGATAATCGTACTCTCTCACTACATTTCGCTGGCAGCAAGGATCTTTGGCAGTAACTCAGTTCCAATTCTAGCCACCCTGTTTCTGCTCTCCTATTCCAAACTGCTCCGCACCATCATAACGTCCCTTTCATTCACATTCCTAGAATACCCCAATGGGTCTAGAATTGCAGTGTGGACAAACGATGGCAACATTCCGTATTTCAGCACAGAACATGTGCCATTGTTTCTGGTAGCCATGGCTGTTCTATTACTGTTGTGGGTACCCTACACTACGCTACTGCTCTTTGTGCAATGTCTGCAGAAGAAAACAAATCGCAAAATTCTACGCTGGGTCACAAAATTGAAACCATTTTTCGACGCCTATTTTGGTCCCTTCAAAGACAGGCATCGCTACTGGGTAGGAGCCATGCTTCTTGTTCGAGTGCTCCTTCTACTTACATTTGCAGCCAATCCTACTAGCGCTCCAAGAGTAAATCTCTTAGCCATCGCAACTACCTCTCTGGTAATCCTGATGTATGAAGCCTCTGTCGGAAATGTTTACAAGAAATGGTATCTAACACTGCTTGAGAATTCATTCGTCCTCAACCTCGGTATGCTAGCTGTTGGAACATTCTTCATTAACCAAGGTGGAGGGAGCCAGGCGGCCCTTGTCTACACATCAGTTGGTGTAGCTTTCACTCAATTTGTTGGCATAGCAACCGTTTATGCATACACTTCCCTCAAAGAGTTCAGAACTTTCAAAGCGATCAGAGAGAAGTTAGTCACCAGACGGCAGGATGAATTACAAAATGAACGTGAGGATGTTGGGTATGAACTGCTTGAAGTGAACAGTCAGGAACACGGCCAAAGGGGGCAACCGAGATCTCTAGTGATGAACTTTGATGAGCTTCGTGAGCCTGTGCTGGAATATGCAGACTAAAACAGTTGCGTGTGTGTGTGTGTGTGTGTGTGTGTTATGTGCACCTGGCAACTTGTGTAGCTTGTTTTCATCACAATTAATATTATTTGTGTCGGGTTTTTTTGTTTAGCATTTGGTGACAGTGCAATCGTTTACATCACACTTTTGGTTGGGACTTTGAAATTGCATTATGGAACTTTTTCTGAATTGTAAATTCTTAACAAATCAAGTGCTCGCTGGATCAAAATCACAGCATCAGTCACTGTTACTGCTGTGTTAGGTAAATGCAGTGCTGTGCTTTCTGAGTCACTCTCTCCAGTGAAGTTTGGCAAACAAACTGCATGGGCTGTGTTTTCCTAATATGCTTGCCATTCATGATTCATGATTAGTTCAAAGAGCTTGCTAAATCTGGGCTTGACTATTGGGATGTTGCACACAATGCTGTTGATCTGCACAGCATCAGTAGGTCATATGAGAAGGAGGCAGTACAGATGTTTGGCGATTAGAGCTATGTACTGTGCCTGTGCAAGTAGCAGTCTGCATTGAGTGAGTGCTGCATGCATGTTTATGTGTGCATGCGTGCATTTCAATGGCCGGTGGTTGTATAGTAATGTATACCTTATACAAATGTATGGAGTACATATCAACAATTATTATGAGAACTGTATATATTTGACATGTACCGAAGCATCTGTAAGGAACCCACAGCCATTGCATATATAACAAAATAGAATACACCAATAGATGTGTTTGCCACAAAGGTTCATTTGAAGTGAGTTCCTATAACCCTGGTGTATAGCAACATACTATAGCTTCAGCTGTTGCAGTGGTACTCCATGTGATATTATGCAAGCTTTGGAGAGAGTCCACAGAAAATATTCTAGGATTTGAACCCAACAGTACTAGTCCGACACTCTTACCACTAAGTCACTGGGCCCATGGCAGAGGAGCGGAAGCAATTTCAGTCTGCATATACTGTAGCAGCACAGGCTAGGTGACTCAGCCGATTCCAGCTGTCTTTCTCACTCTCACGGTTGTTTCACTGCCATAAGTGGAGATCCCTGCAGACGGGGTTACAGGCCTGGGTGGGTTGACTGTACAGACTCATTGCCTGAGCGGACACTCTCACTGTCCACCACCACAGCCTCCGGCACAATTATCTCCCAACACATTGTCGCCTATTGTACAACAGGCATCAAATGCTGAAATGTATATTAAATGCACAATCATGAATCTGAGGGGCTGTTGATTCAGGGTTCTATGTAGGCAGGTGTTGGTAAGAGCATCTGACTAGTACTCAGAAGGTCTTGGGTTCGAATCCCAGCTGGTCCCAGAATTTTCTCTCTCTCTCTCTCTCCATAGCAACATCTGCCTACATAATATATAGAGCCCTGAATTAAAGGGATTATATTGTACATCCAAGGAAACCATCTCACAACTCAGATGATGAAGGCTATTATCCCTCTCACCACTACTTGGTATTCGATTCCACCGCAAGAACAACGGAATTTCTAACCGAACTTGTTAACTCTGCTTTATAGAAAAAAACATATAATGGGGTTTCAGTGTCTTCACTTGAGATTCCTAGTTGTATTCATATGATACGTAGTTACACATGCTCTTCAAGGATCACATCAATAGATTCATCATCATAGAGGCCACTCCACACAACTGTTAATAGGTCTAGATCCAACAATATAGGCAACATACAATTTTCTGAACTCTTATGTAAACAATATCATACTAAAATAACAAATCCGCAACTATCTGGAAGTACGGCACAACATTCAAGTGCTTCAAGAAAAATCGGTCACTAATAAAATTGAATAACTGTGCAATAACATATCCGTCACCATCATGTGACTGCTGCACCTTACTGAGTTCAGGTTGTCTCAGATCGAAATACTGCTGCACCTTGTCCTTGGAGTCAATGCCAGGGATTCTACATCGGATAACGATTCTTCTTGGCACTTGTACGTCACCTCCGTACGTGTGTTGGACTAAAAATAGGGAGCAATGCTGACTGGCCCACTTATCGTAGGTACGAGGACAGAGAAACAGCTGGAACTCCTGACTATCTTGCTCTCGAGAGAAAGTTCGACTTGGAAAAGCCTCAGAATTGTGTGCAAAGATGTGGCTGTAGAAAAATCCATTGAGGTTGATTGTCCACACAAAGTGAAGAAAGCCACGAGCCTCATAAACAATGCTATCATCTTCTGGAGCAATTTCACTCGGCGTTGACTCAGTAGTGCGTACGGGTACAGTGGCCATCGCATATTTTGCTCTCAACTCTGCAGGCATAGAAGAATTATACACTAACAGCAATAAGATAAAATTTCTAGAGAGTTAGAACTCACCGGTCATTGATTCTCTCAGTTTCATATTTTCAGCAGGAAGTTCTTCAAACCGCTGTTAGGGCATTCGGTGTTGTGTCACATAGCCTCGTTCCCAGGCTCCTCCCAGCTTTTTGTCGCATACTGTACATGTACAATATGCGACAAAAAGCTGGGAAGAGCCTGGGAACGATATACTCATAGTATCTAGCTAATAACAATGATCACAGTGTATGAGGGAATGTAGCATATTAATCCTTCATAACTGCCTAAAGTAACCTGAACAGTGAAAAGTGAAAAGCACGTATACAGTATGTATTAATGAACCAATGAGCATTTGGGAGGCTATGACTACAGCTTTTCTGACTCGTATTTGTATAGCCTCGTCCCCAGGCCTCCGCCCAGATTTTATCTCAGCTCCGAGATAAAATCTGGGTATAGAGGCCTGGGAACGAGGCTGATAATTATTTGTATAGGATTGTGATTTGGGAAAAGTTTACTCAAAGAACTAGCAAAGTGATTACACGAGCAATTTCTGATGCTCTCGGGCTACAACAATTTGGGAACAAAATTATGCACTCCTTTCTATGGGTGGCAACTTGATATGATTTGAATGTTGAACAGTATTTCTGGTGTCTTTGCTAACCTGCAGTCTTGTAGTAAGGGCACTGATGCTTTCAGCAGCTTCCTGGAGGTTAGTTGGAGTGGGCGATATCATTGGCTGTGTTGTTCTGGCACCGGCATGCTGCAGCAGCTGCATGATGACGCAAGAGGCAGGAGTCTATGATATTTCTAGTGATCTTTTGGTACTACATACTTCTAGTACTCTAGGACCTAAGAAACTATCTCCAGTTTAAATCTCCAAAGGGGTAACATACTAAAACGACTGTCTTGAACTAAAGTCTTTGGGGTGATATGTCTAATAGTCTAGTAATAACTGAGTCTGAGTGACATAACAATGCTGACAGTAGCAGGAAAAGGTCTTCAGAGTATCGCTGGAAAATAACTGACCATATACATACAACACATGCATAGGGTTCATAGGCCTACCTGGATATCCTCCTTTGAAACCCCACTGTTTGTGATCGTCCGATCAAACACAGAGTCCTCGCCAATCATGAGTGAAAGAATATGAAGGTTGAGGAAGAACCCCAGCTTGTTTTTCGACTCAATGATGAGAAATGGTGCTAGTGATGCTGGGATGAGGAAAGACAAGCTAATGCAGCCTGGTTTTGCTTCATGAAATCTGAGAGTGTACGGTGCAAGAGAAAACTCATCAATGAACGACTGCCAAAAATCTTCCACACATTTCAGAGTGTATTCTGACCACCTTTCTCCGAGCTTAACAATCAATTTCACAAAGTCGGGCTTTGGAGGGGGGGACGACTGTACCTCCTTCGAAACTACAGTCGCGTAATGGCTGAGCTTGGTGTTGAGGTAAAATGCACGCAATTCCTTTTCATATTGTTTCAGTCGTTCCTTCATTTCGAATGTTCCACATGCCTCAACCACTGCTGCAAGCAGGCCATAGCTGTTCCAACTCCAGTATTGATACTGACCTAGAATAGTGAATAGCTCTTCCAAACTAGTAGCGTTGCGGATGTCATTAAGATGCTGTTGGAAAAACAGCACATTTTCATGTTTTTCCGAGACGGGGAAGTTAGCTACAATCACCCGCATCCTGCCAATGTCTGCTCTGCTTGCTTGAAAGTCGTTCAGTGTGTCAGTGACAACAATAGCGAATCGGGTCTTGATGTGCACAAGGTTTTTGCTGACAATTTCTTCCAAGATTTCACCTGCAGCAGTGCATGAAAAATTATGTAATGAAAGCAGTTGTTATGCAAGAATTGACTGTGCTGTAGAGGCCAGCACGATTTATGACGAAATTCAGTTTGTGCAAACACTAGCCAAGAAATTTTATCTCTGTATAGGAGTTTAAACGTTTGGCACAATTGACTGTGTATTGTCATGAAGAAACTAACGGGCTAACTTAGTGCAGTTTAAAAAATATACACGTTACAAAAATATACACGTTCCATTACACATCCGTGTTTTCACACGTTGCCAAAGCGGAATTTATATGCCTGTCATGATTTTCATCACAGACCTCTCCCTCCTCCTTCCACCCTCCTTTCCTCTTCTCTCTCCTCCTCCTCCTCCTCCTCTCCTCCCTCCTCTTCTTCCCCCCTCCTCTCCTCTCTCCTCCTCTTCCTCCTTCCCCCCTCCTCTCCTCCTCGTCCTTATGTCATGCATGTGTAGGAGTTAAGACCTCAAGATATTGTAACTTCTCAAGTATCATACCTTACATTTCCTAGTAGTATTCATGTACCGTGGTATGTCATAGATGTATGTCACGTCATAGGTTGGTTGTGTGACATCACAGCTACGGCATGTAATGCAACATGACATAATTATGCTCTGCAACAAGGACTTTGGGTTGTTAATAACTTGTAGTGATAGCATTGTTTTGGTGGTGGTACTGGCATATTTTTCCAACTGCATGACAACAGGGGTTTCCTGTTTGCCGAAGCAACTGCTTTGCTGCAACAGTTTTTCACGACAGGTATGGAGGTATGATAATCAGTTGCAGGTGAGGAAAGACAAGATTCCATGATTATAATATGTTCAGCACATAAAATCACTCACCTGAAACTACATGCATGCAAATGTCATTCTTAAGTGACAATATTCATGTAGCTATCAACTATATTGCATAGTTGTGCTGTGTGGGGCAAAAGTCATTCATACTCAGTCTGGACCCAATTTAGGTTGAATCAACCCTACATTGCAATTGTGCATTTAGTGGGTTAGCTAACTAGCTAATTAGCCCACTCTAGCTTGTTCGGCTCCCTTCAATGGTTGTACTAGCAGGCCCGTAGCAGCATACTAGCCTCGTTCTGTCGTCCCTTGCAGTACTGCAAGTGACAAAATGCTGGGCGGGGCCTGAGAACAAGACAATGCCTGGATATCAAAGCAGTGCTCCAAGTGGGATCTGGCCTATGCAGGGAGAGGTGCTCCAGCCTTAATTTAGATACTGACTTTTTTTTATCCCACTTGCCACCATTAGCTACAATGTCCATGGCTGGAATTCACATGCATGCATGACAGTGAGTGTTTCAATTGCTTTGTTACGTACCTGTAGGGGACAGTTGGCTCGTGTGAGAGTGAGAGCGCTCTAATAGCGATTGCGCCAGCTGCTTGCATCCCATGCTGTCAAGTGCTTTCATGAGGCTGTCCCACGGGCCGACAGGAGAGCTCTGGAGCCAAGTTGAAACCATTTCCTGCTTCTGCCTGGCTTGGTCATGGGGATGGGCCCTCTCTATCTGAGCCAGAAGGCAGTGTTTGAGTCCCAGGTGCATGCCAAGCGTGAACCAATCCAGCACCTCTTGGATTGCATCACACACAAGCTTCCATTCGGGGACATTTGCAACTGCATGGGAAGTAAGTATCAATGGTGATAGCTAGTTTCAATTAACTACTTATGGACCTGGTTGGGGGAGGGTTCCATCTACTGGGGGAGGTGGGAGTGCGTGTCATTCGTGTGTGTGTTTGTGTGTAGTGGGAGTAGCTTCTCCCTCCCCCAAAATGTGACGGAATGCTGGGATCTGCATGATGTCTATGCATGATTGCCAAATCAGTCAGTTTGTTGTCCTCCATGTAGACTTCCAGTGCACTCTTGAATTCATTGTTAGTTACACCAGACCACGGCCCGTCCCAGTTTTGCTACAGATTTCAATACTTGATTGTGCTGTGACTTGACTAGGAAGTGAACACTAGTTTTAATAGTATGTGTAAGGGTAAGGCTGGGGCCAGGCTAAACAGGGTTCATGCCGGTGCTCACCTGCCATATTAAACTTGCACTGGAACGGCGGAAGACTTGCTGGTGCGGTTGTGCGGCAATTTGGTTTGCGCGATGCCTCTTATGCGGAATGCTGGTATTGGTTGGCGATATAGTAGGTGGTCCAGACCCTCACTGCAAAACAAACAGTTTGCCGCACCCTGTTATGCCGGGTTCTCAGTCGCAAACCGCAGCGAGAACCCACGGCGCGGCGATATTGCGCGCGCAAGAGGAAGGGATCTAATTTACCGACTCTGCGATCCAAAATTTTAAAAAGGAACAATGGCGCTGGCTGCTATCTTTGCGAGGCGATTTACGCTGGCATCCCCAGTGTTGTCCGGCCAACTTGCGGCCAGACGTCTCTCTGTGAGTGTGGAGATGAGGGTGCGGCGGCCTTCTTTCGAGGGACCCTTCCCGCCAAAACGGCCAGGGTGCGCACTAAATTTGTCATAGCTTGTGAGTGGTTCAGTGGGGGAAGGGTGACCACCTATAAAGACGGGGTCTGCTTTTCAGTGGGAGGTAACTCCAGGAAGGACCACAGACTCGCCGTTCAGGCTCTGAAGAATTTTTTTGTATGACTGCATGATGGCAAAGAAGGCGGCGGGGGGGGGGGGGGGGGGGGGGGGGGGGGGGGGGGGCTGAGCTTAACATCGCTAAGTGTACACAGTTCCATTTGGATGCGTTCTCTGCTATATAGACCTATTGCAGTTGAAGTCGTCATAATGAGAATACGGATAGGTTCCCTTATTATAAACATGGTGGCTGTTTCCATTTTTGGAGATAACAGCTTCTATGGCGATCTCGGCACAATAAGTATCATTGGAATATTGCTTCAGCCCTAGCCAGTGGTGATACTGCCATTGGAGAAAAGGGAGAAGCGTAGAGGCCACTTATTAATATCTGGTGGACCCCACTAGGACTAGCCTCGTTCCCAGACCTCCACCCAGATTTTATCACAGCCATGGCTGCGAGATGATTAAATCTGGGTGGAGGCCTGGGAACGAGCCTACACTAGGACTACTGTGGCTGTTTGTTAGCTAAGCATTATTCAATTAGTACCACCTGCTCCCCTTGTTGCAGTATGTGCTCTTCACACAACCCCCTCACACGCACACATGACCCCTCCTCCCTTCCCCACACATGCACACATGACCCCTCCTCCCCCTCCACACACACACATACGACCCCTCCTCCCCTCCACACACACACACACACTGACCCCTCCTCCCCCTCCACACACATGCACACATGCCACCCCTCCTCCCCCTCCCCACACACACACACATGACCCTCCTCCCCCTCCCACACACACACACGACTCCTCCCCACACCCCTCCTCCCCCTCCCCTCACACGCACCCCCCACTGCACACACCAGGAATCCCTACATACTCTTTGTTAAAGATCGGTTCAGTAAGCTTGATCAGACTGACACCCCAACGTCTAACATCAAGGCGCTGGGTGAAATGTGGAAGAATCTTGATATGAAGAAAAAGGAGGTAATTTCCACGGCAACAGTGTTTACACAAGTGATCTCTGACCTCATGTTTATGGCACAGTCCATATTCGTTTACTATGTTAACTGTAAGGACCACATAACATTTAATATCCGCTTTGCTGTGACGAGTGTATAAATATAAATCGAACGTCCGCGGTGCCAGTGGAATTCCACCGCGATTAAGTGCATGCGCAAACAGTGGAAACCAGGCCCTTTTCTCCTCCCCATCTCGGGCCTGGGAATGAGGCCATATTTGGCTTGGAATTGTGCATAGCAGTGAGCCTATGATATTGTACCCATGCTTAGCCTAGTCATCTATAACTCTGATTTTCTGTCCAGCCGTACTACAACCAGTTTGAGGAACTGAATAAGACCTACAAGAAAGAAATGGCAGACTTCCTGAACAAGATGGGGGACAACAAGAAGGAGTATTTGCAGCAGCTGAGGAAGTACCGTGGCCAGAGGATCAAGTACCTCTCGCGGTTTCGCCTCCAGAAACAGGGATTGCTGAAGGTATGAGCTGCCTGTGATTCAGGGGAGGGAGGGAGGGAGGGAGTCTCAGGGTGCTCATTTTGTGGTCTCACTGTTCTCCTTACTTGCCCCTCTTACCTCCTCTTCCCCTTCTTGCTCCTCTACCTCCTCCTCCTCCTCCTCTCCTCCACCTCCTCCTTCTCCTCTCCTCCTCCACCTCCTCCTCCTCTCTCCATCTTCTCCTCTCGTTCTTCTTCCTTCTCTCTCCTTTGATCTCTCTCTCCCCTCCCATCGCCTCTCTTCCACTCCCCCTCCTCAATTTCCTTCCACCCTTTGTCCTCTCCTCCCTCCTTCCTCTCCTCTCTCTGTCTACCTGTTCCTCCCCCTCTCCCATTCACACACACACATACGAATGAAAACAGCCAAGAAAGCTCTCTGTAATCAATGTTTTCATTTCTAAAACTGTGAAAGGCAAGATTCATTCCTGGGATGAAGCTCCTGTAAGTCTAATCCCCCCCCCCCCCCCCCCCACCACACACACACACACACACACACACACCACACACACACCACACACACACAAAAGCACGCACACACACACAAGCACACACACGACTGCCACCGTAATCCTGTATACACTTGAGTGCAGTACTCTCCTGGTAGCGGGAAAGATGTTTCGTGTAGTGCGATCAATGTTTGAGCACTTCGGAAAAGCTATGAGGATTCCCACGATACCATTACAATTGCTGTCATGCATTCCATTGTCCAAACCCCTTGGGTCATTCGCATGTTGGGAGCTCTGCGAGAGGCTACCAGGAGTGTGGTTGCCATGGTAATCATACTATGCTGTCATTCACATGTAGGAGGCTCTGCGTGAGGCGTACGAGCAGTGGAAGAAGCTTCCTGAGTCCGAGAAGAAGGTATGCTGTTAACTGCTATCCCACTGCCAGTATCTGATCACTTGCGGTATGCATATACAAAGCGGGAAAGGCCTGGGAGAGCAGGTCGTGATGTCAGCTAGACAGATGGTAGACACACGGGGAGTGATCCCCGACCGTAAAATTCCCATTTTGCATTGACCTGTTCATGGCGTCATGAACAACAAACAGTATTGATGCTGCCTGGGAACTCTCTGACTTCTGGCCCTCGGACTGATATTCCAAGAAAGAGCCAAGTTCAAGATTTTTTGGCCGGGCACTGCCCCCTGTGTGTCTACCATCTGCCTAGCCTCGTTCCCAGGCCCACACGCGGAACACAGAAATGGGCCTGGTGACGCTTGGCAAAATTCCCATATGTGCTGAGCTCAGCAGTCTTGATTTCGGGGAGGCGAATCACTTTCGTCCATTGCCAATTACTGCATAGAAATTACATTCTTTCCCATGAAAAGTGTAGCCGTTTGATAAACCGCTGTTTCTAGCCTTCAAGACTCACCTCTGGTCGCTCCTTGGCAAGGACTTTCTACTTAGCCATCGCCAACAGCTACCTTCCGTGTGATTTCGAATGCATCCAAGTAAGGAATGTAATCGATTACGCAATTATGCTGACTGAGCACAGATGGGAATTTTGCCAAATGTCACCAGGCCCTCTTCCGTGTTCCGCGTGAGGGCCTGGGTACGAGGCTACCATCTGCCTACCTGACATCACTGCATGTGACCAGATCTCCCAGGTCTCCCCCCTCTATACATGACAAGCGATCAAATACTGGAGGGTGGGAATGGCCTGTAGACCATTCAATGCACAATGTGAGAGGTACACTGTAGCATTGATAATGGATAATGGAAGTTCATTCGGGGAAGTTCACCTAGCATTGATGGAAGTTCATTCGTGCGTTTACAAAAAAGGATATTTCTTGGAATGTCGGTCCGAGGGCCGGAAGTCAGAGAGTTCACTAGGCAGCATCAAGACTGTTCGTTCCCAGGCCTTCTCACCCCAGTTGTCCTTTGGAGTAGTTGGGATGAGAAGGACTGGGAACGAGGCTAAGTTTCATCTAGTCTCATACCCAGGCCTTCTCACCCCAGTGTTTGTCGCTTGCAGTACTAACGTGGGAGAAGGCGTGGTAAAACTTGTCACATGCAGTGATGTACATGGTTGTGTGGAGGAGTGGCACATTCTTTCTGTACAGCTCAGGGACGACTTTCTGAAATGTCACCAAGACTGCCTGATGTCGACCGCTCAGCTGCTCCATGGTCCCTGGTTGCGATTGGTAGTGTACTCACTAACTTGCAGTTTATCCAAAAATGTGCCATTCCTCAACTTGTCTTGTATACCTAACGTCTGGGTATACCACTGTACATGACAAGATTTACCACACCTTCCGCTGTGGTAAGTGTTGCAAGCGAAAAATACTGGGATGAGACTGAGTCTGAGAATGTCCTATAGCACTCTTTGAGTGGAAGTTGATTGCCATTACATACCAACCATGTTACCAGTAAATATCATGTGCCTCGTGGCTTGTCTTGTTTCCATGGTTACACAGAAATACACAGATGAGACGGCTGAGCTAAACAAGCAACGATTGGCTGAATATCAACAGAGAGTGAAAGCAGCTGAGAAAGCCAGCTGACTATCTGTGGTATGACGTCGCAGGCTACACTCTAGTTTTGGATCTATCTGTTTGGCAATTCTACTACTTATTAATTCCATCATCATGATCTTGTACTCACGTGATTCAAAGCATTATTTCACCCAACATCACCATGTTTGTACTGTAGGCCTCTTTGAGTTTAATGTACCACATTGTACATGACACACACACACGGAAATCATTGATTTACAACATGTTACTAGTATGGTGCATCGGCTTGATATGCCGAAGTCGTTTTCAGAGATGGTGGAATGAAATCTGAGATAAGTGGGGAGAAATCTGGGATTTTTCTCGGCCGACAGTGACACTCCTGTGGATCATCAGATGAGTGACGTAACTAGTTCGGCAGAAGCTGCAGAAGAGTGAGCATTGTTCTGATGATTGTGCGCAGCTCCTTCATGTGAAGGACAAATAGAAATGATCGAGCTATAATCCTGGTCCCACCAAATCCATGGTATCCTATACGTGTAGTCCTGCCGACTGTCCAGCACGCAATACGCATGCACGCATACCTAGCTATCTGGGGGTGGGGCTAGATGAGATGACGTTTCATCCCCAGCCATAGGCCATGCCCACCGTCCGGCCTGTTAGCTAGTTGGCTGTGCCTAATTAAGTTGCCAAGATGGCGTTCTCCAAGCCTCCTCGTGTTGCTATTGTTGGTGCAGGGGTTATAGGCCTGTCCATCGGAGTGTGTCTTGCTGAAACGTATGGAAAACAGTTGGACGTTACGATCATGGCCGACAAATTCACTCCTGACACGACGAGCGACGGGGCGGGAGGAGTAATCGTGTGTTTCACCAAGGGGTTCTCCGAGGCAGCTGCATATGACCTACAGCGATGGACTACGGAGACCTTCCACTACTTCACAAAGCTTTATGAGTCGGGGATACGAGACGAAATAGGCCTGAGTCTGGTGACAGGGTATGACATTCACACAAAGCCAGCCTCGCTGCCATGGAACAAGGACTTGTTGTTTGACTTTGAAGTTAGGAGCAATCAGCCTTTGGAAGCTGCTCTTGATCTTCCCTCTCCGCCAGGTGGAGTTGGTCGAAGAGATGGCTTGGTAACAAAAGGTTTGAGTACGCAGGACGTAACTGTTTGGAAATTTAAAACCTTTGTGATAGAAGGAAAGAAATATTTGCCATGGATGATGAAGAAGTTTCGGGCATTGGGCGGACTCATTTTGAAACACAAGGTCGACAGTTTAGGAGAACTTGGAGACTATGACATCATCTTAAATTGTGCTGGACTTGGAGCCAGAGAATTGGTTGGGGACAAATCTGTTTACCCAATCAGAGGTCAGAGTGTTGCTGTTAACGTTCCTTCCTTCGGTAAACACTACGCCATAGTGGAAGATGGCTTGCTATACGTGATCCCACACAAAGACTACTTAATTTTAGGGGGCACTGCTGATGAGAATAATTGGTCAACGACCCCTGATCCCGAGACGAGGGAGGAAATCCTGCGGAAGTGTACAAATGTGCTGCCGATGTTACGAGGAGCAGAGGTGGTGGGAGGATGGGCGTGTTTGAGGCCAGCTAGAGGGGAAGTTCGTTTGGAGCTGGAAAATCCAGGGGCCTCCCCAAAAGTGATCCATTGCTATGGTCACAGTGGTCAGGGGTATGTTCTGCACTGGGGCTGCGTGCAAGATGTGATGAAACTCATGCAGAAATGTTTGGAAGGAGGTGGTATTGCTGCACGACCAATCAAGGCCAGACTATAGACTATTCACTGATTACGCTTCTTGAATTTGTTCACTTCACTTGACATTGTAGCTGAAAATGAAAGTTCCGGCTCATGTTGTTATGCAATAATGACTCCCTAGCATTTTAGTTACAGCTACAACAGTTGTAGTTGTCTGGTCCAGTAATTTGGTTTTCGAATGTCAAACTTTAGTGTTCAAAACTAAAATCTGACTATGAATTTAACCTCACTCGGACAGCTGTTTTAGTTGGATTGTCACACTAGCTATAGGGTCATTCCATGTCAAATCAACACAAAAAAATCCTGACCTCTTCCGATTTTGACGAAACTTCGTGAGCCTGTTAGTTCTATTAGGAAACCACTGCACACCAATTTTCAGCTTCTGAAGTGCTATAGCTTTTCAACTGCAACAAATTTAATTTTGGCCTCAGGTGCCCGTTTTAGACCGCGTGCCATCACTGAAATACACATATCTTCAGATGTGATCAACGTAGAGAGTAGCAACAAGGATTTTCTTGAAACCCTTGAAAGGCTCTTTCATTTGGCATATAATTATTGACGTTTGATCTAATTAAAGTTCAAAGGTTATGTAATCTGACCTTTGACCTTGGTTCTGGAAAAACGAAAGTTTTGGTTTTTTCCAAACTTTTTTTACTTGAACCTACATGTGTTTATTCACCAAGTTTTAATTTGGGACTACAACGGGAACAGCAGCTATAGACCAAAATGTAGTACATGTAGCATGTATGAAATATGTGCACATAGCATACACAGATAATGGGTCTAAAACCCATCATGTTTACTAACCTGCCTAGTTTTATTAATTGCTGAACCATAGCTCTTCAGTTGCAGCTCAGCTTGCTGTCTGTGTCAGTGTGTATGTACGACCTTTCGTAGAATTATAAGTAACTGGCTTCACTTGCTTCAGCTACATGTACTGCTGTTACTAATGTACAGCTCATTCAGGCTCTCACCAACAAGCAAGGTTCACGCAGTATGAGATATACCATAGGATGCTGTGGAGATCAGCTGCACACAGGCTCACCAAGTTTCGTAAAAATCGGAAGAGGTAAGGATTTTTTTGTGTTGACTTGACACGGAATGACCCAGCTAATATAAAGCATTCACATATATAACTGTATGTGGTTAAGCCGTGCACGTCATACTTTCTGGGTTTACACAGCACAAGGGATGATCACACAGTGCCAGGCAGTTAAGCCACCTCAAACTTCCACAGTATACAAGCTATTATAAAGCATTCACATACACAACTATCTGTGGTACAGGTAGTTATAAGCCACCTCGTACTTTCTGGGTTTACACAGCACAAGGGATGATCACACAGTGCCAGGCAGTTAAGCCACCTCAAACTTCCACAGTATACAAGCTATTATAAAGCATTCACATACATAACTATCTGTGGTACAGGTAGTTATAAGCCACCTCGTACTTTCTGGGTTTACAAAGCACAAGGGATGATGACACAGTGCCAGGCAGTTAAGCCACCTCAAACTTCCACAGTGTATATATTATACAAGCTATTATAAAGCATTTACATGCTGTTTGTGGTACAGGTAGTTAAGCCACCTCATGTTTACACAGCACAAGGGATGACTATACACAGTGCCAGGGCATACCCGAATCTATGGAACGTGAAATGGAATGAAATGGAATGAAATAAAACAGAATGACGGTAATTAGACAGGCTATTATGCTATTGTCGCAATTGCCTCCATGTGTAGCTAGCAATAATGCCCATCACTCTGAAACAAGGCGCGAGTTGAAGGGATTACAACATGATGTGGTATGTAGTTGCTTCGCTCACCGTTAATACATGACTTGTTCTTTTGCACCGTACATGGTGGCTGCATCACGCTACCCGGTACCATGGACAGTAGTCTGATAGTGTATTGTCCATGGAGATTCCCAGGTCACACGTGCGTGCTCACTCCAGCTACTATTATTCCGTTCCATTTCATTAGCATGAATACAAAAAACGTATACATGCTACTACATTTTGATCTATACAGTTGCTGTTCCCATTGTAGTCCCAAATTAAAACTTGGTGAATAAACACATGTAGGTTCAAGGTCTTTGTAAAAAAAGTTTCCAGAACCAAGGTCAAAGGTCAGATTACATAACCATTGAACTTTGAATAGATCAAACATCAAACTCTTATATGCCAAACAAGAGAGCCTTTCAAGAGCTTCGAGAAAATCCTTGTTGCAACTCTCTACGTTGGTCACATCTGAAGATATGGGTATTTCAGTCATGGCACGCGGTCTAAAACGGGCACCTGAGGCCAAAATTGAATTTGTTGCAGTTGAAAAGCTATAGCACTTCAGAAGCTGAAATTTGGTGTGCAGTGGTTTCCTAATAGAACTAACAGGCTCACCAAGTTTCGTCAAAATCGGAAGAGGTCAGGATTTTCTTGTGTTGACTTGACACGGAATGACCCTATAATGGTTACTCAGATCTCGAGAGAATAATTAAACTAAAACGATGTGCATATGGATATTGCTCCGGCAGGAAATAAGTATAGGTAACGAACACACATATGCATTCAGCACCGGCCTTTTTAGCTACCTTAACCGACTAGACTACCCTAACCCATCGCCTACTTCCTGCCAGACAGAAAAACTGAAATGTTGTTAGCCGTACTAGACTGGTGTGGGAACTCCCAGGTTTGGAACATGCAGCAGATGTATGGTAGCCTGATGGGAATTAAGGCAGCAAACAAGAAACTGGAGGCTTTCGAAGACAAGGTGGGTAGCTAGGCGATTCAAGTAGGACACTGGTGGCTGGAGCTGCACTATATACAAGGTACACGGAGGAAGCTGGAAGAGAGGAGGGAAGAGCTGTCGCTATATGGGAAGAGGCTGGAAGACTGGAGGACACCTACGATGGGGGGCGGGGCTCGATGACGCATCGTCCCTGCACCACATGCACAATCTATAAGCCAAGATGGCGTTCTCCAAACCTCGTGTAGCTGTCATCGGCGCGGGAGTGATCGGACTCTCAGTCGGAGTGTGTCTCGCCGAGACGTATGGAGAACAGCTGGACCTGACCATCATGGCCGAGAAATTCACTCCTGACACGACGAGCGACGGGGCGGGAGGAATAATCGAGCCTTACACGGTAGGGTTCTCTGGGCAGGCAGCTAGAGACCTAAAGCGATGGACAACTGAGACCTTTCAATATCTGAAGAACGTCTATGATTCGGGGGTGCGAGATGAAATAGGTTTAAATATTGTGTCAGGGTATATGATTCATTCAAAGACGTACCCTCTGCCATGGAGCAAAGACCTGTTCCTAGACTTCAAAGTTTTGAAGAATCAGTCTTTGGAAGCTGCCCTCGATCTCCCCTCTCTGCCAGGCAATGCGAGTCAAGGAGAGAGTATGACAACTCACACATCCCAGTATTTGAGAAAGAAGAACCTAACTGTTTGGAAGTTTAAAACATTTGTGATAGAAGGGAAGAAGTATTTGCCGTGGCTGGTGAAGAAATTTCGGGCATTGGGCGGACTCATTTTGAAACACAAGGTCGACAGTTTACAAGAACTTGGAGACTATGATGTCATCATAAATTGCACGGGGCTTGGAGCCAGAGAATTGGTTGGTGACAAATCTGTTTACCCAATCAGAGGTCAGACTGTAACTATGAATGTTCGATCCTTCGGGAAATATTATGACTTTGAAGACGAAGACCATCTGCTCTCTGTAATCCCGCACAAGGACTACGTGATGTTGGGGAGCACTACTGATGTAAACAATTGGTCAAAGATCCCGGACCCTAACACAACCAAAGAAATGCTACACAAGTTTCATGATTTGCTGCCAATGTTACGAGGAGCAGAGGTGGTGGGAGGATGGGCGTGCTTGAGGCCTGCTAGAGGGGAAGTTCGTTTGGAGCTGGAAAATCCAGGGGCCTCCCCCCAAGTGATCCATTGCTATGGTCACAGTGGTCAAGGGTATGTTCTGCACTGGGGCTGTGTGCAAGATGTGATGAAACTCGTGCAGAAATGTTTGGAAGGAGGTGGTGGTGCTGCACGACCAATCAAGGCCAGACTATGAAATTAGCGGCATGCAGTGTAAAATTAGCGGCATGCCGTGTGGATGGCAAGTTAAGTGCATTGCGATTGACCTTGCTCAGTTTGCTTGCTCAGTTGTGGCTAAATTGAAATTACAGGTAGCTAGCTATAATTTTATGGGGGTTTTTTCCTATGGAAATTTGTTGCAATCAGTAGGAAACAGGAGCCCAGTAGCCGAAGGCTAATACCAGGGGACCCCTAATTTCATATTCACCATACTAGTTAGCCATAAATTATCTATTTGAGTTAACTACTGACTAAACTTTTTCGAAAATGTGGGCAATCCACAAGCTGCACCTTGAATCTCAGAGAATGTCCATCGCCATGGGGTTAATTATTGCTCTCCTCTAACCTCAGCTGGTTGCTAAGAAACTCTTGGGTCTGTTGTACTTTGGGTCCCCTGATTTATACACGGACCAGTACTCCGACAGTCACATCCAATTACTGACTGGCTCACTTTGAACTGACTGCATAATACTTCGTTTAGTTAAACATAACTAACTATATTATAACTAAGTACCCGTCTATGAGTAGGTATGGCAGTGACCAGTTAGCTAAACGGAGTTAATTGGGGGGATGTACTCTGGCCTTATTTTCGACGAATTTTTCGTACTAGCGGGCTCTTTGTTGTATCATTTAACATTGTTGGTACAAATAAAGGAGAGAGAAAAATGCTGCCTTGTGCTAAATGATATCCCTGGGAAGTTGCCATGCTGATATGTATGCCTGTAGCTAAGCTATAAGGTTTCCCACGCCCAGAGACCAGGTGTCATAAACATTTACACACCCCGTAAATTTAATAATAAATAATGATTTTATTGACGGTAAAGGCCAGAAGGCTCATAAGTCACAGTATAAGTGTGTACATGAATGTGATGAGTTGAGGGTGGGCTGCGGTTTAACCTTGAAATTGAGCAGACCTGTGCTTGGAAGCCTTGTATATAAACAAACCTAACAAGTGGTGTAACTTCTTATCGTTCACTGACCACACAAATAGAAACTTGTCTAAAGTACTGAGATGGAGAAAAGAGTGATTCATTGCACAACAATATTTTAATAGTGATGAGCGTTCCGGTAATTCCTCATACAGTTTACAAGAGAACATGAAGTGTGGTTCATCTTCGATTTCTGTGTTGTTGCAGACCCAGCATGTTCTTTGGTCCGCGGGTATTGGTGAGGGCATTGCGTACCGACCTGTTTCTATTCTCAAGGCATGTGCACTCACTCTTAATTTGCATATTGGTATTCTGAGATACGAAGGTAAGGTTAGATAGGCTTCAGGAGCTAGGTTTCGTTTAAATAACTTGTACAGTCTTAGTTTCCCTGTTGTGTTGCTTAGCTCACTTTGCCATGACTGTGTGTACTGATCTTGAAGTCTTTGTTGGAGGTTATTGATGACTGCACGCTGGTCCACTATCTGGGGATTTATCCAGATTTCAGCGAATCCTGCCCTCTCTAACACCTTTTTAATGTGTACTGCCCAAGGAGAATCACTGAGCGATTCCAGGTAGGCTTCACTGAGGTAAGGAGAAATTTCCCGATCTGTTGCCAGTCTCAGCCAGTACTTAACCATTAGGACATTTCGTCTAACGTCTAGTGGTGTTCTGCCTATTTCTCCATAAACTGCGAGATTTGCTGCTGAACTTGGTAGACCTAGCGCAAACTTTATAAATTTTCGGTGCACTTTTTCAATCTCTTCTGCCTTTATGTAGCCCCAAGTCTCACTACCGTATTCCAGGACTGGTCGTACAAGAGCATCGAATAGATGGCTGAGCAGTAACGGGTTAGGGTATTGTAGTTTCGAAGCCTTTTTAAGCAGGCAGAACAGAGACTTTTGACCCTGTTTTGCTAGGGTGTCCACTGCTGTTTTCAGGCCCCCGTTGCTTGTTAAGATAATTCCAAGGTATCTGTATGACTTTGTTACTTCGATTATCTGGTTGTGCAAGCTGTAGGGCGGGCTGGGGTCCTTTCTCCTTTGGAACCTAAATTCCATAACCTTCGTTTTCTCCATGTTAATTCTCAGGTTCCATTTTGAGCAGTAGTCCCCCAATATCTGAATCGATTTCTGTAGGCCTGCTGGAGTGTCCGCTAGTAACACTAAATCATCAGCAAATAATAAGAGGTGGAGGTTTGTAGAATTGATTTCAATTGAACCCGAGTTGTTTTCTACAAGGTACTTCTCGAGGTCGTGAATGAAGAGGCTGAATAACAGCGGGCTTAAGTTACAGCCCTGTCTTACTCCCTTCCTGTACAAAAATTCCTCTGATGAATGAATGAATTTTATTTTTCGGTCTCATCACATGACGGCAGGCCATAAACTTTGACCCATGGGACCACAGTACAAACTGAGTTAATATAAAAACACATAATGGGATTGTTGGGGGGGGGGGGGGGGGGGGGGGGGGGGAAGAGTTTGTCTGCAGGGCATTGCCTCTACTAAGTGTTCATTGGACTCGGGTGATGCTGCCTGGACCTGAGATTGGAGGTTGCAAAGCTTAAAGTGGTAAGGTTTTTCTTGTTGTGGGCTCGTCCGGGTGTGGTGAGGGTTGGGGTAACAGAAAGTGCTTTCCTTCAGTTGTGGCATCCGTAATACTGCCTTTGACCAGAGTAGGTCCTCAGGTGGGAAGTCACATAGACTGAACTTCAGAGTTTCTCTCTGCTATAGTTGTGCAGATGCATGGGCTGTCTGTCACGTTGGCTTCTTGGGTAGAGGTCTTGCATGTACGTGACAGCAGTAAAAGCAAAATAGGAGTGCAAAACAAAACTAAAAATCACTGTGGTGAATAAAGGCAGGGGACAGATAACAATTTTTTTTTTTTTTTTTTTTTTTTTTTTTTTTTTTTTCTTCTTCTTTCTTCTAACTGACTTGAATATATATTAGCACTGGAGTAGAAGTTTCCGGTGGAGGAACATGTCGTATACTTATGACCGGGTTTTCTGCACATAACTGCAAGATGAAAACTGACTTGAAATATTAGCGCTGGAGTAGAAGTTTCCGGTGGAGGAACATGTCGTATATAAGCTTGCTTATGACTGGGTTTTCTGCACATAACTGCAAGATGAGGATTGTCCTTTGATGAACTGGGAGGGAGTAGGAGTACAGATTTACCCGATCAGTTTCTCTCTGCTATAGTTGTGCAGATGCATGGGCTGTCTGTCAGGTTGGCTTCTTGGGTGGAGGTCTTGCATGTACATGACAGCAGTAAAATAGGAGTGCAAAAACAAAACTAAAAATCGCTGTGGTGGATAAAAGCAGGGAACAGATAACAGAGTGTAGAATGGAATACACAGAAGACAAACAGAACTGGTGGAATGGTGTCAGATTAGATTTTTTTTTTTTTTTTTTTTTTTTTTTTTTTTTTTTTTCTAACTGACTTTTTTTTTTCTTTTCTTTTTTTTCTAACTGACTTTTTTTTTTGTTTTTTTTTGTTTGTTTTTTTTTTTTGTTTTTTTTCTTTCTTTTTTTTTCTTCTTATTCCTTTTAATTTTTCAAATTGGTGTTTGTAGACAAACTGGAGGTAGGGGGAGCAGGTAGGGAGAGGGAGGGGTAGACAGAGTAAATTACACAACAATGCAAGGGGCTACTTTTGTTGCAGCAAAAAAGCCAAAAGGAGTGCAAAAATACAAAACTAAAAATCACTGTGGTGAATAAAAGCAGGGGACAGATAACAGAGTGCAGAATGGAATACACAGAAGACAAACAGAACTGGTGGAATGGTGTCAGATTAGATTTTTTTTTTTTTTTTTTTTTTTTCTAACTGACTTTTTTTTGTTTTTTCTTTTCTTTTTTTTCTAACTGACTTTTTTTTTTTTTTTTTTTTCCCCCTTCTTTCTAACTGACTTGAATATTAGCGCTGGAGTAGAAGTTTCCGGTGGAGGAACATGTCGTATATAAGCTTGCTTATGACTGGGTTTTCTGCACATAACTGCAAGATGAGGATTGTCCTTTGATGAACTGGGAGGGAGTACAGATTTACCCGATCATGGATGTTTGATTCTGAGGTAACTTTGTAAAGTTGTATCCTAAGCGTTTGTAAGGCTGGGCAGATATTTAGAAAATGGATTTCGTCCTCAATGTCTCCATTACAAAGTTGGCATGTTCTGCGGTTGATAGGGGTTTTTGGATATCTGTAACGGCCAGTCTCGACTTCAAGTGGTAGACAGCCACACCTTAGCATAGTGATGATTCGCCTCCTATTTGTAGAAATGGTTTGGTAGATGTATGGGGTTGGCGCTGGTTCTGACTTGTAACATCGGTAAAAGCGAAGACGGCCACCAGTTTCAGAGTTATTTGGGATTGTGCCAACTGAAGATTTCCATGCCAGTAGTTCTTGACTCATCACTGCATCCCATATGTCATTGACAGCATGCCCTTGGTGGAGGAGGTTTCCCTTGTACAAGGATCCCAGAACCTCTGTTGTGCGGTTTACCCAGTTTGGTGTGCCAGCATCTGCAAGGGACTTGCTCCAAACATATATTCGACGTGTTAGCCTATGACTCTGCATTGAGGTAACTCTGTGCCAAAATTTAAGTATGTTGAATCTGATTAGAGCTCTGAAGGGAATCCAACCTGACTCCCCAAAGAGACCTACTATAGGACACGTCTTCCCCACCCCCAAGAAGTACCTCAAAGCTCTATGCTGAATATTCGTGATCTTTGGGTATTCTCTGTGTCCCCAGATGCATGCATTTGTCATAATAATGGGTTGTACCAACTGGTTAAAGAGTAAAGAATAGGTTTTGAAATGAAAACCTCCTGTTGCTCTCATCCTGTGGTTAAGGAGGGCAAGTGCTCTGTTAGCTTTAGTGATCACAACCTCTAATGAGGCACTCCAGTCTAAGTGTTCGTTAAGGATTAACCCCAGGTATTTATACTGCGATGCATAACTGATTTCCTCTTCATTGAAAGTGAAAGGATAGGTGGATCTTGGCTTACTGCGCAATTTCCTACGGAAATGCACAATATTAGTTTTCTTGAGATTCAGGCCCATATTCCAAATCTTGCACCACTCTGCCACTACATTTATTAGACTTTGGAGATTCTCAGTTGAGGGGGCTAATAGAACAATATCATCAGCATAAAGTAGGGTTGACAATTTATAAGTCTGACAGTTAATTCCTAGTTGTTTAGAGTTAATTTCTGCTACCAAATCATCGATAAACATAGCAAAAAGGGTGGGTGAGAGAATACACCCCTGTTTAACTCCACTATTGACACCAAACCAATCCGTGAGGGTGTGGTTGACATCCACTGAGCAGCAAACGTCCTTATACAAGGCTTTCAAGGCAAGAAGAAATTTACCTGATAATCCAAATCTGGCATTTAGCTTTTCCCAGAGAAGATCCCTGTTCACACAGTCGAAGGCTTTTTTAAAATCTATGAAACAGGCAAAGCTATCCTCCTTCTTTGCCATGCGATTTTCTATTGTAGATGTGAGTGCAAAGATATGGTCCTGGCAGACCTGTCAGTTCGGAAACCATTTTGCTCATCACTCAGAGCATCATGATACTCTAGCCATTCCCTAAGTCGGGTGTTTAGTAGCCTGGAGAATGTTTTGGCGACTAAAGACTGCAGGGAAATACCCCTGTAATCAGATGGGGACTGGGAAGTTGGGTTGGATTTGGGAATTGGCTTGATTATGGTTTTAAACCAATCATCAGGGACTACTCCATGATGAAAACAATAGTTGAAGAGGGGGAGTAGGAAATGAATACAAGCTTCATTCTTAATATACAGGGGTTTGATTTGATCATACCCAGGAGATTTGTTATTATCGTTGGATAGTACAGCAGCTTTCACTTCCTCGTACGAGAAGTTCTCATTCAATTCGGAGGCATCAAGGTTAAGGGACTCTATGGGGTGAGGGGCTTTATGTCCAGGGTTTTGGGGGTTTAATAGAGAACAGAAATAGTCCTTCCATTCGCTAAGTACATCATTCGTTTCGGTTACCATTTCACCGTCAGTTGTACGAACTGTATTAGGTAGTTGCTGGGCAGTTGATCCAATGCCTTTTACAAAATGCCAGAAGGCCTTGGGCTTATATTTCTGTTGCTGTAATAGTTTCAGTTGCCTACCTCTTCTGAAGCGACGTTTACTCTTACGAACAAGCTTGCTAAATTCTTTCTGATTGCTCATGTATGCTAACTTAAGTTCACCATTACCTTTGTTTTGCTCCCAAGCTTTGAGGGAAAGCCTCACTCTTTTGGCCATAGCTTTTAAATGTTCATCCCACCATGGGTTTTCGCGATCAGAAGTTTTTTTTGGGTTAAGGGTTTTCACTTCTAACTGTGCATCAACTATGTTACAAAAGGAGTCATAGACTGAGTTTATATCTACGTGTTGGTTTTGAAGCGACATTTGATCAGCCAGTATACGCAATTGGTTGATGGCTACATTGTTTTGCATGTATCCAGAGGGGGCTCTTTTGACTTTCACAGCTTGCTCAATACTGGTATCTTTTGATGGTTTTCGATGATGTTCCACACATTTGTCCTTTGATGGGGTACCAGGGCAGTATTCCACAGTAAGCAGCCTATGGTCCGGGATGGCAGAATCTATAGGTATACCATTTGAGTTAATGATTTCAAGGATGTCATGAACCTGGAAGTTTTTGAAAGACGTTAGTGTAGAATAGGGAGTTAGGATGTAATCCACCACTGCCAAGCCTTTTGAGGAGACGGAAGTGTAGTTATCCTTACTCCGATCAAAACGGCCATTCAGTATGCATATATCCAGTGCCTGTAGGGTATCTATCAACTCCCTTCCAATTTGATTGACTACTTTGTCCACTGGGACTCTGCTAGGAAGTTTACTGCTATCAGATATATCATCCAACGTACCACATCTTGCATTTAGATCTCCACAGACTAAGAAATCACCTAAATGATAATTGTCTATTATGCTTTTAAGGTATCAAAGAATTCCTGAGAATGGTCTCCCCTAGAGGAGCCTGTTGGAGGGAGGTAGCATATACAGATACCTAATTGTTTCCTACTTGTCCTACAGATCAGTTCTAACCAGAGAATACCCTCGTACTTATCTGTTACAGTAGCAATATCGTATTGATTCAGGACAGACTGCTTGATCAAGACTCCTACCCCCCCAGATCCCCTTATGGCTCTTTTAGAGATACATTTACGATTGTTTCCATACCAACTATACCCCTCTATATTCAAGGAATGTTCATCTCTAAGGAAGGTTTCACATAGGCAAATGATATCTAGGTCAAGGGTCTTAATTATATTAGTACGAAGCTTCTGGGCAGGGTCTAGACTCCACCCACAAACATTCCAGACACCTATGGAAAGGTTGACCGGGCAGGGAGAGGGGGAAGTTGGAGACTCATCAGTGCAGGGATTTTGGGCTCCCCTGCTGGCTGAGTGTTGGGTGTGGCTTGGGGAGGAGGGGAACTGTTGAACAGAGGTGGTAACATGGGACCCCTCAAGGGGGGGCGTTTGGATAAAAAATGCTGATCAGAGGGTGAGGATGGTACTTGTGTATTGATGGGGCAGTGTGCATGAGGTGAATTCCAATCATGGGGCCTTCTGCTTGGTCTTCGAGGGGGGTACAAGCTAAGAAACCATGGAAGGTGAGGATTGGACTTAAGAGCTTTGTCCAGAGCATTGCATCTATCAAGGCTATCACAGGAGACTCTCACAAATTTCCTTGACCCTGAGAAGGCAGTGTCCTGTAGAGTAGGTGTCAAAACACACCCTTCCAGATCTATACCTTCCTTTGTCAATCTGCTTACCACTTCCGGGGTGCTAATTTGACTAGGTATGTTCCTGAGGTAAACCCCCACCTGCTGATTGAGGGAATTTCCTTGGCTGGTTTTGTTGCTATGGGAGGAGGGTGTTTGGGGTCCAGGGGGACAATTTGAAGTTGGGGAGGGAGTATGGGGAGTTGGCAGATTGTGGTCACTAGGGGTGGGTACAACAGGGTGGGGAATATTGGGGATGGCTTGAGAATTCAGTGGGTCAGGAGAAGTTGGTGAGTTGGGGGGTAAGCTACCATGCTTAAACTGGGGGGTTGGCTTGTCTGTCACCTCAGACTCTCCAGAGCTATCACCTAGATGCTGTAGTGACGCAAATCTGTTCGGTGATTCTGGGATATGTAAGTCTAGGCTAACAGGCAGGGAGGAGGCTGGGAGGGAGCCTGGGGAGGAATCTGAAGTTATGAAGTCAATAACACCAGACAGCTTCTCCACTGTGCCCTGGAGCTCTTTCAGGGTATGTTCCAATAGGGGTACTTTAGAGGCTTCTACCTGCAGCACTTTCAGTTCACTAGCTAGGTCCAGAACTTGGAGTTTCGTGGACCTCCACTCATCCAGGCATTTAGGACACAACCACTGGAAACCCTTCAACCTTCCAGCAAGCTTGTATGCTGCCTTTGAGATCCCTACACAAACAATGTGGGCCCACTCATTACACAGATCACATTGCATGCCCTCATCATGCACAATATTTGTGCATGAGAGACAAGCCACACTGTCCTTGGCCATATCACACCTTCCACAAGAATGTAAAGTACAGATACCTTTAGAGGCTAGTAGTAGGTAGCCCACAACTTTGATAGTAATTAGGATTAGGCTGGGATTTGTGGTAGCTAAGGGTAAACAGAGTCTAAGAAGTCACCAGCAACTTGTCAAAAACATTTCACACCTAGCAACAGGTAGAGAAAGGGGCTGTAGAGTTATATTGCCACAGATACACACTGGGAACTAGCTACAGGTAGTTTGTGAGGAGCTATATATGCTGCACAGGCACAGAAGGAAATGGTAAAAGTAGGGGAAGTGGTGGGTGTAGCAGCTGCACTCAACTAAGGCCTCGCACCTACTTCAGTGGGTAGTCACCTTGACACTAACAGACTAATAATGCAATTTAGAACAGCGTCTAGGCAAACACTCAATTAGGGATGGCTACTAGCTGTAAAAACAACTCACTAGGTTCCGAGACAGCTGTAAAAGCGAAGACCTCCAGGAGCTCCAAAAACCGCACCGCACCGCACTTCAATTATTTATGATGTATCCGAATTAAGAGTGACTCTGGAAGAGGCTTGCCCATACATACTCTGGAGAATATTTAGCATTGTGGAACTTAGGCCATACGAGGCAAGCTTGCTCCATAGGAGTCTGTGATCCACTGTATCAAAGGCTTTCGAGAAATCCACGAAACAAGTGTATAGTTGTTTGCCTCTCTTCTTGCGTGATTGAATGGCTGTGTTTAAAATGAATATGGCATCTGTAGTTCTCCTGTTTTTTCTGAATCCAAATTGAGCCTCGGATACTCGCCCTTCCTCTTCCGCCCATGTAGAAATTCTGTCACATAATACACTTGTGAACAACGCCCCCATTACATCTAGAAGTGTTATGCCTCTGTAGTTATTTGGGTTTGTTTTGTCTCCCTTTTTGTGGATGGGTTTTATGTTTCCTACCGACCAGGTTTTAGGGTAAATTCCTGTGCTAAGGACTTTGTTGAAAAGTAGCGTCAGGTGATTAACCAGTCTCCCGTCAAAGAGCTTGAATAAGGCGGGAGGCAAACCATCTTGTCCTGGGGCTTTGTTGCTTTTTTGTAATATGGACATCCGGGATGCCAATACTCACGTGATTTTGTGGATGCGGAGTCACATCGATATATCATTAATTTTAAGTTCCTGCGTTGCATGCGCAGTTTGTCCGTTAACGATCGAGAGCTGTAACTTCGAAATACTAGCTAAGGATGTTTCGGCTACCAATGCATGTACTGGTGTGCATAGCAGTATGCATTGCATCAGCGAATTCGAACGCCTCATCGGAAATCGGCGTATTATTATTACTTCCTAAAGACGATCGGTCTGAGGCCCTCAACAGCGCTGCTCGCCTTGCCGTGGAGCAAATCAACAACAGTACTGAAGTTCTCACTGCCAATCCCGTAACTTTGGTTGCGGTTGAATCCGAATGCGCCGAGACGGGCGCGGGTTCCGAAGCGGCGATGAGTTTTGTCAGGCAGGTATTCATGCACTCGCGTAAGACTCGAATACTTGGTGTTGTTGTCGGTCCTGTATGTCATGAATCTACTCGGATGGTTGCAACCCTCGGATCCCACACGAACGTCTCCCTTGTCAATTTTCAAGTGTCTGTTTCCCCACTTGTTAATCGCTACCCCAACACGTTCGGAATGTTTGTTGCGCCGAATCAGTACATGGAGACCATCCTCCCGCTCATGCTGCTAAACAATTGGAGACAAGCAGTTGTCTTTTATGAAGAGACTGATCCGTTTTTCGTACGAGACTACCTAGTAAACAACGGATCTCTCCTGCTCCTTCCAGTATCGGCAACTTATATTCCAGTAGATAGACTTAATAGAGAATCTGATTTGCGAATCGCCTTTGTTTTTGCAAGAACTGAAATTTCAAACCAGCTCCTGTGCTTAGCCTACCATAATGGCGTGGTATTTCCAGATTACCAATTCATATTTGTAAACAAAACTCAATCGGATTTTGTTGGTGTCAACTTCATATACAATGGACAGCCTTACTCTTGCAGTAACGAGACAAATCTGGACGGACATCTCTTGCTCACTCCCAAAGTTGTCCGCCAAGACAGTATTACACGTGAGGAGATGGTTCCCAGTGGTAGCGATGTTGGCCATTATCCTATTTCAGGAGTCTATGATGGTATATGGTCCCTTGCCTTGAGCCTCAACAACTCCATTGAAATCCTGCAGAATCAGAACTTGACTCTCTTGGACTATCAGTACAGGAGATCTCACATAACAGATATCGTCAGAAATCAGATCTTTCAGTTAGACTTTCAAAGTGCATCTGGTAGAATTCGCTTTGATCCTGCAACTGGATACGTCTCTCGCACCATTGAAATTCACCAACTGGTGGACGGAGAAAGAAACCTTGCATATAACAGTGCTGGAGAGCTGTTCAACGCTTCTAATGAGATTGTCTTCATCCAAGATCAGTTTGAGTGTGTACAAGTTTCAGTACCATCTGCTGTTGCTGTTGTCTTTATACTGCTAACATCAATTGTTGCTCTACCAATCGTCATAGCTCATATTTTGACCTGTGTTAACCGAAACAAACGTCAAATAGAAACATCAAGTCCTGAACTTAGTCACTGCATATTCCTTGGCTGCTACGCTCTGATTTTTTCAGGTTACATTTTCATCGTTGTGTTTGCATTTCCACCAGCGTCTAATTCTCTAGCTGGTTCTGCGACATGTAATCTGTTCATCTGGCTTGGGAGCCTAAGTTACAGTTTGGTATTCGGGACACTCTGTGCCAAGACTTGGAGGCTGTACCGCATTTTTGCATCAGCTTCACACTTTCGCAAAGCAGGAAAGCAACTTAAGGATTACGGACTGGTTACATTTATTGTAACCCTGGTAACATTAAACCTCATAGTCTTAATCATATTCACGGCACAAGCTACGCCGGTGCTGCTCCTCTTTCCTCTTATTGAAACCTTGGAGGAACAAAAGACGTTCTTTCAGCTTGCCTGCACATCAGGGTCAGTAGCTATTAATAGCCTTTGGTATGTTGTGTTGATTGGATACCAAGCTCTTCTGGCATTTGTCATGACAGTCGTTGCTCTACTGCATCACTTTGAAAAAGCAAACACCCTCATTATGCTTGACTATTTTGCTACCATTGACTATTGCCTTGGCATACCAGCCATTATCTTAAGTTCATTTTTCTCAAGCACAGTTATTCTGTTTTCGTTATGGTTTATAGTCGGTACTGTCCTACTTTGCCTTTGTTTCTTCTATGTTTTCCTTCCCCCGTTTTACAAACTCTACAGATTGCCAAAAAATGTTCAGCACTGATGCTATGTCGATCGGCAAAATCATAATATTATATTTATATACTATTTTGTACATCATTTGTATACCTGGTGTCGGTCCCAGGCCCTCCCACCCACTCCTAAAACAAATTTCATTCTACATGTAAGAGCGGGTGGAGGGTCTGGGACCGAGACTATTGTTTATTACAAATGAATGACTCAGTGCTTTTTAGTGAGTAGTTAGTGAACAGTAGTCAGTATCCCAATTAATGATTCTTTTCAACACTTTGTTCATATGATTAGCAAACACCCTTTTTTTAGCACACGTCTTCAGTTGCTGTGTGCCTGTGTGCTCAGTATTTGCCAATGATGAAATAATTATAGCTTCCGGTTTGCTATTATATAAGTAATTAAGCTGTTATAAGCCTAATTCATTGTTGATTAAGTTTATTCATTGCTACCTAGAGAACCGGTTGGTGTACATATTTGCGCCCTTGACTGAATGTATTATTATTAGTATAAGAAATCCCATTTCTCGACCTCACTGTAAAATGAGAAGGGTTGTTTTAACCAGGTTGTGGTCACCTCAGTTGCATCTCAGGGCCCCTTGCAAGGAATGAGCACACAAGTGCATCCCAAATAAGGAAAACCTAATAGAACAGCTGCATGCACTTCCTGCATTGAAACCAATCATTTACACTGCTTGACAACTATAGGTCTTCCAACAGACATATTATACAGATGGGTAAACAATTAAGAGTGGTTATGAAATGTTAGAAGTGAGGCTACACAACATTTGTGGTTGTGGATACATTCTTCGACCACCACAGTACAGTGCAGGAGGCACTGAGATGCAACTAGGGTGACCAGAGTCTGGCCGTTTTTCTCTGCCAGTTGAAGCGAGTACTAGTCTAGGAGAGAGTATGTGTAACGGACCCGAGTCATAACTTGCAGTAACTTGCAGCAGACGAATAGCTACTTTAATAGACAGATAGAACACAGATATATAGAACACATACACCCGAACAAGAACACTGCTTTTATACTTTACAAATGGAAACCATATAATCCACAGGTACAGTAAATTATATAAATGCAACACATTAGCATGGTAGCGTACTAATCACTGACACATAAACAACTCCTAGCACAAATCATGAATCCTTAGTTCAACACATATATAGGTGACATTCACACATTTACACACACAAGGTGTAAGCACAGTCCAGTCTGTCACCTCACAGTATTTGAGAAAGTGGATAGTTTACAAGAACTTGGAGACTATAATGTCATCATAAATTGCACGGGGCTTGAATTGGTTGGTGACAAATCTGTTTACCCAATCAGAGGTCAGACTGTTACTATGAATGTTAGATCGATCCTTCGGGAAATATTATGACTTTGAAGACAAAGACCATCTGCTCTCTGTAATCCCGCACAAGGACTATGTGATGTTGGGGAGCACTACTGATGTGAACAATTGGTCAAAGATCCCGACCCTAACACAACCAAAGAAATGCTAAACAAGTTTTACAATTTGCTGCCAATGTTTCAAGGAGCAGAGGTGGTGGGAGGATGGGCGTGCCTGAAACCAGCAAGAGGGGAAGTTCGTTTGGAGCTGTAAAATCCAGGGGCCTCCCCCCCAGTGATCCATTGCTACGGTCACAGTGGTCAAGGGTATGTTCTGCACTGGGGCTGTGTGCAAGATGTGATGAAACTCGTGCAGAAATGTTTGGAAGGAGGTGGCGGTGCTGCATGACCAGTGAAGGCCAGACTATGAAATTAGTGGCATGCAGTGTGGATGGCAAGTTAAGTGCATTGTGTTGAGTCTATTGACCTTGCTCTTATTCACAACACACTTCATATTCTTTAACATTGTTGTTACAAATGAAGGAGAGGGAAAAAATGCTGCCTTGTGCTATATATCCCTGACAGGTAGCCATGCTGAAATATATGCCTAGCTGTAGGGTAGGTGCAGGTATTATGAGACAGCACCAATTATGGGTTTCATATTTTACTACAATTTATACACATCGTCACTTTGCCTGAACATTGTCAAATGTATCCTCTACCGTTTAATAGAATGAATGGTACAAAGCATTTGGTATTCATGATTTGGGCAGTATTATAACATTTTGATGAAATTTTGGGGTAGCTCCAATTGTCCTAATAAAAAAAACGCAGTGCCAGAATACCAACAAGCACGTTGGTATGGAAATGGTTCTAGCAGAATCTTCTATGCTGGTAGGGTGTAGCTAGCTACCTAGCCAAACGTCAGATGATTAGGTATGAAACATAATTATAGCAAAATTAAACTGGGAATACATAGCCTGTCTCATAATTGCCTCACTAACGTATATTGTGATAAAAATGCAGCCAAACTACAGTACAGAGAAAAGACTGAAACTTTGCCTACCATGGATTGTTAGCACAATTGCTTGTTAATCTATACCACAGTACAATCACATCCTGTTGATAGCTTGTTGGTTAACTTGTAATGGTTTCGTGTCTCATAATAGGGGCGGCTACCCTATGTTTTCTCTATTACAATTTGGGCAGAGTCTTTAAAATTCCATTTCAAGGAGTTTCATCCAGAAAAATATTCAGCGGTATATGTAGTTCTATTTTCAATGTCATGTACTGTTCAAAGCTTAGAAATAGTTTGCAATGTGAATCCTCTCTTTTGTAAACATTCCTGAACCAATGTCACGGTATCGAGTGCACAACCCCAACTTAAAATGACCCCATGCCCCCCGTGGCCATAGTTATGAATCACCACGGGAGAGTTGGGCGGAGTTTCAATCTCCAGTCGAACCCTGCTCCGAATAGGTCGAAGACATGCCCATCCTCCGATCACCTCTGCTCCCTTCAACTCCGGAGCCAGCGCAAGGCATTTCTGGTAGATTATTTCAGCTGTTTTGGGATCAGGAATTGTTGACCAATTATGAGGCTCTGAAGAACCACCAAGGAGTACTGCATCTTTGCGAGGCAAGATGTACGCAACATTGCTGAGGTCATGCTCACGGTGATGGTGGATCTCTTTCATCCATGGTGCTTTCACGGCTACAAGCTGGCCCCGAACTGGGAAGAGTGATTCGTCACCCACCAACTCACGTGCTCCTAACCCAGTGCAATTGATAACGATGTCATAACTACAGAGCTCGGATAAACTCTCGACTTTGCACTGCACATGTACAATCAAACCGCCATTTTCTTTAATCTTCATCATCATCCACGGTAGGTATGTCTCCCCTCTGATCATGAAAGTATGAAATGACCAAATGGTCTCGAACCGCGCGTATGGTAGGTTTAGTGCCTTGGCTTCTGATTTGGTCAACTCCTTGAAATCAATCAGCAGGTCTTTGAACCAAGGAGCCGGCTGTTTCTCCTTGTAGTATTTGTAACTGGGGGTAAGTTGAAGCCCAGTTTTTTCCTCGCCAACTGTGTCCCTGAGGTGCCTGAGACGGTTGAAAGTTCTGATTCCCCATTTTACAGCATCCTGCTCGAAACTGTCACTCCCGCCCGGGACGTAGTTGCCCCCCGGGATAAAGTCTGCCCCTGCACGGTCACTAGTGGTGTTCGGAGAAAACTTTTCAGCAATTATTGTCAAGTCCAGCTGTTGACCATACACTTCTGTGAGGCAGACTCCTACAGAGAGGCCAATCACGCCAGCACCCACGATTGCTATGCGAGGTTTTGAATTTGACATCATTAGCAGCCTATGATAGTACTATCTGCAAAAAAGAAATTAGGATAACATGAAAACGTGTGTGAAGGTAGAAAAAGGGTGTGTCAGTGCTAGGATTTAATCAGCCTAGGCTGGTTTGCAGGGGCTCTTGATTGAGCTGTTTGGAGTTGATGGATTTAATCCTACAGTTCAAAATATGGTTGGCTGTGCCAAGTACAAAGGGGTGACACTCCCACTGACACCATAGTCAGAGCTGCGACCGGGGTCAAGAACCGTCATTTTTGCTGCTTGACCACTTGACCACATCACATAAAGACTCTTGACCGTTTGACTGCGCTGTATTTCAGCCATTGACCGCCGATAGTATACGGAGTCAAGATTCGCTGATAAGCCCGGTCACAGCTCTGACTTCGGCGTCTATGGGAGTGTCACCCCCTTGCAGTAGCTAGCAGGATGTGACATCACATAGTAGCAAAATTATACTAACTATGTGAGACTAGCCAAAGACATGACAGGGCGGCTAGATGGAAAGACCATAATTTTATTTCATAGCCTTTTCAGATACAGACGACCAAGATCTCACCTCTGATGTCACTGCACTAGTGGTGAGTCTTGCCTCCCATGTACATGTGGAGACAGTGAACTTCGAACTTCGAACTTCGAGCCTGGATCTTCGGACCTGGGGTGCCTTTAGGTCTCGTTCCCAGACCAGTCCAGGTAGTTCCGGAACGAGACTAGTGCTACCTTAAAGGTCATATCGTTGGGCAGAAATCTGGTGGTGAGTGCAGTGGACACAACTCAAGTGGCATGAGTGGTAAGATATCTCAAGTGGTAGGCTACCTGTACTGTACGTATCCTATGAACAATTTCATGGTACCTGCAAGGGATCAACTGACTTATATGGACAACATGGATAATTAGTACCTGCCCTGTCCCTAATATACCCTAAGTATTGTGTCCGTATAAGTCAGTTGACCCCCTGCTAGCTCATAATTATACAGTAAGATAGTCAGAGTTACTTCTCAGGCGGGTAACGCTGGGCATATGTTCGGACATTCCCGTACCCAGATCCCACGAGACAGTGTAAGCAAATGCAGAGCTAGGGCTGGGTACGAGTCTAGGACCTCGGATCGGAGGTGGATTAGATTTTTGTTTGTGTACTGTTCAATAGCTGTACAAAGAGCCCTGGAAGTACGTAGGTTCACCCACAAGACACATCCCATCATAAATGCAATCTCTTCCTGTGCAGGAGACGTCTGACCACATGGCGTCATCTCGGAAACCTCGCATAGCCGTTGTGGGTGCTGGTGTGATTGGTCTCTCTGTCGGTCTGTGCCTTGCTGAGACATACGGACAGCAGCTAGACTTGACCATACTTGCCGATAAGTTCTCCCCCGATACCACAAGTGATCATGCCGGGGCAGTGTTTTTGCCTGGGAGCAACTACATCCCAGGAGGCAGCATGCATACGTTTGAGACGGATTCAGAGAAGTGGGCGACTGGTACATTCCATCGATTGCGTCACATCCGTGAAATGTATGGGGAAGATGTAACTGGAATCAACCTCACTTCGGGCTACAAATTCTACAAGGAAAAGCAAGCTACCCCGTGGATCAAAAACCTGTTGTTTGACTTCAAAGAGTTGAGCAAACAGGAAGCACAAACATTCAATTTGCCATACCAGAGGTTTGAGACCATTTGGGCATTTCATACCTTTATCATCAAAGGGGAGACGTACCTACCTTGGATGATGAGAAAGATTCAAGATAATGGAGGTTTAATTGTTCAGCACAAAGTCGAGAGTTTATCAGAGCTCAGTAGTTACGATATCGTTATCAATTGCACTGGGTTAGGAGCACGTGAGTTGGTGGGTGACGAATCACTCTTCCCAGTTCGTGGCCAGATGGTAGCCGTGAAGGCACCGTGGATGAAAACTATATATTACAATCGAGAACCAGACCTGAGCACTGTTGCGTACATCTTCCCTCGCAAAGATGTCGTACTACTCGGCGGCACCGCTCAACCCAATAACTGGTCCACCACCCCGGATCCCGAAACAGCTCAGAAAATTTACCAGGATTGTGTTGAGCTTGCTCCAGAGTTGAAAGGAGCTGAGGTGATTGGGGGGTGGGCGTGTCTGCGACCAGTGAGGGATAGAGTTCGACTGGAGGTTGAAACTCCTCCCAGCTGCCCCCCGGTGGTTCATAACTATGGCCATGGTGGAATGGGCGTAATA
The DNA here is from genome assembly GCA_963931865.1 of Axinella damicornis. Taxonomy (NCBI): domain Eukaryota; kingdom Metazoa; phylum Porifera; class Demospongiae; order Axinellida; family Axinellidae; genus Axinella; species Axinella damicornis. The sequence goes on along the minus strand of OZ007512.1, from coordinate 12,679,454 downwards.
TTGAGTTGGGGCTGTGCCATTGAAACTGTGAATTTGGTGAAGGACTGTCTGGTCACATTAGGTCTCTTGGTGAATCCAAAATCAAAGCTTTGAAATTACTAATGAATAGTTCTTGTATGTTTCTATGGTGACGAAAGATGTGTAAAACCATAATTAAGTGACAAAGAGCGAGGGAGCTGAGCTGGGAGCAAGGCTAGATATTAACTTGCATGTGAGCTTATCGGGTGCACGGTGATGTACTGGTGGAGTGAGAGTCTCCAGTGCGCAACTCAGGCTCTGTCCTGAGTTCGAATCCCACTAAAGCCCTTGGTTTTTCTGTTGATGGGTGATTCGCCTTGAAAAAGGAGAATTTGCCCTTTGCCCTTCCAGAAGAACAAGTTTGCCCCATTTATGGTAACTCAAGCGAGTTCATCAGTGATGATGTCATCACCATCCACCGTTTAATAATGGGGCCCAGGACCTGCACGAAAACCTTCTTCACTGGAGATGCGGCATTCCTGGGTTATCAACCCGAACTGAACTATGCTCTCTTGAAGAGATATATAGCTATATAGCAGACTTTAGAGCATCAAACTTTTACTAGTGTCACCTGCCAGCTGCAGGAGCAGCCAGCTCAGATGACAGCTTATGAGACACACGTTGTATATAACTACATTTTGTAGTACAATTAGCTACAAAAGTCCCATGATATCCCCTGTAGACTGCACAAATATATGCTAACCCTGCATGTAGCAATATAAGCTAGAGGGGCAGTACTGCATACTTGTTGACTGTTACATGCCAGCCGGCAGGGCTAGGGCGCGGCGCGGACGTCTGAGCACGTGCATGAGCCTCGTGGCTTGGCATTGGTCGTTCCTGTAGTCGATCGATCATCTGATCCTCTAATATGTGTGCGCGTATGCAGAGAATCTACCAGGACGTGGTCGTGGAGTAGCCGGATTCTTATACCCTTCTCATTTCTGGTGTGGGTACGGGTGTGTCAAGACAAGTTCGTTAACAGGTACTTGCGTATGCAATCTGTGGTAATGTCCACGGAGGATCATCCTTTGCGGCATATAATTTGCCCTATCATCAGTATAGATCGCCTCAGCGAAGATTGGACGGAGGTGCCCGATGATCGAATTCTTGCTATCGGCGACCAGGCACTTTTGTATGAACATGTTGTTCTACGTAAGTCGCCAATAGCCACTCTACTGTCTGATCCTATTGATGAGCCAGATGTGCTTGGACCTCTTTTTGACCACTTCTATCGAAGCCTCTCTGAATTGAGCTCAAGCAACGCTTCATGTGAAGTCTTGCTGTATCTTAGTGGTCATGGTCTGGATCCTGGGAACATCTGTCTGCTTCCTGACGCAATGAGGCCTCATCCGGCGAGGAATGACCTAAGAGATGATTTGCAATATCGATACAATCAGGATGAAGAAGGGTACCTTGACGAATTCTACAAAGCTTGCGCACGTGCCAACGATGATAAGCTCGCAGTCAGTAGCACACCATTGGGGTTTGTAGGTGGAGAAGTTGCAATCCACCAGCGTGGTTACATAGGCGTTCTTGGAGTCCTTGGTCTGTGGTGTTTTGCTCATCGTAATCCACCAAAGATGCGCACCTCACATCACTTAGTCATTGTGGCTGACACATGCTTTGCTGGTATTTGGGGTAATACCTTGAAAACCATAGCGAACAGTGAGACGGATTTCTACCGTGATTTGCTCAAAGAATACCCTGTGTCAATTCAATGTGCTACGACTGAATTTGAAGCCTCTCATGGTTGCTTGTTTACACCGCTTTGGATTTTCCTCAACAGTGCTTCAGAATCGGTAAAAAGCCACCGTGATGAGTTCAAATTCCGCGTGAACGAAGATCCAGTAGCTGTTGAGACTCAGCACCCTTGGTATTTCAGTACTTCAAAACCAGAGTCCAGCCATTCATGGGAAGTCTTTGAAGATGCAGACTTTTTTCTGTTCCTACACGAAAAGCAGCTGCAGCTGATTAAAGAGCATGAGGGGGAAATCCGCCGCCTCTTTGGTGTGGAAGAATACCGGGCAGAAATGCAGGCAAGCTTTCATCCCCTGGTGCGTTCTTATGCACATGCACTAGTTCGTGTGGATACCAAGCTGAAGGGTGATCTGGAAAAGGAGAAGCGGAAGCGGAGATTATGTACGGACTCTAATGTAAAATCGATCGAGCTGTCACGTCGTAGGCTTCGAAGCTTTGAGTTTGAAGCTATGCGCAACTCCACGCTTCTTCTTGATGGCAATAAGCTGAAAGAAAGCAATCGTAGAAAACTGCAAGATCTGCTAAAGTGTCGTGGCCTAGACGTGCCAGATATCAAATCCGGAGTGTATGTGTTTCAAGGCGGTGAAGGAGACATGAGCTTGATAGTAACACCAAACCAGGCAGAAGTCATTCTGATTGATGGGACCAAGACTGCCGCTTGCTTCTTAGCTGCCTGGGACTCTACTCTGTGATACCTTGAGAGAATCACGCACATTGTCGTTACGCACCATGATGTTGATCATACATTCGGCATCCAGCTGCTCTTGGCTCGCTACTATGCAGACAAAAAAGACCTTCCCGATCTTAGTGGCGCGACCATCTACATCAACAGTCGTACTGACTTTCTCAATGTTAATTCTCAGAAACTTTGAACATGAAAGAGAAATACTGACTTTAGCCAAGGAACTGAAACTGGAACTGAAACTCAGAATTGAGCCCTTGATTGTTGGAGACAGTCCTCAGAAACTAATTACCGGGGACAAGTTCTTTGTTGAAGCCATCCTGCCCAAGGATTCACTTGTTAAACGTTGTAAAGACGACATAACCAACCGCGGCAAATCAACGAAGAGTGTTGCATCAAGAGGTCATACAACAGCAGCTAATGTGCTCTCCATCAGCGTCGTGGCTGTCTGGAATAACAAGGATGCATATCTATTCACAGGTGATGCCCATCTACGTGATGTGACGAAAGCTGCACAAGATTTTCTTAAAGCCCACCCCGACATCAGGAGCTTCAAGTACGTGGACGTACCACACCATGGATCCGAGCATTCTAACGTCACGAATGTTGATAAGAAAGATCTTGGGTTGGCCGGCATACCGGCTCAGAATTACCTGATAAGCCATTGCGGCAATCACCAGAACCCGTCGTTTACAACGGTGAGACACATCGTTGAAAGAGAGACCTGCGTTAAGCTGCATTTTCTCTACAAATTCTCCACTTCGACAGTGTACATTGCAAAACTGGCTGTGTGATTGCGTGAGAAATGCCAAAATGAGACGAAAGATCGACACAACAGTACTCGATCGCCATTATAAGTTCTTCCCAGAAGCGTATTGACCGAGCAATTCCATGCAGCTTTTCCGTTGTACACGCCATTGATATATTTTTGTTGTTCTCTCATGCCTAGCTAGCTACATGTAGAGACAAGCATACAGAACTTCGTCTGCATAGCTACACTGCATCACTTCAGACAATAATTTTTCTGCTGATTTAATTTCTCTCATACTCTCACTATGGCAACAAAGCACAAGCCTACTGACTTTTCAGTAATTATCACCATCTTTGCTGTATTTCACTAAGGTAAAATACCTATTTAGCCACCATTTTGGGGTATTGCTATTTTTTCCAAGTTAGCCAAGTGGTAAACGGTTTGTAGCTATAATATTATTTAGAGCACATCTTTCATTATAGACTTTTCCTTGGAACTTTGGAGCGGGGCCATTGCTGACTGCGCATGCGTGCCCGTTACATAGACTATTTCCTGCCGGACCAATGATCGGCCTTGCGATTAGGGGCGGGGCTAGAGAAGGTCACACCCCTATAGCTAGGTCTAGCCGACGATCACATGATATGAAAAACGTTGGCCATGGCTGCTGTTTGGACGTTCGGCTTGCTGCTCGTTTCCTGCACTGCCATCGCGTTGAGTGCAGACGAAAATGAGATGATCTACGTACATTTGGTGCCTCACACCCACGATGACGTCGGCTGGCTGAAAACTGTAGACGAATATTTCTATGGAGGTAAGTATTGCCATAATTATAATTACGCTGAAGAACTCTACTGCTCATTCATCCCATTCACTGAGCACACACAATTTGCATAAAGATTTTCCAGTGATGTATTATATTGTAGCTGACCAATCAAAGTTTGCATTATGTGAGACTGCATATCATAGCACAGGGACCACTCCTCGGAGAGCAGTCGTTTTGGAGAGGGCTTGAATGGTAATATGCTGGCTGCATAAAATTATACTAGTAAGGGATCGTTGTAATCAGAGGAAGTTGCAGGTGTATTTTTTTTGCTGTAGCCGCAAGGTTGATCCTGAGATGGGCTCAATGATTGAGACTTTAGTCTGCATACAATGAAAAAAAGCGACGAGTCAACTTCTATAGCCATTGTGTTGTGGAGGTAATGAGTGACTAGGCTGTATTCACTTGGAGATTTAACCAGATAGGCAAGCTGTGGAAGCCAGGCCCGTTCTTCGTCGACATCTTCTCTTGATCAAAGCTGACTTCACTATAAGGTTCTTTGAGTGAGTTATGTTTTCCTTGTTTTAAGGCAGCAGGTGTAAACGGTCTGTACATTGAGCCAGCATTGCTTTGAGCATGCGTAGTGGGTTCCGAAACACTAGGCTCTGCTATGATGACTTTATGCTTGATTAAGCAGTTCCCTCAGCAATGAAGAAACATTAACATTCGGATCTATATCACTTGTTAATGGCTGGTATGGCACAGGAACATGTTACGCCTCCATGTTGCTTGGTAACTAATATTCAATGCTTGCTAGTTATTGGTTCGAGTTGACCGAGGGGAGGAATCTAAACATGGCTGTACTGTGGCAGTCTCCCCTCTAGATCTGATGTGGCAGCTGGTAATCTCTGCAGAAGATATGAAGAATCTTTCTCTTCACCCAAATGTCTGAGTCTGAGTGGTTGACCGTTAATGCAACAGGTGTACAAAAGCTGTGTTGGCATGGAAACCTGTCCGGGTTATGCCCGTAACAAAAACCAGTACAGAAATACAAGCACCTATATGTTCTTAGTGGCCACAAAACTAACTTTAAGGGCTGTTTTCCCAAGATTCATTGTTATTCAGCATAACAGTGTTTTTGTATTGCTTCATTAACTGTGTATTCTAGATGCTGTGGTGCTTTTGTTAACTGAAACAAAAGCTGAAATCCATTTTAGCATTGTAGATTTCATTTAGTCATTAGTTGTCTAAACTAGTTTTGAAATCACCCAGCTAAACAATGCTTTTAGTAGCTGTTCTGAGATGTGGTAAAGCTATACTAAACATTGCAATCTCTTCCCAATTTTAAAATGAAGCTAATCTAATACGTGGAATGTTTTAAATTATGATTTTTCGCTAAAACAGCATTGCTAAAAATAATGTCGTAAATATGCGGAGTTCCCTCGTGCAAACCATAATATTATCAGTTCAATATGGTGGCCCTGAAACCACTACTAGAAGTTTCACCTTAGTGGTGGGTGGGGCTGGTAGGTAATTCATGGTGCAAGCCAGGTCAGCTGTTACTATGGCAACCATGTCAGCTGTTACTATGACCTCTGACCTCTCTGAATATGGATGGTGAGGTGGTATTAGGGCATCACCTGATCCCTTGGCTGTACATAATACAGTGGAACACCTGTCTGTAGTGGTCACCCAAGGAACCAGTACGTAGTTCTGGCAGGTGGCTGCTTTAAGTAGTCACTTTTGTGCAGGATTAGGACCAGCAGTATAATTGAGGTGGCTGTCTTAGGCAATGACCTCGTAGACAGGTTGCCCCTTATAAGGTATACGTATTTTAGTGAGAGTGGTACTGCATGTTATAGGACACCCTTGATATAGGGAACAAAGGACTAATTTGCTTAAGTGTCTCAATTGAAGGGAGCAAAGTGTTTTTATTCATTCAGTATGCAGGCATTTGTCTCAAGGCCATAGTGAGGGAAGTCTTTCAGTAAAACTACATTAATTGCACACTTTCTGTCTCCCTCGCACATTCCGTCCTCCATTTTTTCCTCTCTTACCCCCCACTGTCTTTTCTTCGTATTCCTTCCCTCCTCCATTTTACCCCTTCTCTTACCTCCCTCCCTCCCTCCCTCCCTCCCTCCTCTCCCTCCCTCCCTCCCTCCCTCCCTCCCTCCCTCCCTCCCTCCCTCCCTCCCTCCCTCCCTCCCTCCCTCCCTCCCTTCCTCCCTCCCTCTCTCCCTCCCTCCCTCCCTCCCTCCCTCCCTTCCTCCCTCCCTCCCTTCCTCCCTCCCTCCCTCCCTCCCCCTCCCCCTCCCCCTGCCCCCTCCCTCCCTCCCTCCCTCCCTCCCTCCCTCCCTCCCTCCCTCCCTCCCGCCCTCCCTCCCTCCCTCCCTCTCCCTCCCTCCCTCCCTCCCTCCCTCCCTCCCTCCCTCCCTCCCTCCCTCCCTCCCTCCCTCCCTCCCTCCTCCTCCCTCCCTCCCTCCCTCCCTCCCTCCCTCCCTTCCCCCTGCCCCTCCCTCCCTCCCTCCCTGCCTCCCTCCCTCCCTCCCTCCCTCCCTCCCTCCCTCCCTTCCCCCTGCCCCTCCCTCCCTCCCTCCCTCCCTCCCTCCCTCCCTCCCTCCCTCCCTCCCTCCCTCCCTCCCTCCCTCCTCCTCCCTCCCTCCCTCCCTCCCTCCCTCCCTCCCCCTGCCCCTCCCTCCCTCCCTCCCTCCCTCCCTCCTCCCCCTCCCTCCCTCCCTGCCTCCCTCCTCCCCCCTCCCCCCTCCCTCCCTCCCTCCCTCCCCCAGCCAACAAATCCATCCAGGATGCAGCTGTGCAGTACATCCTAGACACTGTCATCCTGGAACTCATGAACGATCCGAACAAAACCTTCAGCTACGTCGAGATGGCGTTCTTCACCAGGTGGTGGAACGAACAATCCGATGCAACCAAGGAAATCGTGAGTTCTGATTGGCTATTGGTCATGTGATCTTCGTTTTGTATTAGCAATCTCTTGGCTACTGATGTCTAGCCGTACGCTGATGGTATAATATCGGGAAATCTGATTGGTTGTTGAAACATGTATTCGTAGTATTAGCAATAAAGAGATTTGATTGGTCATCAATCATGTGATAATACAATACGTTTAAGTGAGTATATTGATATATATAAATTAATTTGTTGATTGGAGAATATAAATACGTAAGTATACGTAGATTGAATAACACCATTCCAATATGAACACGCTGAACATTTGCACTGCAAATGGATTGTTGTCTAATACATGATTGCACAGACAGTGTGGCCGCCTGAAGCCAAACGAGGTTCAACATAAAGTGAAAATATGGTCATAAATATTATGGATCATAAATATTGACGGGTTTGTAGGTATATACGTATGATTGATTTCAATTTCACAAAATACTCGGCAGTCAGTAGTACGTATGTGGCTAGAATAATTGTCCACTTATAGATTTGTGTTGTCTCAATGTTTAACATTAACATGGTAACTGGCTGGTAACTGTGGTAGCTATGGTGACTGTGGTAACCATGGTAACTGTGGTAGGCAGGGGTGTGGCGGCAATGTTAGTGGGGGCAGTACATATTCAGACCTCGCATTGTCCGATGGCTGTGATTCCTGTACTGGTGTCATGAATACATTTTGTACTGGCTGGGTCCCGATACCTAGTCTTTGTAAGATATCTGTGAGTGAGTGTGTGTGTGTGTGAGGGAGTGAGTGTGTGTGTGTGTGTGTGTGTGTGTGTGTGTGTGTGTGTGTGTGTGTGTGTGTGTGTGTGTGTGTGTGTGTGTGTGTTTGTGTGTGAGTGAGTGTGTGTGTGTGTGTGTGTGTGTTGTGTGTGTGTGTGTGTGTGTGTGTGTGTGTGTTTGTGTGTGAGTGAGTGTGTGTGTGAGTGTGTGTGTGTTGTGTTGTGTGTGTGTGTGTGTGTGTGTGTGTGTTTGTGTGAGTGAGTGTGTGTGTGTGTGTGTGTTGTGTGTGTGTGTGTGTGTGTGTGTGCGTGTGTGTGTGTGTGTGTGTATTTAGCTACTTAATGTTACACTTGAATTTCGTACCCCTGATTTATGGACACCTCCATATGATGGCTAGTCCGATTTAGAGGGTTCCACTGCTTGAATATTACTTCAGACCAGAAGGACGTGTCATCTTGTGTTAGTTCCTGTTACCTTGACTACAACAAACCTGATATGAGGGAGTTGTAGACTTCATCCGGTAGAGGTGTCTGGACCAGTACCAGCTCTGATCTGTGCCAGTTAGATCTACCCCATTCTGATTCCGGAACAGGAATGTCCCTGCTGATTTCTGTATCTCGGTGTTGGTACTTTTTATGTGTGTGTGCTGTTTCCAAGAAACGGAGGAGGAGCTTTGTCCCCGTGTGCTGATAGTCCAGGACGACAGTTATTATTCCGTTGTTTTTCTTCCAATGGTGGATGATTGGCCTCGTCCTCCTCGTTGTGAACCTGAATCTGATTGGTCCGTAGTCTATGCGGACCGTCGTCACTCCGAATTTGTTGGTGTAAGTATGAATTGACATCTGTTCTTCGTCTGTAATCACTTGGAAACACATGGCTGCTGAGAATGTTCCACATCTATTATGGTCACTACTAGTACCACTGGTCGCTCTTCTGCTAATCCTGTACGCTGACCTGCATTGGAATGGAGATTGCGTGATAGAGACGGCTGGAGGTAACCAATGGCTATATTGACCATTTCTGACTGTTTCGTGTCAAAGCAATGTCCACTTACAGTCCATCGTACGTATGTAGTGTATACGTACGTATGTAGTGTATGTATACGTACGTATATATATAGCGTATGTAGTTTATACGTACGTATGTATTGTATATATACGTATGTATGTAGTACTAGTGTATACGTATGTATACGTACGTATGTAGCGTATATAGTTTATATGTACGTATGTAGTGTATTACAGTGAAACCTCTCAATAGAGGACACATTGGGGACAAAATAAATTCAGGTGTTTTGTCCTTTGTAGAGAGGGTTTCCTCTTCTCGGAGGTTCAAGAACTTAATGAAACAGTTGTTGGGACCTTGTAGGGAGTTTGTGTCCCTATCTCGGATGATCCCCTATTGGAGGTTTCACTAAGCAGCACTTGTGCAGAAGGGGACGGGTATGTACGTACTTATTCTGGGTTGTTAAACTACAGCCGCTAGTGAACCGCATGAAATTAGCCTCGTTCCCATGCCTTCTACACTTCCAGTTTTTGTTGATCGTTTTGTGGAATGCTGGGAATGAATCTACATGAATATGTTCTGTATGACCAGTTTTGGTTGCCTAGCAAAATGTATTGTGTTCAGGGTTTTGATGGCAGGATGTGATTGTGTGAAATGCGTTCCAACTTTTGCACACTCAAGCAACAAGGGGCTGACTCTCCCATATTCTCTGTAGTCACAGCTGCAACCGGGCATCTTCACCTCGTATACTAAGGAATGGATAGAGTCGCTGCCCATTCTTCCGTATATTATTTGAAGGCAAAATGTGCACTTGGTCAAATGGTCAACGACTGAAATAGAGCGCCATCTAGCCATTCCCAGGCACTTGCTGAGTGCCTGGGAACGAGGCTAAGCGCCATCAAATGGTCAAGGGTCTTTTTGTGATGCAGTCAAATGTTCAAGCATGCAGCAAAAATGGCGGTCAAGTTTCTTGACCCAGGTCACAGCTGTGACTACGGCATCTATGGGAGTGTCACCCCCTTGTGCAATTATCGCATTAGAAGAAGCATTCCCACAGTTTTACTGGAGCCTGTGGTCCAGGGGGCTGGAATAACATGGACCGAATGCTGTACTAGGTCTTGAAACCCTGCCCAGGTGCAACGTGCATGTTACTTGCCAGCACTTTGCAGCGAATGATAGATATCCTATTCAGCTACAAGTGGATGCAGTGTGATTCACAGAGTCTCTGAGAGCAGTTTGACACGGGAAGTGTGTAGCTGTATAGCTGTGAATGGATACATATGTAGCAGCGTTTGCCAGACCTGGAGGAGGGCCGGTACCCTGACTAAGACTGGACGGCAAGTGACGTAGTTGCAGCAGCATGCCTGATGTGTCAGGCATGGTGGTTAGTGTTTAGGATTATGGTTGGGAACAATAGCAGACCATCATTGCTGCCCCGCCCCCAGGCCCAACAAATGCCCAAAATCCATTTGTCACGATATGCCGTTATATATATACGTAGTGGGGTACAGAAAATTTCAGGTGCTTTTCAGCAACGAGGTTGACACATTGAAAGTGAATGAGTTGTGAATTACTGTACATGTGGTCTGATGTTAGCCTCGTTCCCAGGCTGCGTGCTTTCTCTCCTCCCACATGGCCTGGGAACGAGGCTAGTCTGATGTAGCTTCCTGCTTGCCAAACAGCACCTCTGGCCATAGCCTAGCTCGAGCTATAGTTGAATATTCCTCACCAGTGAGCACACGATTTTCATATCAATACCCTAGCTATCTGATATTCACAAACTACGTATCATGTGACTGCATCAAGAGCTCATGTGTATGGGCGTCAGTGAAGTCTCTGTATAATGCTGAAGGCACTTTGTTGCCGTTAACAAAGGAGCTTTTCAAGAGTGCTCAGCATTTTCACACACACACACACACACACACACACACACACACGTACACACACACACACACACACACACACACACACACGCACACAGCAACACACACACACACACACACACACGTACACACACACACACACACACACACACACACACATAATTTGCAGCGGCCGGGCCATGATACATAACTCTTAGGCTGCTCATATGTATAATGCTTGATAGCTCTACGCTAGCTATTGTGTCAAATTGTCAACAGGCGTGCAGCTATTGTAACCTATTTACCTCTGTCCAAAAATTCCTGACCGAAGGATTATAGTTCGTTCCAAGGTAAACCACTGTCTTGTTTGGAGCCCTGTGGCTTGTTCCAAACACGTCTTGTAGGACAGCTGGCGGTGGGGCTGTGGTCTTACAAGCTGTCCGTGTTACAACAGAAATCCACCCCTTCAGTTACTATAGTGATACCTTGTTTCAAAGAAAATCGAAGGAGCGGTGAAACACACAAATGGCGGAGCTCCAAACGCCGCAGATCATGAACTCTTGTTCCATCAAAACCACTTTTGAGCTTGCTACACTGGTTGCTGAACAATACGATCTTGTTTCGGAGAAATCATGTGATCTTGTTTCAGAGAAATCGAATGACCAATTTCTAGGGATGCACATACAAATCAAGCGCTTCCAATACTATTATTCCAACTTCCAATTAGGCAGAATTTTTATGAGTTGTTTATCTGGTTACATGGATTCTGGTCACTAAAGGTCGCCGAAGAGGTCATGTGGCTATGAATACCCTTAGAGCCACAGCTTCAGGTCAAAAGGTGAGGATATATTGGCGCAGACAGCTGTGATGAGTATCATAGCGAGGCTGACTGATTGGAATAGTTGGCATAGTTGGGTGATATCAATGGTTGAGTGGGTGTATTGTTTTTGATGGCAAATGGAATAGTTTGTAATGAATACCCGTCAAATGAGGTGAGACAATCAACATGGATCGTAATCCTGCAGTTGAGTGGGTGTGAAGATTAGTAGCGGTTACGTGACTACTACCCTGTTCCCAGGCTGACGGAGAACGGCCTGGAACTTCCGCGAGTGACTGATGTGCAATTTTGTGCTGACTAGAATTAGTATTGGGAATAGGGTTGGAGTAGAATTTAGCACTAGGTAGCTTTTGTCCCTTGCAGTACGAAAAGCTGGGCGTGGAGGCCTGGGAACGAGGCTAGCACTAGGTTGACTGAGATGTAAAGCTGGGGATTGTGCCGTTGTGGTCAGCATAAAAAGCGCTTTCAAATTATGTCCTTAAAGTTAATATCGGTCACTTTTTTTGCTGAGAATCGCACTTGACCAAAGGCAATGGCTATTCAACCGACAGCAAAACTCATATCATTGGAATGCTCCATTCATGCTGATCACAATGGTGCAAATCCCAGCTTCATATCGCCCAAGATACCTAGCATAGTACATAGCTTGTTCTTATTCCTTCTCTGTATAATTGTCCATTGTCAAACACACTATATCTTGGTATGTGAATGAGATATGAAGCAGGGGATTGTGCCATTGTGATCAGCATGAAAAGAGCTTTCAAATGATGTCCTGAAAGTGGTTTTCAATGTCGGTCACATTTTTGCCAAAAATCGCACTCAACCAAAGCCTATAATCCATGGTTTTTCATGATTTTGGGTCAAAATTTAACCTACACCAAAATGGACAAAATTAGAAAGCTCAATTAATGCTGATCACAACGGTGCAAATCCCAGCTTCATATCTCCTTCCTAGCCCAAGATACCTAGCATAGATCAAACATACTACATAGTAAACTTAACCAATTTTAGGCCTAATTCCTACTCCCGATATCCGTTGTGTAAAGAAAGATGAATGAGATATGTTTATTGTGCCATTGGATCTAAATGAAAAGAACCTTCAAATTATATCCTGTTAACATTTTTGCCCAAAATCTCAGTCTACCAAAGGCTATCTCACAGCCTTGTTTCCAGGCCTATATCCCCGTTTTCTGTTCTTTGGTTTACATTGACAATAATACACGGATGCGGAAGAGCAGCGAAAAACGATATTGTCCATCACATGCATAATGTCAGGTGGACGTGGGGAGGAGGGGGGGGGGGGGGGGGGGGGGGGGAGAATAATCACTGGCCATTCATCGTCTGAAATGACTACGGGCCCAACCCCCCCATGTCCACCTCGCATCCACCGGACGATACCAGCCCAGCCTCCCCCATTCACTGCTCTTCTGCATCCGTGTATTATTTGCAACGGGACAGTGTTCATGGGGTTACCATGGCGATGGTTGAGCATGTGTGCTGACACTAGTGATGATAGTTACTATAGGGAATTTTGGTGGCTTGTAAGTAGTACGACTAATTGACTAATAGCCAATGATATAATTCTATACTAATTGATTGTTTATATAATTGAGGCATGACGGAATGCCATCACAAGGTGGCCCTCTTGGCTAGTTTACATATAGTCAGATGTCTTAGTTTCTCATTAAGAGATTACCTCACAGACCACTGGTCTGACCATAGCCTCGTTCCCATACGGCCTGGGAACAAGGCTAGTCTGACTGTGGATTGTTGTACTCTAAATATTAAGTACCATATAGCTGTCAACAATCATATATATCTGCAGACGTACTCAGCCATCTCCATGGTAACCCCATGATTGATGACCTCTTGAATATCATTAATAGATTACCTCACCAAAAACCACTTGACTGTGTGACCACCTGTTGTGCATTGTAAATGTTCAAGTGGCCAACACCACAACGCCCACTCTGTTTGCTCTCTTAATTGTTCACCAATCAAAGGTATTCCTAAGGTCACTCCCACCTATTTGACTTCCACAAACCACCCTCCTATATTCATAGCACCTGGTCAACAGCCGCCTAATGAGTATGAGTGAGTAACGTGTCACCTGATCACCTGATCGAACAGTGTGCCTGCAAGACACAGTAAACAACATCTCCATCAGGCTCACTGTCCGGCTCAATCCCCATGAGGGTTGGGGCATGCCAACTAAGTTCTCAGAGCAACAACACTTACTCATCATCTTACACAGTGGCATATCTACGCAGACCATGGAGGTTAGCTGGCCCCAAGGGGTGTGCTTTATGACTAGCTCGGCCCGTAGGAAACGCTTTTTGGTTGGTTGAGCGGTGAGAGCTTGAACGGTAGCCTCGTTCCCAGGCCTACCCCATTTTTTCTGTTCTTTGGTTTGCATTGACGTATGCAGAAGAGCGTCAACACAAACCGAAGAACAGAAAGAACTGGGAACGAGGTTACTTGAATGGTGTAGTCACTGTTGAAGTACATTGTACGTGTAAGGGTGCAAAGCGTGCCATGTCAGTGGGGCGTGCCCCCAATACAGTGCATACCCTGGTAGTATATAGCACTGTCATAGTTTCCCAGCTACAAGCTTGAACTATCCCGTCAGGAGTTGTAGGGGGTGTGGTCAATGGTTGTAACCCCTTTTCAAAATAAAATAGAAACTATTCTAACATGTTTTTTTGAGGATTCGTGAACAATACCTAGCTAGTACAATTGCTCCTTATGCTGGGCTCAAGAGCACATGATGATGTCATCGTCATTGCTGCAATAACGATGATGTCATCATGCGATTTGCTGAATTCTATCACTCATTGGGGATTGTTACTGACTTGTAGAGCTTCACCACGCAGCATTGTTACCACAGCACCCACACTATTTACTCCTAATCATTCAGCCCATTATAATTGGTAGTGGTGGAATCATCAGAATGAAGTCTTTGTGCTGATTGATACCAAAACGGAATACAAGTCCATTCTTTGCTGTAAATACCAGCTGCTAGCCTGCTAGGTATACATGCCAGCTAGACAACAGGTGTATATGTGTACACATGACAGGAGTGTGATGTCACATGACAGGAATGTGATATCACATGACAGGAGTGTGATGTTTGTCTACACTTCTATTGCTAGCCACAACTGAACACAGTTTTACTCATTAAGGTCATTCAAGCAATTCAAAATACATACCATATTACCTAGGCAACACACTGGCCTATATCTCTTATATGGTGCTGCCTAGGGAATGGGATAAAACCTCATAGCTGCAGTGAGTATACGTTACTTTAGGTAATGTTAGAGTATGGTGCCCATCTTTAACAATGACACCTGTTGCAGGAACCATTAATTTTCTGCTACTACTGTAGTACTGTACCACATCTCTGCCAAAGACAAACTCCAGAAGACCTAAGTTAAATCTGTAAGCGAAGCTTTTCAAAAACTTATGTACGTACGTACAAGGTCAGTGCTCTTCACAAGAAGCTGCAACCAAACGCAAGTCGGAAAATCGTTCTGAAGGTATAATCTTTTAAGATGCATACTGTGAGTGCCGCCTCATGGCAGGAAGTGTCACTCAAACAACAGGAAGTGTGACTCAGAACAGCAGGAAGTTTGTTAGCTGCGGGGGAATTCATTGAGGTAGGTACCTACGTGGGTACAGCAACCCTAACGATTCGGTGCTTTCACTAATCTCTCTCTCATCACGCGATTTAGCTATTGCGGCTATTATTCGAGGGTGGCCACTAATCAAGGGAGGCATTTATTAAACTCAGCATGCATGTACGTACCACTTTGTAGTGAGAGAAAACTCACAGTGAAGCTTGCTTCAGCCCCGTGTGGTACCGCCATAATCATCCCGACAAAACGGTAGGAAA
The DNA here is from genome assembly GCA_963931865.1 of Axinella damicornis. Taxonomy (NCBI): domain Eukaryota; kingdom Metazoa; phylum Porifera; class Demospongiae; order Axinellida; family Axinellidae; genus Axinella; species Axinella damicornis. The sequence continues at coordinate 12,664,201 of OZ007512.1, read as the reverse complement.
CTGCCGCGCCCCAAACATTCCTAGACAGCTCTTGGGATACATGACCAACAAGTCTGTTCTCCTCTCTTCACGCTCACTGCAAACGGTTTGCTTTCGTCCTCAAGTGCTAGACAAAGAGCTTCACAATCGCTCAGAATACTAACCGCGGTTACTCTATTGCTAGTTTCAAACATCTGTTTCCTTGCACTAACACAGGTATAATCTTATATCTTATCCATGTTTTGATTAATAATTTATGACACTTAAATTTTGCAATGTACCTTTTTGATTCACAATGGCAGATGTCTTGCTTCAAAGAAAGCCCTTCTCTTGGTGTGCAGAGAGAGAAGTCTGTTCCAAAGATAACTAGTCCTCCGGTCGCTGTAGAAATACACTCAAGATGTCGTGTTTTTGTGGCTGCAGCAAACTTGCAAGACCTCTTGTTACAAAGAAAGCCGTTTCTGCGGATACTGCTGTTAAAAAATATCTGTCGGACAACTCGCAGACCTCTTGTTGCAAAGAAAACCAGTTTGATCTCTGGATGCTGTCTCAAAGACAACTTGTCCTCGGGTCGCTATAGCAATACTCCTGTAGTCACTGCAGCAAAATTCGCAAGACCTCTTGTTGCAAGGAAAGCCGTTTTGATCTCAGGATGCTGTTGCAAAGACAACCAGTCCTCCGGTCGCTATAGCAATACTCTCAAGATGCCTTGTTTCAAAAGAAACTGGACAACTTGGTAGTACGGCTAAACTCGCAATCTAAAGAACTTCTAACCGAATTTACTGTTAAGCGGCGATTGTGCGGTATGCTAAGTACTACTGTTTATATTGATGTTGTGTGGGACTGGCCCTCAAACAAACACAGCTGTCGTATGAGTGGGTGGACATGTGACAAGCAAAGCCCTTTGGGACTGTTTCATACGTCAAAAACTAGGAGTTGTGTGGGAAGTTGCAGCAAATGAATTCCATCTGCATACCTCTTCCTTAATGGGGGTTGCAAACTGCAACACGTGATGTCCGTCATATGGTGGCTGTTAACGTGCTTCCCCACACAGTACACATGTGACATCACATGATCAAGGTGTCACTGACCCTCTAACAAACACAGGTGTGAAATGCACATATGAGTGGGTGGTCATGTGACAATCAAAGTTCTAGGGACTGTTTCTAAGCTCCTTTTGACGTCAAAAACCATATGAATTTGTCACCAGCTGCATACCTTTCCTTATTTGGCTGATTGAGCTGGTCAGGTGGGCTGTAAACTAGGGCACATGTGATGCCTGTCTGGTGATACCGAATTCACTGTTGAGCGGTGATTGTGTACGTAGTACTGCTGTTATCTGTTATATATTGATGATTGCGTGGGACTGGCCCTCCAACAAACACAGGTGTCGTGAGTGGGTGGACATGTGACAAACAAAGCGATTTGGGAGTATTTCATACGTCAAAAATTATGAGTTTGTGTGGGAAGCTGCAGCTAATGAATTCCAGCCGCATACCTCTTCCTTAATGGGGGTTGCAAACTGCAACTCGTGACGTCTGTCATATGGTGGCTGTTAATGTGCTTCCACACACAGTACACATGTGACATCACATGATCAAGGTGTCACTGTGTGTTGATTAGAGTGTGTCGTGTGACAACAACAGGTACTGACGTAGTCACTTGGCTCCAGACGCAAACCAACCCCAGCGTGGATCGCTTCCAGCGTGGATCACTTCCAGTGCAGATTGCTTCCAGTAGGAAGTGATCCGCCCTGGGGTTGGTTTGGGTCTGGGGCGCAGATTAATACTGACAGAGCTGTTTGTGATCGGAGTACACTTCCATAAAAGTCAATCTACCTCCGTAGTCACACTAATCTGGTTGTTATATGCCTGATGGAGTCACCCTCTCTCTACACACTCCGGGAGACAGTGTTTGTGGTTGGTCAACTTATCGGCTCGTAGTTTGCATAGCAATTTGACCAGCTGAGTACTAATTGAAGGATGACAGAAAGCCATCACCAGCACAAATCACGCCATTGACAACTTGGGAGGCAGGTCATAATAATTATTATGCTTACGTACCTAACCCTGGGATCAGGGCTGCTGGAGATAGTGTTTGTGGTTGGTTCTGCACACTTTTGGTCAGCCGATACATACATCAGAAAGATCATTCATGAGTTAATTGGCTGTGAATATTATTAGAGATTGTTTTTCCTGAAGTCAAATGGCCAGAGTAGGTGGGCGTGACAATCATTTAAGCATGCTTGGTAGATGAAGTAATATGATTGGTGAAGGATATAGGAGTAAATAGTGGGTGTTGTGGTAATGTCAAGAGCTACCTGGTGAAGTTCTACAATCCGTACAGCTCAGCAAGAATTCATGATGACATCATTGTTATTGCAGCAATTACCGTGCTGGGAAGTTGTGAGCGTTGTGATAAGTTTTTGTACCCCTTTTTGTCTTCCCTCTGACCGCCATTGCTGACGTGACTTGATCGACTGAGCATGGTCCTCAAATGACATGTGCGTTAATTCGAATGAGCTACAATACCTAGCTTGCGCAACCAGTGAGTTGCAACCAGCTACCAGAAGTGCGGTTTCCCCTCGAAATTACTGTAGCAATAATTTAGCTATAATATTATATCACATGTCATATCAGTTGCTCTGTGGTTGCTTTGGGCTATGACTAAGCTATCAGTACTATAATTGGAACACTTAGTCTACCATGTCAAATGGCCAGAGTAGGTGGACGTGACAATTACTTATGAATGCTTGGTAGTTGAAGTAATATGATTGGTGAAGGATATAGGAGTAAATAGTGTGGGTGTTAGGCCTAATGGGTGTTGTGGTAATGTCAAGAGCTAGTTCTACAATCCTTATTGAGTGATACAGCTCAGCAAGAATGCATGATGTAACCATTGTTATTGCAGCTGTTACTGTGCTGGCGAAGATGTGAGTGTTGTAATTAGTTTAAGTTTTTGTCTTCCCTCTAACTGCCATTGCTGGCGTGACTCAATCGACTGAGCATGGTCCTCACGTGACATGTGCGTTAATTCGAATGAGCTACAATACCTAGCTTGCGCAACCAGTGAGTTGCAACGAGGCTACCAGGAGTGCGCTTGCCCCTTGAAATCACAGTAGCAATTTAGCAATATATTACATGTCATATCCAGTTGCTTGTGGTGGCCTTGGGCTATGACTACACTATCAGTACTATAAATGGAAGAATGTCATATGCCATCAACTGGTTTCATTGGTACATATCAGGTGTTGTGGTATGTGCTGCGTTGTCAATGCCAACAGAGGGAATACGTAGGTGCTCAACAAGGCATGGAATGTGTGTGTTTGTAAATAGAGACACAAATGGTTGTCAGTCAGAAGATAGGTGGGCGAGTGATACGCTGTTAGGTTACCATTTCCACTGCTACGTAGGTTACCATTTCGCTGTTCGGTTGCCATTCCTTTTGCTCCAATGCATTTGACCTTATATTTGCAGTTGCAATTATAATATTATGCAAACATCCGTTTTTACTCACCATGGTCTGGGGTACATACATAGCAAATGTGATGTGTTGCTATGGTAATATACTGATGTCATCCCCTCACACAGTCATTGGCCTTCGCTCCTTCAATCCTCACCTCTTAGCTTAATCTTCTTCCTCAATCCCTCACAATCACTCAACCCCCTCCCTCCCTCCCTCCGTCACTCCCTCCTTTCCTCCCTCACATTAGTCATCCACTCCCTCCCTCAACCCCCTCCCTCCCTCCCTCCGTCACTCCCTCCTTTCCTCCCTCACATTAGTCATCCACTCCCTCCCTCCCTCCGTCACTCCCTCCCTCCCTCCCTCCCTCCCTCCCTCCCTCCCTCCCTCCCTCCCTCCCTCCCTCCCTCCCTCCCTCCCTCCCTCCCTCCCTCTCCCAGCCAATAGCCAATAAGTCCTCACCCTCTCACTTCCTCACTCCCTCCCTCCATCACTGGCTCACCAGTACAAGCAGTAATCCAGTAACTATTGACTTCACAGTAATTGGCACTGCTGCAAAGGTTTTGAAGTAGACCGACCAGCTACCGAGACAGAAATTATAGTTTCAGTCCAGACAATGCATGCCCTCCGACTAAAACTGCTGTTATGCAGCCAATGCGTTCCACTGTTGTATTATCATTAGTATCATTAGCCCGCCAGATGTGGTGTGACATTAAAGTGTATTCATGTACTGTATTGTGCCATGTTTGGAATACAGCTAATAATGTTTTTATTTGTGAGTGAGTTAGTGCATGTGTGAGTGTGTGTGACTTGTGATGTCATCAATGTATTATTAAGCCATAAGGTTATCTGGTCGCTATGGAGACGGCCCTTTGATGTCACTGATCATACCTTTGGATGCATGATGTCTGATTATACAATGTATGCTATGCAGAACATACATAGATCACCCCATCCCCATGCATGTATGAAGAGAGATAATGACCAATAAGATGAAAGATGTTTGTTTAGAGATTTGACAAATTAATGTTGCCAAATAGGCATCCTGACATTTACACTTTTTACAGATATGAAGTCAACCAATTAGACCCGGTTCTGGTCGCCATGGATGTTTGTGAATGTTTGGCGCATGTCCTGACCTTTTTGTCCCAATTGTTGATACTGAACATTCCTGCATCTCCCTGGTGGGGTCTCCACATTAATTTTAAAGAGTGATCAATTAAGGTCGCACTCTTGTTGTCATGGATATGTTGTTGTATACGTTGTGATTGGTCACTCCCTGCGGTGTTGTGAACTGTGTCTGTGTGTTGGACATGACTCAGTCACTCCTGACAGGAGCCAGAACTCTAATTACGCTCCTCCTGGTAAGGGAAAAAATTGTCCTACCAATTAATATTTGACCATGTCGGAAATGCAACCGCAGTGTTGTGTTGACTGACATGCTCTGACAGGTACAATGGTCTTTCTGATCGAGGCTCCGTCCACAAACAGATCCGTTTGACTGGCAGGATTTACGAACCATGCTCCTCCACCATTATCAACCACTGCACATGCTGCTAATATTGCAGCACGCTTGTGTAGGTTGTAACATATTGCAGTGATGTTTAGTGCAGACAAAGTTGTTGCGATAAACATTGGCTATTCTCTCGATTCTGTAAGACACGTCTAGTCAACTACTTCGAGTGCTTTCCAAGGGACTATTTGAAAGCTAACAGTTTGCTTTTAGAACAGACTGCAATGAAAGGGCACGTTAGAAGCCTAAAGGATTCAGTAATATTGGATCTACGTACGTAGGCCTATACGTAGTGAGAACACAGTTACATTATAACTCCAGTGCTCATGTAGGGAAGTGTTTTGCATGGAGGAAGTTGAGATTGGTGAATGCTAATTCATCCCCAGGCCCCACCTGCTCCACTTTCTGAGCTGCATGCTTGACCTTTGAACTCCTCAATTCAAGTAGGTATGTACATCTATAGGTAAGAAGGTGGAGAGGGAGTTCAGGAAGTGCTATAGTCTCTTGAGGTGTGGACACCTCAACAGACTATAGCCCTTCCTGAATTAACCCAATCAAAAATACCCCAGAAAGTAGAATCTTCTCCTCCTCTCTCTTCTGCAAGTTTGCCCAACCAGTGTGTAGTTAACGGTAATTATAGTGGGATTAGATTCATTACTTGTCATATTTGGAATTCTCTTAAAAATACATTTTTACACCTTATTACTAGCACCTACATGTAGAGGGAACTGACTGATGACATCACAGAAGTGTGTTAGTGTTAGTGTATGTGGACCCCACAAAGGTCACTCTTGTAGCTATGTGATACCATGGCAATGTGTTTACAGAAATTAAATGGAGAAATTCCTGGCAAGAAAGTTTAATGAGGCCTGAATGCTCCAATGACAGTTTGCAGGTAGACTGATTTGGCAACTTTTATGTCTTAATTAGGACAAAGAGCCCATGAGCAACTTGTGTAGGTTCTGGTAACATATCACTAGGGATGCAATCTCCGGTGAAGTATCACTATAGGGATGCTCACGGTTGTGTACATATCTAAGGCAGACAAGGTACTCTGATCGGTCAGCATCCGCATTGCATAGTGATCTCAGTTCAGTTCAGGTCAGATTTGTTTGGTAACCCAGGAAACGCTGCATCCCCAGAGGAGAGGGTTTCATGTAGGTCCTGGGCCCCATTGATGGCGGGACAGTGAATATATCGATCTTGGCCTGATCTACTCTGTTCATGCCAATAGTGTGTCCAACTTCATGAAATCCACGTCCGTGGACTGAATCCATGACGGGATGATCTCATGATGGCACCGACCCTTGCATGTACACTGACTATAGCAGCTGTTCTCAGTGGTAGCAGAGTGGGATATGCCACCATGCAAGCACCCATACTTTTGGCATTGGTGGAATGCCTATATATATCTCTGGCTGAATTTCTATGACATCATCATCAAAGTTATTATGTATGACATCATCATTGTGAAAGTTAGCTTACTTTCATGATGATGTCATTGATATAATTCAGCCAGAAATATCTTGTACATGTATCTTCGCTGACTCAGCAAACAGATACCATACCAGTACAGTGTTGGTGGTCAATTGTTGCTAGGTAGCAAGTTTCGGAGTGAGAACATGTGGTTTGTCCCTGGTGTGTTTTCATTCATCCAGTCAGCTACCCTTTCAACACTTCCTACTTATGCAGTATAGCTAGGCACCTGCTTGTATGTCCTCACAGCATCCAGCCTCCTTCACCTCTCTATTCAGAGTACGTATGAGTTTGGCTCAGTGACAGGTATACCACACACACATGCCCACAGATCCACATGCACACACACACACTGGCTGCACAACCTTTCATGTAGATACCAAACCTTACAACTACTACTTACTGCTGAAAGCTGAATGAATACCTGTCATCAACTGCAGGTGCTTGCAATCATCATGTGCATTAGTGTAACCACTTCCCCCAATGATAGCAAGACTGTATTATTTGCTGGATGCCTGGCCTTGGTAGTATATGTACATACCTATATATGCACCAGCACATCAACATACGTGCAGAAAGAGCTCTGCACATACTTACCCTTACCTTACCAGCTGTCCATCACTCTAACCCTTACCTTACCAGCTGTCCATCACTCTAACCCTTACCTTACCAGCTGTCCATCACTCTAACCCTTACCTTACCAGCTGTCCATCACTCTAACCCTTACCTTACCAGCTGTCCATCACTCTAACCCTTACCTTACCAGCTATCCATCACTCTAACCCTTACCTTACCAGCTGTCCATCATTCTAACCCTTACCTTACCAGCTGTCCATCATTCTAACCCTTACCTTACCAGCTGTCCATCACTCTAACCCTTACCTTACCAGCTGTCCATCACTCTAACCCTTACCTTACCAGCTGTCCATCACTCTAACCCTTACCTTACCAGCTGTCCATCACTCTAACCCTTACCTTACCATCTGTCCATCACTCTAACCCTTACCTTACCAGCTGTCCATCACTCTAACCCTTACCTTACCAGCTATCCATCACTCTAACCCTTACCTTACCAGCTGTCCATCATTCTAACCCTTACCTTACCAGCTGTCCATCATTCTAACCCTTACCTTACCAGCTGTCCATCACTCTAACCCTTACCTTACCAGCTGTCCATCACTCTAACCCTTACCTTACCAGCTGTCCATTACTCTAACCCTTACCTTACCAGCTGTCCATCACTCTAACCCTTACCTTACCATCTGTCCATCACTCTAACCCTTACCTTACCAGCTGTCCATCACTCTAACCCTTACCTTACCAGCTGTCCATCACTCTAACCCTTACCTTACCAGCTGTCCATCACTCTAACCCTTAATTACCTTACCAGCTGTCCATCACTCTAACCCTTTCCTTACCAGCTGTCCATCACTCTAACCCTTACCTTACCAGCTGTCCATCACTCTAACCCTTACCTTACCAGCTGTCCATCACTCTAACCCTTACCTTACCAGCTGTCCATCACTCTAACCCTTTCCTTACCAGCTGTCCATCACTCTAACCCTTACCTTACCAGCTGTCCATCACTCTAACCCTTACCTTACCAGCTGTCCATCACTCTAACCCTTACCTTACCAGCTGTCCATCGATATCACTCTAACCCTTACCTTACCAGCTGTCCATCGATATCACTCTAACCCTTACCTTACCAGCTGTCCATCACTGTGACTGTAATTATGGCACTGCACATTAAGTTTTAAACAGGGCCATTGTGGTTATAAGATAATTCACTTATAAGTTAAGTATCAATTTTGGCTGATGATAATCATCCTATTCCCAGGGGCTATAGTGTGGCTTGTGGTTACGTTGTGGAAACTGTAGTTTTACCAATAGTATTATGACTGAGATATGTATGAAGCTGGGCATTGTGATCAGCATGAAAAGAGCTTTCAAATGATGTCCTTATACATAATGTCAGTCACATTTTTGCCTAAAATTGCGCTCAACCAAAGGATAATTAATTATATACTCCATAGATTTTGGGTCAAAGTTTAACCAACAGCAAAGCAGATATCATTGGAATGCTCCATTCATGCTGATCACAATGGTGTGAATCCCAGCGTCATATCTCGTTCCTAGCTCAAGATACCTAGCATAGTACATAGCCCAAACGGTTGGCCTATAATTCCTTCTCTGTTTATCCAGTGTCAAAGAAAAGACACAATATATCTTGGAATGTGAATGAGATATGAAGCTGGGAATTGTGCCATTGTGATCAGCATGAAAGCAGCTTTCAAATGATGTGCTAAAATTGGTTTTTACTGTCGGTCACATTTTGGCCAAAAATCGCACTCGACCAAAGTTTTATAGGTACCATGGTTTTTCTGATTTTGGGTCAAAATTCAACCTACTACAAAATCCACATCGTTGGAATGCTCTATTCATGCTGATCACAATGGTACGAATCCCAGCTTCATATCTCATTCCTAGCCCAAGATACCTAGCATATTAGTCCACTATAGCTGCATGCATGCCTTTACCTCCGTTCCCAAGTCTTCTACGCCACCAGTTCTTGATCGCTTATGGGACGAAGCTATGCATGCATGCCCCCAGGTCTGGGACGAAGCTATGCATGCCCCCAGGCCTGGGACGAAGCTATGCATGCCCCCAGGCCTGGGACGAAGCTATGCATGCATGCCCCCAGGTCGCCGTCCACAACAAGCGGCAGCTAGTGTACATGCAGCAGGCAAGACGGATTAGAGAGCCAATGAGAGAGAGGAAGAGGACACTACATTATGCAGCTGCAGTATTTTTATATTATACTTTCATGTGCATACCATGTGGCCAATGATGCTGTATGACATTATGTTCTGAGGGTATAGAATATCAAAGGGAGGGAGGGCAGCTGCATCCTGTATGCATACCTGTGGTCAGTGATGCTGTGTGATGTAGAGTATGATTTACCAATATCAAAGAGCATGCAGCCATGCGATAACATCCCATATTCATTTAACTTGATATGTTAATGATTAAGACAGTGAGTGAATGATGCAATATGACATCACGTAATTGGTGATCACACCACTAGGAAATGTTGGAGGGGAGAAGACAGTAGGAATGTTTACTAGTTTAATAGAAAGGAAGGTGAAAGACTACTGGTCTGCACGTATTAGTGATGTCATATTACATCACTCACTATAATGACCTTAACTTCTTCATGTTTATTACCAAAAGAGGATTTATTGGCTCTAAAACCCATTAGAATAATTTTAGAGAATCAGAAGATTTTGTTGTACAGGAGCACACATATGTGCATACATACATATGGCCAGTGCACACACACACACAACGGAATTTTGCAGAGATGATTTCCAATTAGCATTTTTCCCAGGCCACTTCCCACCTCTAGGGGAATGGCCTGGGAATGGCAATAACCTACCCTCTGACCACACCTAATATGTTTTTACCTGTTTTGGTAGCTACTGAAGGTCAAATAAATTCGCTTCCAGTTCTTGAAGTTCTACTAACTGTAACTAGCTCACTAAACTTGGTCTAATATTTGCAAATCTTGCACTTGTACGGAATAAATTTAATTTGTAAAATACAAGGTCATGAACGTTTGTACTTTTAGTTCTGGTTCTCCATTCATCCCATACCTTATGATTACTGAACTATTCATATCATTAGAATATTTTGGGGAATAAGTTGCCATGTTCCCCATGTGGAGACAGTCACATGCAGAAATCAAATTATCCCACAGCTTGCTCCGTTGATAATGTACGTATGAGAGCTGCAGCTCTTTCTGAGGGTACGAACTTTACACGGGTCGTGTTTTCATGTAGTACTTACACACGGCTGCATGTGCACACATTAGAACTGCCAGTACTAAACCAGTACCACTTGTAGTACCTCGTTTGAATATTAATTTCCTCACTGGAAATACATCTTTCTCCCGACAGCGGCTGGTTTTATACTGATACTAATTTCACACTTGTCCCTGTCTTTATTTCTTGCCATAACTTTGCAGCAAGCAAGCATGAAGTTTAAATTTTACTCAAATACTTTCATCTGCGTAGATGGAGACAGTCTACCAAGGTTTTATTACAGCCTTTATATATAACAAGTAGCTGAGCTCGCTTTGCTCGCTCAGCTACTTCCCCCTTGTTTGCCTACCGTGCGTAATCCGGCGCCGGACAGCTCTCTGTGCAGAGCTGCTCCCCGATTGCGTCCGCTTCAGCTGCTGCTCGCCGCTTGTGTCCGCTTCAGCTGCTGCTCCCGGGCCCGATTGCGGCATATCCACTTCAACTGCTGCTCCTCCTTTGCCTCCGCTTCCAGCTGCTGCTCCCCGATTGCGCCCACTTCAGTTGCTGCTCGCCGCTTGTGTCCGCTTCAGCTGCTGCTCCCAATCGCGTCCGCTTCGGCTGCTACTCCCCGATTGCAACTGCTGCTCCCCAATTGCGTCCACTTCAACTGCTGCTCGCCCGATTACGTCCGATTCGACTGCTGCTCCCCGATTGCGCTTGCTGGATTCCAGCCCATGCCCGGGCCCAATGTTCTCGAACATTCTTCGCGGAGTTTGAGGTTCAGTAAATAAATTAAAGTACAAAGGTCGCACGTCACACTAGTCCCGCCCCACGAACATCCCACTTCCGTCACTCACAGACAGACACACACACGTTAAAATGTATTGATGCTAGAACATTTCAACATTCATAATATCTACTTGGTTGTGTCGCACAAATAGTTTCTGATGCCCTAGCTGTAGATCTGGCTTTTTGAGTGCCCGGTAGAATTTGAAATGAAGTGTTTCAACTTTCATAATGTAGCATTATGAAAGTTGAAACACTGCAACGTTGTAACCACACAATGCAACAGTGTATTCATTAATTGACTAGACACAAATTAATAGTACTATGAGTGTCTTTTATACAAGTGGGGAACTAATGTATTAATGTCACTGCATATTACACATTGAGAAGTGTTAATGTCCCAACATTGCGACTCTTGTACGGGATTGGACAACAGTGACAACGTCTGCTGGTTGTAGTTATAATGAGGTAGGGGCTCCAGACCTGCATGTGTGTGTGTGTGTGTGTGGGGGGGGGGGAGTGTGTGTATGTGTGCATGTATGAAAGTGTGTGAGCGTAAAGGAGATTATTGATGTCACTGAGCTCAGAATTTCTCTTTGAAGAGCTCTTGCAGCAGTGTGATGTATCTTGCTAGCTCCAAATTGACACTAGTTGGGTGATGTCGAAGTTTGATGGCAGACAAACAACATCTAAAGGCCAAACGATTTTCTCTGCATTGACAGTGTTAGTTCTTACGTACCGTGCATGCAGTAAGGAGGAATAGTCCTCCACTCCAATGCCAGCTCTGAGGGGCATCCATATCGTGTCTCTTGCACTGAGCTTTGAAGAAACTTATCAATCTGCGATCGATGGCCTGTATGACTTGTGTACCCAGAGTAGCTCGTCACTTGTACTTTAAAGCCGCCATTTTCTACCGAGATCACCTGACCATTGGTTTGTGAGTGTTGTATTTGAACTACAGTTCTGTGCTGTGTCTGTGCCCCACTGGTGAAGTGGACTTGAACTTGCAGCTGTGCTTGTGGTTGTTGTACATTGACACTGGTTGTCCCCCCGGGCAGTGTGAACACCTGGACCTGTTGGGGGTAGCTGGCAGTGGGGTATGATGGCTGGGGGTGATAGGTGGGCGGTCGGCCGTGGGACGATGAGGGAAGGTTCATCTTGTGAATGAGCTGTAACTGGTTGGGAGAGGGGAGAGGGAGGTGGGAGGGAGAGGGAGAGGGGGGAGGGAGAGGGAGGGGGGAGAGGGAGGGGGAGAGGAGAGGGAGAGGGAAGGGGAGAGGAGAGGGAGAGTGGAGATGGAAGGGGAGAGGGGGAGGAGAGGGAGAGGGAAGGGGAGAGGAGAGGGAGAGGGAAGGGGAGAAGGGAGAGGGGAGGGAGAGGGAAGGGGAGAGGGAGAGGAGATAGAGAGGTGAAAGAAAGAGAAGAGAAAATGAGTTTTTATGAATTGGTTTTGCAGCATAGTGCAGGGTGCATAGGTGTGTTCTACCATGACACATGCAAAAGACCATAGGCAGGAAGTAATATGGCTAACAGGAGCAACAGTGGTTTACCAGATCCTCACTAAACCAGCAACACTGGTTTGTTTCATTTGGTCTAGGGCTCCATTTTATCTGTGATACTTCAGCAGATTGTGCAACATTACCGACTGTTTACTGGTACATAGAAAACCGTATGTGGAAGTTGCAGCTCTCTGTCTCTTTTGTGTAGTTTTAGTCAATTTGTTACTATTTTACTCAATTGTTAGGTTTTTGCAATTTCCAACTGAAAAGATATAGACTGTGTCAGAAATGGTGTTACTTTTATTCACACAAACTGGATTAGAGCTACCAGTCAACTGACTAGTTTTACTGCTAATTGAGGTATCAGATATGACATGGCATTGGTGTCCCTATATATTGCAAGGCTATACAAACTTTGGCGAGCAAACTCTCAACTGGAACATGTTCAAATTGAAGTTGTGTGAGAGATGAACACTTTGAAGAGTATCACTGTAAGCATACAAGACTCACTGAGTCCTGGCTAGGAATGTATTCAATAATGGTTAACCAGTCAGTTAACCAGTAACATTGTACATCCATACCTACAAATCTTAGCACTGAACAACTTTATTAGCTAATGTCATGGATTGTATACGGAACTAATGCTTGTCTGGAGGCCAAGTGCAGCCACACTGATACAGAGGCCCAAGTATTTTCTGCCCTATAACACAATTTTGCAAATTTACTGACTTGAATAGATGATTGCCTGACTTTATATATGCATTGAATGACATACTTACTCAACTTACAATACAAGTTTCAAAGCTGCAAATCTGCTAATCATTCACTTCACTGGGCAGCAGTTGTGTTTCAGCCAAGCACAGCTTTCTCTAAACTTGGTTTCTTAGCTAAGAACTTTCTCTCAACTCTTGAGCTAGAAAACTCTATCCTTCAAGTGATAGTGATGGTCAACTGAATTTTAACTTCTGATGAGCTTCCCCTTATATACCCGGCCCAGGAGTATTGGGTTTAGCACATGGCCATGGAACAGTTCCCATTCCAATGTGTTGCCTATAGCAACCTCCGACCTTTTTGTTTACTGACCCACCACCTGACCAGCCCAGATCAGTTAGTGTAGTTTACATAACTGTGGTTGTAGCTGGATATGAATTAATGCACCTTCCAAAAATCATGACTTGTGGAAAGTCACCCACCACACAGTAGTTCTGTAGCCATTCAACTGCTCTGGTATTCCTATTACTACCAGGGATGCTACATAGCTATTTGTATCGGCAAACCTTGACTTGCAGTCTCATCAGGCATACATTACAGTAGTGTCTGCCTGTTGCTGTCACAGTCCATTATCTATGTTCTATCGCTGAGTCTTTCCAGCCAGTAACGTGACCCTTGATCCATCACATTACTGGGGAATGTTGGTGCATTCCTCGTCCAAAGAATTGATTCCGATGTCTCTACATACCTTTCGATTAGATGACAACATTTGTTTACATTCCTTGACTCTGCTACATTAATTCCCCCATCTCCCTAATGCTTCTGACCAATGCATGCCCTCCTCTGCTCTTTCATTGCAATCCTAATACTACTGCTAGTGATGCATTATGACATCACAGGATGCCAGGATGTACCTAAACTGCAGCTGAGGGTGGTCAGGAAGGGTGGGGTAGAACAAGTCTAAGGACAATGATATTCAAAGCTTCATTTACTCATGAATTACAATCAGTGCTTTGAGATGGTGAGCATGGGGGGGGGGGGGGGGGGGGGGGGGGGGGGGAGGGGGGGGGAGCATTCTTAGTCTAATAAGGAAACTGGTAGTCTATGCCCAGGATAAGGAAATTGTGTCAGGATATGATGTTATTTTGCATCACTAGTGAATCCAATTAACTACCTAGAAAATGATTTTGTCGGGTTTCATGAATATTATTATAATGGCCAGCTGCACTGGCACTGCAGTGTTATGAGTTGATGACACATGTAAAATTAATGCTTGAGAGGAAGACTGAACAGGAAAACTTAGCACTGATCATGACATCATTAATTCTAGAGGAATTCTTGACCTAATCATCATCAATTACTTTTGTTGTTGTCAAAGAATCAAGCGAGCTATTAGGAAACCTGGGATGGTTTCCCCCAAATGTTTACAAGCTAACAAGTCACACACACACACACACACACACACACACACACACACACACACACACACACACACACACACACACACACACACCTCACACACACACACACACACACACGCACACACACCTCACACACAAAAAGGACAGTAGTGTCATTTGAGTATGGGCTGGCATTTGCTAAAAGGATTTGGATCTCAGTAGTCTAGCCTGTCCTGGTACGTCCTGCGCCTTCTTGTAATAGCCTCATCCCCAAGCACATTTTCTTAACTGCATACTTGGCCTTTACTTCATGCGGTTCAAGGGTATCGGGAATGACTCTCAGTGGGTGTGGATGGTTATAACAAACAAAAACCCAACGATTAAGCTCACCAGTGAAGTATTGCGGCATAATAACAGATGGAAAACCTTAACTAGAGGCTAACAAAAAACAGTTCAATGTAGTTTAAAGTGAATTGTTCAGTTTAAACTCTAATCGTACTAAAATCCATATAGTGTATTAATATCCCATCAGACAACACAATTAACGTTACCACACAGTGACTAACTCACAGAGATCACTTCTTAAGCTTGTCTCCAGGTGGTGGTTCAATATCACTCTCAAAGTACGTAGTGTTTTGCAAACAGTCTCTCTCTCTCTCTCTCTCTCTCTCTCCTGGAGATAAACTTGCTGCTTGAAGGCTACAACTGCAGGTGCACAACTGAAGCTACTTTAGCTGCTACAGTGCTAATATAGGCTTAATTGTTATAACCCTATATGGCTTGTTAGTCTATATTTGGAACATTTAAGTTCCATATTCTTCACTTTTAGTTCCATTGTCCCATTGTATTGTGTGGGGTCGATGGCATGCTGTTCAAACCTTGAACTTTGCTAGACCACAATCTTATGAATAATACTAAAACAGCAGTGAATATCTGTTGATGAATCTAATTTTAGAGGCAATGACTGTGCTAGCATCTGATGTCAGTTAGGTCAGCAAATAGGAATATACATTTACTAAATGGTGGCATGAAATGGTTGCTATGGTTAGTTAGTCACGTGATTTAATTTTCATTCATAATGGGATGCATTACATGGAATGCTTGTCTACGTTAGGTATCTTGGGCTAGGAAGGAGGAGATACGAAGCTGGGATTTGCACCATTGTGATCTGAATGTAGCTTTCCAGTGATATCTGTTTTGCTGTTGATGCGCAGTCATGAAGATTATAGTCTTTGGTCAAGTGCGATTTTTGGCAGAAATTAACTATCACTTTATGAATCACTTTATGAACGTCATTTGAATCTCTTTTTATTCTGACCACAATGGCACAATTCCCAGCTTCATATCTCATTCACACGCCCATACGTACGTAGTGCAACATTCTCTTTGAAGTGATTCCCAATACCAATTTTGGTTCACTAATTTGTCCATTTGAGGCAGAAATCATCTTGTGTCGATGACAGCAAAAGAATCATTTTGCAATGACATTACCAGTCGTTGATGTTGAAACAGCAGGGCTGTGGTAGTCACATGATCACCCCAGTTGGCCTGAAGCAGGGGTATGCAGACTTTAAAAAAATTTTAGATGCCTTCATAAGGTCAGAGGTTCAGCTGCAGGTGATTTAAGTATGGGAACTAAAAGTGAATATTCATAGCAGTTCATTGATAGCAGATTTATGGAATTTTGTGGTGCAGTGACTATGCAGTTGGCCAGAAGCAGGGGTATGAAGAATCAAAAAGTTAGATGCCTTCATAAGAGAGGTTCAGCTGCACGTGAACTAAAAGTGGTAAATATTTGTTGCAGTTCATTGATGGCGGATTGAAGGAATTTTGTGGTGCAATGACTATGAATCTTTTGCTGACATCATCTTACCGTGACAATGTGATTCTTATATGATGAAACAGTAGTTGATGTTAACATCATGTTGAATTGTAACATTGGAATCATGGTATAGCCATGTTCATGTGATGACCGGCCATGTAGTCATGATGACCATGCACTGGCCATGCAGCCAGTCATGAGGTAGGCAGACATCCTGTTCCCAGGCCACTCCACACTGTCCCAGGTCTAGATGGTAGCTCATAATAATTACTAGGAATACGTATCCGCATAATTGCCTCGCGCGCACGCCGCGGCCGCATGCGCAGCCTGGCCATGTGCTTACGAGATCTCTAATAGCTATTAAGTGTGAATTTGCGAGTGTGGAGCTGAGATAAACATATGTCGATTACGCTCACTGTTCGACTCCACATGTAGCTGCTCTAGCTCTGCAAGCCCTGAAGGCTCTGCTCGCTTGTACCCTAGCCTCTGGCTACGCGAGAATATTGTGGAGTTGCGGTATAAACAGATGTCGACTGTTTGACTCCATATGTAGCTGCTCCAGCTCTGCAAGCCCTAGAGCACCGCGCGCTCGTTCACTAATCTGTTTCTGAAGGTTGTAGTTCTCGCACCGTCGAGCCCTCGCAGCAAATAAAACTCAATTGGCCGGCAGGAAACCCGCAACATTCCTATCAACATTCCTGAGCGTGACATATTCCGGTACGTACGTACGTACGTACGTACGTACCACGTACGTACATACGTATATAGTGAGAAATAGATCCCCCATTCAAAGCCTCGCGCTAATGCGCTCGGCAATTATGACAAACCCGAGATAACATAGGGTCCACGGGGCATCCTATAGATGGCTAGTAGAAAATCTTGTGGTTTGTGGTTTGCTCAGTCAGGATGTAAAGTGCTCACATCAGTACAGTGAACTGACCAATCATTGTCTTGTACATGTAAGCAAATTCCTTTTCCTTCCTACTTTAGGGGATAATAGGATCCCCGCGGCCGGGCGTAACCTGTTGATGGTTATACCAATGATGCCGGGTTGAATCCAAATAGCATACAGTACCAACGTTTTGCAGTCAGGGCTAACCACTTACAGGACTCCCAGGGAGACCAGCCCCAGGCTGATGGGACTCACCTGTTAAAAATTAAAATTTATCCTATCCTATCCTATCCTATGTATCCCTCATATACACTGTGAGCAAGTTGTTTGTGAGCTGAACGATGACATCATTTTGTGGTCAGGAATTAGTAAGCTAACCACTTATCCCTCATACAAGCAATTGCTTTTGCTGAATGATGACATCATAACTCCAGTGTTTGAAACTGTACATAGCTACCTGTGCTGATATACAATGTAGTAGACACTGAATGATGACATCATAGCTCCAACGTTTGTAGTTATGATGTGTGGAGCTAGGTATGATGTGTCTATACTATGAGCAGAGGTATAATTATGTCTATACTATGAGCAGAGGTATAATTATGTCTATACTATGAGCAGAGGTATAATTATGACTATACTATGAGCAGAGGTATAATTATCTCCACTCGGACTCATTGCAGGCACTCAGTGATAACATCTAACTCCAAACTATGGCTAGACAACTCAGTGCTATGTAGTCCATATTCAAACTTGGAGGTATCTTATGTGGGAGTGATTTACTCTTTATGTACCCCAGTGTGGATCTTTGCAGCGTTGAAAAATACGGTATGCAGTAAATGAGTTTAGCATTTCCACATACCGGACTTACTTGTACGTATTGCTTGATGGTGGAGTAACGTGCCAGTCAGTAGCGTGTACAACTTGCAGAGTAACGGCATAGAATCTCACAGTTGATTTGTAGCCTTGCTACAGAGAAATGCATGAGCAGCAGCAGTTGTGATTATCAGCATAATTTTGTAGTTTGTAATTTCACAAATATTTTGCTACGTCGGTTCAATTAGCTAAAACCTTACTAAAGGGAATTGTTATGGTTGACTAACAACGCTACAGTAATGAGTTGTTTGGAAACTGTGAATGAAGAAGGCCTTCCATTAAGTAGGTCAGCAATTGTTCAGAAATAAATTATGTAGTGCCTAATTTTGAACTGCTATCCTAGCATCATACAAAGGTTTGACAGTCTCCTCCTAGAATGATAACTTGAGTATGCCTGAGCCCCATGCTTCAACTTCATACGTGCTTGCTATACAAACTTATGCCACTTTCAAGAAGGAGAACAGGTGATGAGAATAAAATCAACTCACAGAGACAGCATGCAGCTTCACTTGAGCTCTCAATCTTCAGCTGGTACCTCAACTAGGTAGACTGCAGGCCATGGGCTGATTGTTTTTATATGTACACAGTATTGAGCAGGAAGTGATTCTGGGGAACCCACACCAAAGAATTCATATCCAGTCTGTCTAGGGCGTGGGTGCCGTGCCGGAAGATGCTCTACATATGGTCAATACTGCTGGCTAGTCATTTCCTGTCCTCTTTTGACGTTGTAATAATTTGGACATGTTCATCCTAATACAGGATGTGTGCTGCTATCTGCACAGGATGAGTGCATGCCTCTCATGGTCTCAATTCTGGGCTATACAAGGAACCTCAGACAAAGGGAACTCTGACTAATTATGGCGTATAAACTAATTATGTCCTACCTTAGTGGATTACCTGCGGTCCCTATCAAGGACAATTTCCAAGGCCCAAATTTATCCAGGACCTTTATGGAGAGCTAGGTTCCACTGCAATTTCCATTTTGAGTTTGGGCTGGTACAGTTTATATACTCCCTATTAAACCCATTCATATCCAATGAGTGGGTGTTTTTGGCGGACAATGATCTGTGTAAGGTAGTGTCCACTGCAATTTCCATTTTGAGTTCAGGCTGATACCTTTTACTCCCTATTAAACCAATTCATAATTCATATTCAGTCATGTCTTCTGAGTGGGTGCTTTTGGCAGACAGTCTCCAACATTGCAGCTGCTGCTTTGTTCCTTCCTGTGGTCTTAATGTTGTGATGTTATCAGCCGTGTTGTTCATCCTAAAACAGAAAGGTGTGCTATCTATAACATACTGCATAGATGTTCACAATTCTGGGTCATAATGTCCATTTATGATCATTGTAAAATATACAGTCATTTTAGCCGTCAGCAAGGGAGCATAAGCCTGCAAACACACCCCACTTTGATCTCAAGAATCAGGCGGTACAAATGCTTACGTAGGTGGTAAGCAGCTACAGTAGTCCTAGGGGTGTCCACTAGACACTTGAGATGAAAGAGCTCTCATAACATTCAACCCACTGAGGTTCCACCCTTGTGGCAGGCAATCACAATCTCACGTTTTTCAATTACAAACAACAACTGAGCATCCAGGTTGAGCGGTCGGCCCCTCACCGCTGCCTAGCGTAGGTGTCGAAGCGTCATTCACGGCCGTACCGTTTCTCGTATTGCAAACTCCTCTTCTCCTCCTCATCCTTCAACCACTTAGCTATTTCACGTTAGCCTGATTATATTCCTTGCCTGCCAAACAGGAGAGCTAAAAAACTGCTTTACTCTTCCGTTCACGCCCTTATATACCCCCTCCACGCATGCGTACCAACCTCATGGGGATGCCCCACTATTATGAGAGCTATGTTTCTGTCTAATTCCCTCCGCTTTGCTCCAGTCAACCGACAGAAACAACACTTCCAAGTGGCGTCCACGTATGCTGGCTCTTGTATACACACACCACCAACCGCAATCTGAACATGATGGACTCATTGGAGACAGAAACGTACGTACTGTGAGATTTGTTCAAAGTTTGTACACAGGGGGGACTTATGAATCGTACTGAGATTTGTCAACACTAGTTCAAAGTTTGTACACAAGGGGGACCAGAAACTTACTGTGAGATTTGTCAGCACTAGTTCAAAGTTTGTACACAGGGGGGACTTATTGGAGACAGAATCGTACTGTGAGATTGTCAACACTAGTTTAAAGTTTGTACACAAGGGGACTCATTGGAGATAGAAACTTACTGTGAGATTGTCAACACTAGTTCAAAGTTTATACACAGGGGGACTTAGTTCAAAGTTTATACACAGGGGCTGTATACATGGAAATATACCAATCATCAATACTTAATTAATGACTATGATATACTTACAGGCTTCAACAGGTGGTTAAAGCAATATTCACCATTCAGTTGACTGCTATTGGGTATGGCCTAGGTATGTAGGATGGAGCCCTCCCATTCGAAGTGTACTGCAAGCAGCAGGAAGATGGGTGGGGCCTGAGAATGAAGCTGAGCATGAACAAGAGTTTGTTTCTGATTTGGACTGTCAATGAATTATCATGAAATCTTTACTGCACAATTAACACATAGTTGGGTATAACTTTGACCCTATATAGAAATTGAGCCAAAAGAGGGGGGTGGGCGCTCTTTGCGGAGTGGGCGGACTTTCGCGAGAATACGGTACAACACATCAGACTCAGTTAGTATACACTTTCCTGTTAAAGTCTCTCTGCCGGTTTATGAATTCTTCCTGGAAAAGATATGACCGCTGGACTGATATGTTCCTGGAACAGTCATGGTATACTGTATTTGTGTGTGCTTTTCTGCTAGATTTACTGCTCTTCCTGGAACAGTTCATTGTGAAGCTGGCTGACAAAGGTCCAGCCATTAAAACAGAGAGAGAATCGGTTGAAAGGAATGTATGTGTACAGAGGAGAACAAGGCCTGTCAAAGGCGAATCTCTTGTTCAACCAAGTTTCAAAGCAGGGTGCAAGCCAGGCATGATATTGGAAGCTTTTGCAAACACACGTGACCTTGTATGACTATGTAACACATAGTTGCAAACCAGATTCAGTTGCTATACCCTTTCCTATTAGAGGTTCTTGGAAGTTGGACTATCTGGAGCAGCAAAAAAATCCCTAATATTGGTTGAGAACCTCTGACTGAGCACATTGTTGCTATCCCAGTTAATCATTTCTTGGTAGAGGTACACATGGCAGCAACTGTGTGCAGCCTGTTGTACCAGTCTTTCCAGGAATAGCTTTCCTGGAAAATTAAATTATTTGCCCAAAGCATCCCATTTCCTCCATTACAAGATATTCAGTTGAATTGAAGCAGTAATCTCTACTAATCTCTTGTAATCTCTAGTAATCTCTGTAATATTTCTAGTGAAATGGGGGACACCCATTAACCGGACCAGTATTTCTAGTAATCTCTAGTAATTTATAGTAATCTCTCCAAGAATATTTCTAGGGGACACCCATTAACCAGACCAGAATTTTTCTAGTAATCTCTAGTAATTTCTAGGGGTGAAAGTGAGAAGTGAGGGGGTGATCGAAGGTGTGAGGTGAAATTAAGTGAAGGGGTATCATTGATCACAAAACAGCAGGGCCGTGTCTCCTCTATCCTGTAGTCAAGCGGATGCATGAAAGTAGCGTAGTGTGTACAGCTTGTGCTGGGTCACAAGTGGTAATTAGGTGTGCGTTGGGTCACAAGTGGTGAGGTGTGTGTTGGGTCACAAGTGGTAATTAGGTGTGTGTTGGGTCACAAGTGGTGAGGTGTGTGTTGGGTCACAAGTGGTAATTAGGTGTGTGTTGGGTCACAAGTGGTGAGGTGTGTGTTGGGTCACAAGTGGTGAGGTGTGCGTTGGGTCACAAGTGGTGAGGTGTGCGTTGGGTCACAAGTGGTGAGGTGTGCGTTGGGTCACAAGTGGTAATTAGGTGTGTGTTGGGTCACAAGTGGTGAGGTGTGTGTTGGGTCACAAGTGGTGAGGTGTGTGTTGGGGCACAAGTGGTGAGGTGTGTGTTGGGGCACAAGTGGTGAGGTGTGTGTTGGGTCGCAAGTGGTGAGGTGTGTGTTGGGTCGCAAGTGGTGAGGTGTGTGTTGGGTCACAAGTGGTGAGGTGTGTGTTGGGGCACAAGTGGTGAGGTGTGTGTTGGGTCACAAGTGGTGAGGTGTGTGCTGGGTCTCAAGTGTGGCTTTCCAATCTCAAGTCACATTACCTTGTACACAACTTGGCTTCACTACACAGTTGTCACATGGCTGTTGTTGCGACTGTTGTGGTTTTCCTGGAAGGAAATTAGTTTGTTGTTGATGCTCCAAACTACATGGAGATGTTTCCATGGTAACTCCTGGCTATTAAGTTGTAATTTCCATAAAGGAATGCTTAGCAGTGCTCCTGGCTGGCCGATGTTAGCAGGTGTTTCTGGTTGCTAATGGGAAGCGTAGTTCCAGTTGCTGACTTGGTTCCCGTTCATATCCCATTTACGTGCAGCCTGCAGTTTGATTAACGACATGGCTTCCAAATCACTCACTTCCTCGTGCATAACTCAGCTTCCTCACTTCCTTGCCAAAGCATTGATAATACATTGCTGCTTCCTATTACCTGCCAACTTAATCACAACACTTACAGCTTCCCTGCTTGTGCCTTCTCTCTCGTTGCTCTGCTACACCATGGCAACAGTGATCCAGGTACTACTTTCCCATAGCCTCATTCCCAGTCCCACGCCCAGCTTTTCGTCGCTTGCAGTACGGTAAAGCAGGGAGGGCCTGGTACATCTTCTCACGTGAGCATGACGTAATCGAAAAATGGCAAAATTTTCAGAACGAAGACGCTACGTTTTGCGTGTTATTCAGCCATCTACACATTCAACGCTCGGTGAGTATGACAGTCGCCCACCGCTAGCTAGATACGTGTGGTGTGTTACCTGGTACCTTCGCTCTTCTTGCTGCTCTGAGACCCACGTACGCCCACGCTTCCTTCTGGTCTTTCTACCCCTTTCTACCCTTGACGTCACTCACGTGAGAAGATGTACCAGGCCCTCCCCGCTTTACCGTACTGCACGCGATGAAAAGCTGGGCGTGGGACTGGGAATGAAGCTAAGTTTCCCACAATCAGGCACTAGCAGGAATTATAAGCTAGCTGATGTATGCAAGCTTGTTTGGATGAAACAGTGAAAGTGATAAGTAACGGTGTGAAGGTGAGAGGTGAAAATTAAGTGAGGGGGTATCGTTGATCACAAACAGCAGTGCATGCCGTGTCTCCTATCCTGTAGTCAAGCAGATGTGTGAAAGTTGCGTTGTGTGTACGGCTTGTGCTGGGTCACAAGTGGTAATTAGGTGTGTGCTGGGTCACAAGTGGTGAGGTGTGTGTTGGGGCACAAGTGGTGAGGTGTGTGTTGGGTCACAAGTGGTGAGGTGTGTGTTGGGTCACAAGTGGTGAGGTGTGTGTTGGGTCGCAAGTGGTGAGGTGTGTGTTGGGTCGCAAGTGGTGAGGTGTGTGTTGGGTCACAAGTGGTGAGGTGTGTGTTGGGTCACAAGTGGTGAGGTGTGTGTTGGGTCACAAGTGGTGAGGTGTGTGTTGGGGCACAAGTGGTGAGGTGTGTGTTGGGTCACAAGTGGTGAGGTGTGTGTTGGGTCACAAGTGGTGAGGTGTGTGTTGGGTCGCAAGTGGTGAGGTGTGTGTTGGGTCGCAAGTGTGGCTTTCCAATCTCAAGTCACGTTTCCTTGTACACAACTTGGCTTCACTACACAGTTGTCACATGGCTGTTGTTGCGGCTGTTGTGGTTTTCCTGGAAGGAAATTAGTTTGTTGTTGATGCTCCAAACTACATGGAGATGTTTCCATGGTAACTCCTGGCTATTACGTAAGTTGTAATTTCCATAAAGGAATGCTTAGCAGTGCTCCTGGCTGGCCGATATTAGCAAGTGTTTCTGGTTGCTAATGGGAAGCGTAGTTCCAGTTGCTGACTTGGTTCCCGTTCATATCCTGTTTACGTGCAGCCTGCAGTTTGATTAACGACATGGCTTCCAAATCACTCACTTCCTCGTGCTCAACTCAGCTTCCTCACTTCCTTGCCAAAGCATTGATAATACATTGCTGCTTCCTATTACCTGGCAACTTAATTAATAGAACTTCCCAAATCCACAACACTACGTAACAGCTTCCCTGCTTGTGCCTTCTCTCTCGTTGCTATGCAACACCATGGCAACAGTGATCCAGATACACCGAGAGAGAGAGAATCAGTTGGAATTCGGCTGAGGCCTCCACACAATGCTGCTATATGTAGCTTGTGTCCTGCTCCTCTGCCGTGGGCCCAGTGGCTTAGTGGTATGAATATCCAGAAGGTCTTGGGTTCGAATCCCAGCTGGTCCCAGAATTTTTTCTGTGGATTAATTTCTCTCTCTCTCATCACTTACTACTAGTTTCCCACAATCAGGCACTAGCAGGAATTATAAGCTAGCCGATGTGTGTGAACGTGTTTGGATGAACAATACTGTTGGAAATCAGCCATTGGGTAGAACCAGCCCGAGGATTGCCATTCAAAATTAAGCGCGTCGCGCTCATACATAGGTGCATCTTTCCTTCCAGTTGAGATAATAGGTGTATGCGCCTAATAATGAGTGACCACAGTATATCGTTTAGCGTTTTCCATTTTCTAAGTGACCATGCACACTATAATTATCGTTTTAGCATTGTCTAAGTCAAATCATATCTTGGTGTGTGAATGAGATATGAAGCTGGGGATTGCGCCATTGTGATCAGCATGAAAAGAGCTTTCAGATGATGTGCAAAAATTGGTTTTTATTGTCGGTCACATTTTGGCCAAAAATCGCACTCGACCAAAGGCTATAATCCATGGTTTTCATGATTTTGGGTCAAAATTCAACCTACAGCAAAATGGACATCGTTGGAAAGCTCTGTTCATGCTGATCACAATGGTGCAAATCCCAGCTTTGTATCTCATTCCTAGCCCAAGATAGCGTCAGCAATTCTTGCTGTACAACTTTGGGAAAGTAACAGCGTCCAAAGGAGATTCACAGGAGAAACTAGCTGTTGATACGGGACTGGACGGGCACCGTCATCGTCCGCACGCTGTTTGAGTCCGTTGTGGGACCACTTCTACTTCTGAGTATTACGTTATTTCCTGCATAGACCACACCTCCTCTACGCAGGAGAATTGCTGAAAAGGCTGAATACGAAACTTAAAATGGTCCCACCACAGACTTGACGGGCGTGCGGACGGTGTGGATACGGAGAAGCTCTGATGGTTACGGTGCCCGTCTAGTTCGTATCTTCAGGTGGTTTCTCCTGTGATTTGCATGCTGCCTTCAAATTGTCTCATCGTCACTGCATATCGAAGCTTAGACTCAGGCATATCAACTATAGTTATTGTTAGACTGTCATGTCGTTACGTCTCTGCCGGGAGCTAGTGAGGTTCTGCGTGAACAGAAAGAAAGGGTGGGAGAGCTTTGTCAGCAATCAAACAGCTGAAAATAGCTAATCAAAGTTTGAACCTGTGAGTATGGGAGTAACCCCCTTGTAAAGTCAACGCTGACCCCTGGGTATATACCTCTGTGTTGCTCAGTCCCAAACCCTGACAGTGATTTCATCGCAGAATACATACAATTCAATGTACAATGTGTAAGGAAGCCCTAGTGATCAATGGTTACCATGGTGATCTGATCTCACTGTTTGGGGCACTTGCAGATTGATAACCATGCAAATTTGCTGTGTACTGCATACACCGTGACCTGATGGTCACCCCCTTTCCCTCCCTGTGGCATATATGAGTTGGGTGCAATATTATGCAATGTATTAATTATGCATTAAAGTTGACCCAGTCCTCAGCCAAGGGCGAGGGTGTTTATAGTATATAAAGCACTAGCCTCGTTGGTTCCCAGGCTGTTGTGCGGAGTTCGACAAGAGCCTGGCAACGAGGCTATAGAATAAACCGTGTGCCATACCATGCTCTGTCTGGTGTGTTTTTCGTACCATGTCCCTTGCAGGGCAAGCATGGTGTGTGTACGAAATATTTTGCACTAGTTTACATGGCAATTATATGCAAGAAGGAGGGGGGGAGGGCACCGAACAACGATTGGCTCACTGAGCTCAGCTACGTAATGGGTCAATATAGTGCATACGTAGCAGGTAGGAGTACTTATGCAAAATTTAATGACTCACAACGTTTTGACCTGAATTAGATGGTCGGTATTGAAAGTCAGCAATCAGAGATCAAAATGATTCTTATTTCACACACAGCTTACAACAAATCAGCATACGTAGCACGTACGTAATTCCAAGTTTGGTAGTATAGGATGTATGATACATACATACTTGTATAATTGCATAGCAATGTACAGTGAAAATCAACTTTGATAATAAGTGTCCGTTTGTGTAGGACATTAAAGTGATTGAGTATTTGTATATTGTGTGTTGCGTCCAATACATGTATTGGTGTGTACCTGTGAATTGTGTGTGAATATCGTGTATGTAAACCTCTAGTAACCTCTAGTAATCTCTAGTAATCTCTAGTAATCTTTTATGTGTGCGGTACAATCAACATGTATATAAAATGACATGATCGAAATGTGATTTGATTGATGTGTGTCGGACAGTGTGAGTAGAGTTGGCGTTACGGGCTCAAGTGTGCCCTTGTCGTGATTGTCCCGGTCACTAATTCCGATTGTTCCAAACCAGGCGAAGTCTCTTGCATTGGAGTCACAAAAGGGTTAATTTCGAGTGGGGTTCCTAAAGGGTTAAACATTCCATCAGGCGACTCAGGATCACTATCCAGTGTGACTTCACTTATGAACTGATTCTTTGTTTTGGGGTCGTTTGAGTTGTTGTGAGTAACTTTCTTGTCTGATTCACTACCTGAAACTCCCAGAAACTGGCCCCTAAAGACCTCATCTAGATCATGCCTCCCAGGAAAATTGTTGTGTATGCTTTCCACGAAATGTTGAAGAGCATTGGAACGTATCATAGTTGTTAATCGTGACTGAGTGAGGACATTCAGTTGACCGGTGTGATACTGCACCTGGTCCATCATGAGGACATTATGCAGGTGTAGTTCGTTTCCATAGTGATGTGCATACACACTCAGAATGGGATTGGATGGTCGCAAAATGTTGTTTTCATAAACACTGGAATTCAATGTGGGTGTTTCTGACTCTTCACTGTACCAGCACGTGTTGCCATAGCTACGAACGAGACCCTCTTGTGATAGAAATGGGCGGTCAGTTTTGAGGAGATTGCTTGTGGTGGGGTTCGCCTTGTAGCCATCCCTCCATATGATGCCGGTGATTATGGGGTCGGTGTGGGGGACTGTTGCCATGACTACAGTCTGACATGTGACTGTGAAATGAAAGGCCATAATATTATAATATTCATAGATTATTTGGAGTGATTCCACCAAACTTCTCGAATGCTTCTCTAGGCTGCCAATTTGCAATCAAATTATGGTCCATGGTTTCATCAGCTAGCTAGAAAGCCAGAGAGGGTCGTGGACAAGCTTCTTATAGGGTCCCCCCCCCCCCCCCCCCCCCCCCCCCCCCCCCCCCTCCCCAAAAATTTACCAACTCTCCTAATAAAAGCTGTTCTAACTTACCTCTAAAATAGTTACATATGACAGTGTAATTGACACAATTAAGATACTCCCCTCCAAAGCTGAATCCATGGTACCCTAGTTACGAACAATTTCATAATTATCATTGATTCCTTCATGAAATCAGTGTTGTTATACCTAGGGTCCCTTATAATCTCACCTTAATTATCTTTTGTTCTCCCGGACTTTACTGCAACAGCTGCCCTAGCTTGGTACACAATTTGCTGAGAGAGGTGCTTAGCAGTTGAAATTAATTGTCAGCACCCCACTCACTTCTAGCTTACATTTTCTTACAACTACTAACTCTCCCGTGGCCACTCTGCTTAAGTACGTATTGTGCCCAGGGGGAAAAGCTTTAGCCCATCAGGCCATACTTAGGCTGCCGTGAATATTGTTATGTATTTCCCCCCTACAATAAATTGAATTAGGGTAAGGGTATTCAATACCACTAGCCACTTTGCGGTACATGTTTTGCTGTGTCACTGTACTGTATATGGTAAGCATGTGACGGGCTATAGTTCTGAAAAACATGTTGTTCAAAATGGAGGGTGTTGACACCTGTTCTATATAGTCATGTGAGCAAGTCTTCCAACACATGACCTTCAGCCAACCCGGTCATGTGACCTTCAACCAATCCCATGGCCCACTTTCCATTCAAGTCATGTGATCTTCAACCAATCACATGGCCCACTTTCCATTCAAGTCATGTGACCTTCAACCAATCACACTCCTCAAATCAGTAAACACACCATATGCTTCCAAGCTGGGTTGTTATACGTGATCATATGCAAGGTCAATCAATACATGACCCCTGTTGCTATGGCCGGATTGAATATAGGATAGCTAGGGTACGATCCTCGTTCCCACATGCGCCAAACGTGTGTTTCCCAAGGCTTGGCCTAGCCTCGCTCCCAGACTCCTCCTTGTATTTTTCGTCACCACGTGCAGGCGGGCGGGGGTGGGGGGGAGCCTGGCAATGAGGCTAGGCTTGGCCATGATCATGGCCTCTCAGGCCAGCCTGAGCGGTCTGTGCGACTGAGTCTCTACTGCACCTGGGCAAAGAATGGACTAGAAACAATGGTAATTGCTAGTACACTGCTGGCCAGTATATTGTGAAGTTTTTTTTCACTGCTAGTTCTTTGCATTCACCAGCTGCGAATATCCACCATTTTTATGCTCCCCTGACTCTTCAATGCTGTGGGACAGTGCTGAGTCATCTTCTTCGATCTTCACTTGCTGTTCAGCAGGTGCTGGTTTGAATGATGCAATAGGATTGGTCGTACTGCCTTTAGCTGCAACGTGATTGGTTGACCCTCCCCCAGCTGCGACGTGTTTGGTCGCATCCACTTTCGTTTCCACCCGCACTGTTAATCCTTGCGGTAGTGACAACTTGTACTTTCCGTTAGTCGACACACGGATATCCAGTCGGGAAACCGAGCCGCCATCTTCATCGATGTAGAGTTTAGCTGTGTGTGTGTGTGTGTGTGTGTGTGTGTGTGTTTGTGCATGACGAAAAGGACTCTATAACCTAGCTTCTTTGGCAGGCTTGCTGAAATGAATTTAATGCTGGATGAGTAAGGAAGATTGTCGTACCATCAAAACATTTTTAACCCACCATTCCTGAGACACGAACTATTAACAGTCTACCTCAACAAAGTCTTATAAGGATGGAGACTGTAACAAGGGGGATTAGAGCATGTCATGAAGACGGGGAGAGTGCTTCAAGCCATCTCATGTCCTGCATGCAGAGCACATCATGGTGAGCTTAAACCATCACTGTGTGGTGTCCCTGTTAGACTGCTTCAGCTATTGCCAGAAGATGGGAACTTGACTGGCCTGCGCTCGGTAACACTCAACTCACTGTGACCAGTCATGACACAGATCTGGCATCAGCAGAGAACAAGGAAGAACCGTACCATCCCCAGCGCTCTGTTCGAGCTGACGTTTCATGGTCAGATCGATGATCACTGCACCACCTGCAGTGAGCAGTTTCCTACCCTCCGCCTTGGCCGTGATTCTACTGAATGCATGCGCTGCAGCCAGGACAAACACGTACCAAAGTTATAGTCCTTTGCCAACAATCACTTCCTGCTCTTAAATGTTCATGCAACTGCTCCACGTCCTGCACATCCATGCTCTTCATTCAGGCTCGCCCCACAATGTCATGCATTCCACTTGCTACATTCTGAGTCATTAACTCAAGTCCTGTTCTTCTAAGCCTAAGGAAGCCCTCCCCGACAAACGAAACAAGTAGAAGCCAGTTAGCTACGAACATAATATTATGTATAACGTCATGTACCTTCCATTATCACATCTCTCAGTATCTTCAGACGTGTCCCAAAATCTCTTTCAGCGTTCTTTGCTTGCTCTCACACGTGCAGTACATCAACGGCACACAGCTATATTATTGCTCGAATGGCTCCTCCAGATGACTGGCCGCTTGCCGTGAACAAACAGTAATCCCTTGGGAATCGCAATATCCCAGCTGCAAACGTGCTCAACCTGCTGCACAATCCACGCACACCGATCATGCAACTTCATACGTTCGTGTACATATGTGTCGCAGCAATCAATCTTGGCCCCAAAATTCTCACTCTTTCATTCATTGATACAATTCATTGATACAATCAGAATGTGCTGGTCCATTCTTGCAATTAATGCACTTGTGTCGTGTGCGGACAATCTGTAAAGCACCCAAACAATTGGCTGCAACATGCACACATTTGAAAGATGGTAAAGCCATTATCCTGTGACAAATGACTAAAGGAGTCATACACAAGTACAAATGGCCATCGCAACTTGTCTCTGTTTGCAAACTCAGCACAGTGACCTAGGCTATTAGAACACTGTGTGGCATTACATCTGTGGGACCAAAAGTTCTCTCATACGTACGGAGGATGTACGTACGTATGTAGGCGGGATTCCACTAGCTGTCCACGCTAGCAACATTTGTACATGTACGTAGCTATGTATGTTGTACTTCTGAACTAAACAATAAGACACCTACTTTATTTATGGTCTGACGTACATACATACACACACAACACGCACACGTACACACACACACACACACACACACACACACACACACACACACACGCAACACGTATCACACAACATACACACACAACACGCACACATACACACACAACACACACACACACACACACATGCAACATGTATCACACAAACACAAACACACACACATGCAACACGTATCACACACACAAACACACACACACACACACACACACACACACCTGCTCACATACACTGAAACAATCACAGGTGAAGAAACTGGTGGCCAACAAGCAGCTTGAGTTTGTCAACGCTGGCTGGTGCATGAACGACGAGGCCTCCACCCACTACAACGCCATCATCGACCAGATGACTCTCGGTCTCCAGTTTGTGGAAGAGACCTTTGGACCGGACGCCAGACCCCGTGTGGCCTGGCACATCGACCCCTTCGGCCACTCTGCCGAGCAGGCGGCCATCTTTGCTAAGGTATGTGCGTGTACATGTCCTGAGGCCACAGTTGTTCTTTAGTATGACTAACAATGTTTTGTGATTGCTATGGCAACAAAAACCCTGAATATATACTGGCAATTCCCTTCCTCCTTTCTCCCTCTTCCCCCACTCCCTCACCTCCCCCCCCCCCCCCCCCCCCCCCCCTTCTTCCCCTCCTCCCCCTCCTCCTCCTCCTCACTCCCACAGATGGGCTACGATGGGTTCTTCTTTGCTCGTATCGACTATGATGACAAAAACAAGCGACTCAATGACACCACGATGGAAATGGTTTGGAGACCGAGTCCCAGTCTGGGGACCGCATCGGACATCTTTAC
Organism: Axinella damicornis; assembly: GCA_963931865.1. Classification (NCBI taxonomy): domain Eukaryota; kingdom Metazoa; phylum Porifera; class Demospongiae; order Axinellida; family Axinellidae; genus Axinella; species Axinella damicornis. The sequence goes on along the minus strand of OZ007512.1, from coordinate 12,632,537 downwards.
GGGAGTCTTGTTTTCTGGCTACGGACCCCCTCATGGCTTGTGCTTTGATATGCGCTGCAGTGACCCCCCAATACAGGTACGTGAACACCCCTCTCTTCCTCCCTCCCGATTGATATTGATCCCTCAATCTCCCTCCCTCCCCCTTCCCTCCCTCCCTCCCACCCTCCATCCTGCCTTCCCTCCCTTCCTCGGCTCCCTCCCTCCCTCCCTCCCTCTCTCCCTCCCTCCCTCCCTCCCTCCCTCCCTCCCTCCTTCCCTCCCTCCCCCTTCCCTCCCTCCCTCCCACCCTCCATCCTGCCTTCCCTCCCTTCCTCGCTCCCTCCCTCCCTCCCTCCCTCCCTCCCTCCCTCCCTCCCTCCCTCCCTCCCTTCCTCCCTCCTCCTTCCCTCCCTCCCTCCCACCCTCCATCCTGCCTTCCCTCCCTTCCTCGCTCCCTCGCTCCCTCCCTCCCTCCCTCCCTCCCTCCCTCCCTCCCTCCCTCCCTCCCTCCCTCCCTCCCTCCCTCCCTCCCTCCCTCCCTTCCTCCCTCCTTCCCTGTGTCTCTCTCTCCGTCCCTCCCTCCCTCCCTCCCTCCCTCCACAGGACGATCCTAACCTGTTTGACATGAATGTCAAGGAACGTATAGCATTGTTCAACCTGGCTGTGATTTTGCAAGCCAAGAAGTACACAACCAACCACATCATGTTCACGATGGGGTCTGACTTTCAGTATCAAGATGCACGAATGTGGTTCAAGAATCTTGACAAGTTGATTTACTACGTCAACAAGAATACCGTAAGTATATGTTGCCATGGTGACATGAGACGATGTGTTATAGGGGTAACTTACTAGCATTTAAAACTCTTTTCAACCCACGGATTCATGTTGCAGATATTTTAAAGGGTACGTTAAAGGACGTGATTGAGGACCTATTGAGATATACCAGGAAGTCTCCTCCTATCCCAAATTGAGAAGAACAGTATGTAACTCAAATCTTTTGGAGGGCGTTAAGCTGTTGGTCCCGGGGAATCCATTATTTTTGGGTCCCTTCAATCAGGGTATTCATAGCTTATGGAAATTTCAAGCAGGAAGGAACTGCTATAATATGTACAAGCAGTTGGTATGACCACACTGTCTTTTTCCTTCTGCATCCACATGAGCAAAACTGACACACACACACACACACACACACATACACGCTCACACACACACACACACACACACACAGTCACTCACAGGAATCCAAACGTTCTACTCCACTCCGTCACGTTACGTTGACGCTGTAAACAAAGCTCAGAAAACTTATACCGTGAAAACGGACGATTTCTTCCCGTACGCTGACAATCCATGGGCTTACTGGTCAGGTACGTAAACCAGCTAGCTGTCCAAGTTAGTAAACTACCTAGCAAGTCAGTAAATTAATGGTCTACAAAGTTAGTAAACTACCTAGCAAGTCAGTAAGTTAATGATCTACCAAGTTAGTAAACTACGTACCTATATAGCAAGTGAGTAAATTATTAATGATCTACCAAGTTAGTAAACTATCTAGCAAGTCAGTAAATTAATGATCTACCAAGTTAGTAAATTACCTAGCCTCGTTCCCAGTCCCACGCCCAGGTTTTTGTTGCTTGCAGTACGGAAAAGCAGGGAGGGCCTGGTACATTTCCTCACGTGAGCATGACGTAATCAACAAATGGTTGAATGAAGACGCTACGTTTTGCGTGCTATTCTACCATTCTCTTCATTTCAGGATATTTCACAAGTCGTCCTGCCTTGAAGGGATATGTTCGGAGGATGAACAGTCTACTCCAGTCGTGTAAACAGCTCAATGTGTTTGGAACTCAGTTGCCACGGAAAATGGGGGCCACCCCCTATAGGCTGGGTGAGTGTGTGTGTGTGTGTGTGTGTGGGTGTGAGTGTGTATGTGGGTCTGTGCGACTAGCTGAGGAGTTTAGTTGACTGCATAACGTTCTTCATTTCGTCAGAGGCGGCAATGGGTGTGGCCCAGCATCACGATGCGGTCTCGTAAGTTACATTGAAAGATACAATTAAGACTTTATCTAGTCTGTGATTTTGTTAGCATGTTGGTCAACAACTCCCTCTCTCCCTCCTACGTAAATCCTCCCTCCCACCTCCTCCCTCCATCCCTCCTCCCTCCCTCCTCCCTCCGTCTCTCTCCCTCCCCCCTCCCTCCTTCCTTCCCTCCCTCCCTCCCTCCTTCTCCCTCCTCCTTCCTCCCTCCCTCCCTCCCGCCCTCCCTCCTTCCCTCCCTCCTTCCCCCCCTCCCTCCTTCCCTCCCTCCTTCCCTCCCTCCCTCTCTCCCTCTCCCTCTCCCCTTCCTCCCTCCCTCCTCGCTCTCCCTCCCTCCCTCCTTCCCTCCCTCCCTCCTTCCCTCCCTCCCTCCCTCCTCCTTCCTCCCTCCCTCCCTCCTTCCCTCCCTCCCTCCCTCTGTCCCTTCTCCTAGTGGCACAGAGAAACAGCATGTTGCTGATGACTATGCTAAGAGACTCCATATCGGACAAGTGGAATGTGAGGTACATAAATGAAAGTGACGATCATATGCTAGTCAGTGGGAGGGAGGGAGGGAGGGAGGGAGGGAGGGGGGAGGGTGGGGGGTGAGTGAGTGAGGGAGGGAGGGATGGAGGGAGGGAGGGAGGGAGGGAGGGAGGGAGGGAGAGGGAGGGAGGGAGGGAGGGAGGGAGGGGGGAGGGAGGGAGGGGGGAGGGAGGGAGGGGGGAGGGAAGGAGGGAGGGAGAGAGGGAGGAAGGGAGGGACGGACGGACGGAGGGAGGGGAGGGGTAGAGACAGGGAGGGGAACTGTTCTCCCAGTATTCAGAGCTCTTCTGCTTCCATGCATTACTTTTACCAACTAGGTTGGCCATAATACCTGTATAAAATAACGTCGATTTCTAAACTCACTTCCATGGCAGAGGTCACTTTGTGTTCTAGTCTTCCTTCTTCCACTGTAGGACCTGTTCAATGACGTCGTGGGTACATTCGTCAGTGGCAAGTCGGGACAGTCTCCTCTTGTGTTCCAGTTTTGCGAGTATCTCAACGTCAGCATTTGCCCTGCAACTGAAACAGATTCAGTCAGTAGTAACAGTTATGTGTGACAGTCACGTGATAGTCATGTGACTACAATAGTTGCAGTCATGCAATAGTCAGATGACAGTAGTGACTGAACACGGAACACCTTGAAAACACGGACATTTGTATAATACATTCTCCAATCTCTACGAAGTGCATATCACTGACTGACAAGTGCTACATGCTGGTACCAAAGACTTGGATCTGAGTTCTACTTGTTCAAAGTCGTGTGCGTAATCTCTTCTACGGCTTATCCTAGCCTTAACTAAAGTTCCAGCAATATAGGTACCAGTGCGTAGTGCTTGTCGAGCTCTACATATAGTGATATACAGTTGGAGATTAGGCATGCACTGTACTGAGGACTTACATGACTGTTCCGTGGTTCTGATGCGTTCCTCTCCATTTTGGTTTTGGCCACCACCAAGATGACTGCTACCGGTATTATTACTGTGCAATCTCTTCTTGCAGTTCAATGTGGTGCTTACAATTCAATCGGCAGAACAACGTTACATTTCTTCCACTTCCCAGTGCATTCGAATTCCTTCACTGTTACTGATGACACAGGAAGAGTAATCACTAGTCAGGTAAGTGCTGTTGCATAATAAAGGTGGATATTTACATTTTCTTTGCCGGAGATCTTCGGTAGTATAGTGGTGAGTATTTCCGCCTGTCACGCGGACGACCCGGGTTCGATTCCCGGCCGGAGAGTCCTTCCTTTTTTTCTTCATGGATCTTTTTTTCTTCATGGATCTTTTTTCTTCATGGATCTTTTTTTCTTCATGATCTTTTTTTTCTTCATGGATCTTTTTTTCTTCATGGATCTTTTTTTCTTCATGGATCTTTTTTTCTTCATGGATCTTTTTTCTTCATGGATCTTTTTTTTCATTCTCAAAGTTTATTTTTCAGTATTATTAGGTTGCGTGAGTTAGATTCTTACTATCCGATTTATTTTTCTCTGTCCAACTCCAGATTGTAACAGTCTCTGATGGCACCAAGGCTGTGCGCAGGACCCGTGGAACTGCACCGTATGTCCTGCTGTTTGCCGTAAGTTACAGATTTTGGTACTAAATTTGGATCGACTGTGACACCAATCTATTTATAGTATGGTGGGAGGCTACTGAATTGGGCCTATTTAAAATAAAGCTGGACTGCCGGAACTCCCGGACCAACCAAAATGCAAACCAAACAGGAGGGCAAGTAGTGAACTTGGAACATAACATAATATGGTGTTTGTAGTGTCCACTTGCTGGTCGCAGTTTCTCAAACGTGTCCTACTGACTACCCACTTTGTCCCAGGACAAGCTGCCCGCTCTGGGAGGGATGACCTACTTCATCCGGCCTGCTTCTGCTGGTGACCAGGTCTCTCAACTGACTGAAGCCAAGGAACCAGAGATTGATGAAGACACAGTCCTCGACAATGGAGTGAGTGGGGGAGGGTGGTGTTGGGTTTATGACGTGGGGTATTGTGACATAATAGAAATGGTAATGCTTTAACGGTGTCTCGTCCCCCCCTCCCTCCCTCCCTCCCTCCCTCCCTCCCTCCCTCCCTCCCTCCCTCCCTCCCTCCCTCCCTCCCTCCCTCCCTCCCTCCCTCCCTCCCTCCCTCCCTCCATCCCTTCCTACCTCCCTCCCTCCCTCCATCCCTTCCTACCTCCCTCCCTCCCTCCCTCCCTACCTCCCTCCCTCCATCTGTCTGTCCTCCCTCTCCTTCCTCTCTCCCTCTTCTTCACACCATCACAGGTTTTTGCACTTACATTCGATGCTACCACAGGGCGCTTAAAGAACATGCAGAATAAGGTGTCCGGGATCTCCATGCCTGTTGACCAGCAGTTCCTGTGGTGGAATTCCAGCGCCGGAAACAATAAAAACTCCACTCAGGTAGGCAGAGGAGCTATCTGCACTTTGGAACCCTAGACAACATTCGGGTATATGCATTAGAATCGCACACACATGCGCGCGCGCACACACACACACACACACACACACACACACACACACACACACACACACACACACACACACACACACACACACACACCATCCATACACACACACACACACACACACACACACACCATCCATACACACAGGCATCTGGTGCCTATATTTTCCGTCCCAACGGGACAGCTCCATTTGAAGTAAACAAAGGCAACATGGCTAAAATCACTGTGGTGAAGGTAAGTCTGCACATCCCTCCGTGTATCACTGCCTCCCTCCCTCCCCCCTCACTGCCTCCCTCCCCTCCCTCCCCCATCACTGCCTCCCTCCCTCCCTCCCTCCCCCCTCACTGCCTCCCTCCCTCCCCCCTCACTGCCTCCCTCCCCTCCCTCTGTCCCTCCCTCCCTGCCTCCCTTGATCCTTCCGTCCCTCTCTCCATCACTGCCTCCCTCCCTCCCTCCCTCCCTCCCTCCCTCCCTCCCTCCCTCCCTCCCTCCCTCCCTCCCTCCCTCCCTCCCTCCCTCCCTCCCTCCATCCCTCCCTCCCTCCCCCCATTCCTCCTTGAGGCTCCCTCCCTCCTTCTGTCCCTGCCTCCCTTCCTGAACCGTATTTAAATTAAATGCAGTTGTGACACTCATTCATTATTATACGTACGTAGGGGCCATTAGTCCAGGAGGTTCGACAAGAATTCGCCCCCTGGCTCTACCAGGTACATGCATACACACATACATACATACACACATACATACATACATACATACATACATACACACATACATACATACATACATACATACACTGTCAAGCCAAATACTGTAGGTACGTATCACCTTGGCCTAGTAGGATTACTAGAGATTACTAAGGGTTACTAGAGATTACTAAGGGTTACTAGAGATTACTAGGGATTACTAGAGATTACTAAGGATTACTAGAGATTACTAAGGATTACTAGAGATTAATAAAAAGATTACTAGAGATTACACATTGATTTGTCGGCTTTTTACCTTCCTCAAGTAATATCAGTAATCTCTAGTAATCTCCAGTATAACATCACTGTTCACACTGATTTGTCTAGATTGGTTGACGCATACATAACTATTAAATTGAATCTGATTGGTCATTATTTCCTATAGACCGTGAGGTTGTTCAACAACTTTCCCCTGGCTGACTTTGAGTATACCGTGGGCCCCATCCCCGTACAGTGAGTCTGTCCTTCCAGCTGTCTGTCTGTCTGTCCTTCCAACTGTCTGTCTGTCCTTCCAGCTGTCTGTCTGTCCTTCCAACTGTCTGTCTGTCCTTCCAACTGTCTGTCTGTCCATCCAGCTGTCTGTCTGTCAGTCCTTCCAGCTGTCTGTCTGTCCTTCCAACTGTCTGTCTGTCCTTCCAGCTGTCTGTCTGTCTGTCCTTCCAACTGTCTGTCTGTCCTTCCAGCTGTCTGTCTGTCCTTCCAGCTGTCTGTCTGTCAGTCCTTCCAGCTGTCTGTCTGTCCTTCCAGCTGTCCGTCTGTCCTTCCAGCTGTCCGTCTGTCCTTCCAGCTGTCCATCTGTCCTTCCAGCTGTCAGTCTGTCCTTCCAGCTGTCTGTCTATCCTTCCAGCTGCTGTCTGTCTGTCCTTCCAGATGTCTGTCTGTCCTTCCAGCTGCTGTCTGTCTGTCCTTCCAGCTATCTGTTTTGTCTCACTGTCCATCATTGTGTGTAGGGACGATCTGGGTAAGGAGATCATCAGCCGCTTCAGCACTGGCCTGAACACCAAAATGACGTGGTACACTGACGCCAACGGGAGAGAGATGCAGAAGAGAATGTAAGTGCAAGATTAGGTCAAAGGTCAAAGGTCAAGAGTGATACTTGATTTATGCATGTGGTACATTGCTATGATTATGTGTGCGCACACATACATGCACACACACTCATGTACAACACACCACACACAATACACACCACCTACACATGCACCCACACACACACACACACCCACACACACACACACCTACACACACACACACACCACATACACCCACACACACCACACACACCCACACACATCACACACACCCACACACACACACACACACCACACACACACCACACACACACACACCACACACACCCACACACATCACACACACACACACACACACATCACACACACACACACACACACACACACAGCCGCTACTTCCGTCCCACCTGGAAGCTCAACAATACGGAACCAGTTGCCGAAAACTACTACCCAGTGAACAGCAGGATATACATCAGGGTGGGTTGATGTAATCGTTTGGGAGGTAGCCTCATTCCCAGGCTCCTTGCCAGCGCATACAGTACAAACGTGGCAAAAAGCTTGGGAGGAGCCTGGGAACGAGGCTATTGGGAGGTATGTTAGGAGCCTGGGAATGAGGCTATTGGTGATATGAAGTGCCATTGTGGTCAAAATTCAAAGTACATCAAAATAGAGATCGTTGGAATGCTGGTTTCATTCATGCTGATCACAATGATCATTCCTAGCCCAAGGTATGTAGCACAGCACAGTGCCCAAACATTTGGCCTACGTAATTCCTTCTCAATCTGTGTATCCGGTGTCAAACGAAAGACACATAATTTCTTGGTATGTGAATGAGATATGAAGCTGGGGATTGTGCCATTGTGATCAGCGTGAAAAGAGCTTTCAAATGATGTCCTAAAATTGGTTTTTACTGTCGGTCACATTTTTGCTAAAAATCGCACTCGACCAAAGGCTTATTATTCAAGTATAGTACTCAGAAGGTCTTGGGTTCGAATCCCAGCTGGTCCCAGAATTTTTTCTGTGGATTATTCTCTCTCTCCAAAGCTTGCATCCAACACCTGCCTGCATAGAACCTGACGCAACCCATCAGAGTTAATTGTGCATTTAATATGCAGTTCAGCATTTGATGCCTGTTGTACAATAGGCGACAATGTGTAGGGAGATAATTGTGCCGGAGGCTGTGGTGGTGGACAGTGAGAGTGTCCGCTCAGGCAATGTGTCTGTACAGTCAACCCACCCAGGCCCGTAACCCCGTCCGCAGGGGATCTCCACTTCTGGCAGTGAAACAACCGTGAGAGAGAGAAAGACAGCTGGAATCGGCTAAGTCCTCTAGCCTGCGCTGCTATATACAGCCTTGCTTCCGCTCCTCTGCCGTGGGCCCAGTGGCTTAGCGGTAAGAGCGTCTGACTAGTACTCAGAAGGTCTTGGGTTCGAATCCCAGCTGGTCCCAGAATTTTTTCTGTGGATTATTCTCTCTCTCCAAAGCTTGCAGGCTTATTATATCCATGGTTTTTCATGATTTGGGGTCAAAATTCAAACTACAGCAAAACTGGTATCATTGGAATGCTCCATTCATGCTGATCACAACGGTGCAAATCCCAGCTTCATACCTCATTCCTAGCCCAAGATATCTAACATAGTACAGTGCCCAAACATTTGGCCTAATTCCTTCTCTGTGTATCCGGTGTCAAACGAAAGACACAATGCCATTATATCTTTGAGATATGAAGCTGGGGGTTGCGCCATTGTGATCAGCATCAAAATAGCTTTCAAATGATGTCCTAAAATTGGCTTTTATTTTCGATCACATTTTTGCCAAAAATCACACTCGACCAAAGGCTATAATCCATGGTTTTTCATGATTTGGGGTCAAAATTCAAACTACAGCAAAACTGGTATCATTTGAAAGCTCCATTCATGCTGATCGCAACGGTGCAAATCCCAGCCTCGTATCTCATTCCTAGCCCAAGATACCTACGTACGTAGCTTAGTATATAATTAGTGTGCTACATATTATAAGTATAACTGCATGCCTAACCTCTGCCTTCTTACACTGCCAGTTTTGGTTGGGGTTTTGCATACTGTAAGCGATCAAAAACTGGAGGTGTAGAATAGGAACGAGGCTATGCATGCCCCCAGGACACCCTCCACATCGGGTGGCAGTGTACATGTAGCAAACAGAACTTTGATGACAAGACTTAGTTACCTTTGCTCCATGGCTTCAATGTGTATCCATGGTGTGCTGATGTGTGTTGAATTTTTCCACAACCATTCTGTTGCCAGGATGAGGATAAGAAGGTTCAGTTCACGGTGCTAAACGATCGCTCACAGGGAGGAAGCAGCCTCAACGATGGGCAGGTGGAGCTGATGGTGAGGGCACCACACACATCCACACACATGCACACACACACACACACACACACACACACACACACACACACACACACACACACACATCCACACACACACACAACACACACACACACACACACACACACACACACATATACACACACACACACACACACACACACACACACACACACATATACACACACACACACACACACACACACACACACAACGTGTACCCCAGTGCAAATACCCTCTCACATATGCAGTCACACACACCCATATTATATTTTATCTCACCTTCACAAGGTGCACCGTCGATGTCTCCATGACGATGGTCGTGGTGTTGGAGAACCACTCAACGAGACTGGACAATTTGGAGATGGTCTGATTATCCGAGGAAGGCACCTTGTGCTGTTGGACGACTATGTGAACTCGACCTTCTACCAGCGCTTGCTGGGAGAGTTGCTGATGTTGGAGCCAGTGCAAGCATTCCTGCCTAGCACCGACTCACCCAGTGACTACATGGAGAAGTACTTTACTCATGTACGTTAGTTGGTTCACACTACACCCCACACATTTCATACTGCTCTCGTACTTCCACTCTCCCCTTCTTCCCTCTCTTTCTCACCTCCCTCCTCCTCGTCTTCCTTCTCCATTATTCTTATCGTCCCTCCTTTCCTATCTCCTCCCCCTCCCACTAACTCTCCCTCCCACCTCCCTCCCTCTCCCCCTCTCTCTGCTTCCCACTCTCTCCTTCCCATACTTCCTTCTCACTTACCTCCTCTTCTCTCCCCTTCTGCTATCCTTCGTCTCCCTCCTCCCTCCCCATCCCCCCTCCCTCCCCCTCCTCCTTCCCCCCTCTTCCTCCCTCCCCCTCCACCCTCCCCCCTCCACCCTCCCCCTTCCACCCTCCCCCCTCCCCTCTCCTCCCTCCCCCTCCCCCCTCCTCCCTCCTCCCTCCTCCCTCCCCCTCCCTCTCCCTCTTCCCTCCCCCTCCACCCTCCCCCCTCCACCCTCCCCCTTCCACCCTCCCCCCTCCCCTCTCTTCCCTCCCCCTCCCCCCTCCTCCCTCCCCCCCTCCTCCCTCCCCCTCCCTCTCCCTCTTCCCTCCCCCTCCTCCCTCCTCCCTCACCACAGTTCACTGGGATCACAAAGGAGCTCCCGTACAACGTCCACCTCCTGACGGTCCAGTCTCTGTCAAAGGGCCATGTGTTGATCAGGTTGGAGAATCAGTACCAGGCCGATGAGCCACCCTTGAACCAGCCAGCGTCCATTACACTGGACGTGAGTGTATTATTACTTCTTACACGTGTACTGGAGGTTTTCTGTAGCGCATGCCGATCATAATTTAACATGAGAGAAAAAACAGCCTACATCCCTCGCTCATACCACACACACTCACACACACACACACACACACACACACACACACACACACACACACACACACACACACACACACACACACACTCTCACACCACACTCACACACACACACACACACACATGCACGCATACTCACAGGATCTATTCATATCTTTCAAAGTGACAGCTGTGACAGAGCTCACACTGGGAGGAAATGCTCCGCTTGACAGCGTGACTCGACTTCAGTGGAAAACCACAAACGGTGAGGAGACACTTTGACTCCTGGACCAAAGTTCTTTCACTAGCAGTTTGTAATAATTATAGCAACTTATGTAAGATAGTAAACTAAACCGTTAAAACTCCCCACCCTCTTTTTTCCCTCTTCCTTCGTTTCCATTCCCTCCTCCCTCCCTCCCCCCTCCCTCCCTCCCCCCTCCCTCCCTCCCCCCTCCCTCCCCCCTCCCTCCTTCCCTCCCTCCCTCTTCCCTCCCTCTTCCCTCCCTCCTTCCCCCTCCCTCCCTCCCTCCCTCCCTCCCTCCCTCCCTCCCTCCCTCCCTCCCTCCCTCCATCCCTCCCTCTCCCCCAGGTAAACCCTCCAAGCACCATGCCTCTCAGCCAGTGAAGGGACCTGACTTCAACGTGGTACTAAACCCCATGGAGATACGTACCTTTGATGTCACGGTACAATACAACTGAAATAATGCACTTACAATGAACTGAAAGTTCCTCAGCTGGCTTTGATTTGTAGTAGTGGTATTAGCCTGTTCTTGTTGTAAACACAAGTTGTGTTGCAGTTCAGCAGTTTCAGTTTCACCATCAGTTTTCTTTCATCTGTTGCACCAGGAGCCCATAACGAGAAGGAGCGTCCAACTACGATAACAACGCTGGTCTAATAGCGCTTGTGCTTGACCATATATGGCAAGTGGGGAATCTGTACTGCGGTCACACCGAGGGAATACCCGGCACATCCCACAAAAATTGGTTTTGTGTTAGATATTCACCAACCATGCAGCATACCTCAGACACCTACTTACGTAGACTACTATAGGAAGCCCCGCACTCCGGCTCTTGTTATGTAACAAGGTTCCAAATAAGGGCACGTTTTAAGTTAGACCAGCAATGTTCTTCAGCAATAATGCTTGCTGGATGCTCCTTCTCGCTATGGGCTCCTGGTTACAAGGATAGTGTTTTGGAGTGAAAACCACCATCCATGTCCCCTGCAAAATCTTCGGTTCTCCTACCAAGTTTTGTCTGGAAAGTGATCATCGATTTTCATAGAACTAACCTTTGTGGTACATTCCATATCTAGTGTGCTCGAGTATAGTAGGCACATGCACACAACTACATGCAACTAGCCTCGCTCCCATGCCGGCCATGCGGCCTGGGAATGAGGCTGACGCACAACCTATAGTAACCAATGGAGCCAATCTGGAGCAGCAAGGATGTCAGTGTATTCTGTGAGTATATCACATGACCTTGCATGTATGGGTGCTTGTGTGCATAGTGCATGTCACATGACGTTGCATGTATGGATGCTTGTGTGTATGGTGCATGTCACATGACATTGCATGTATGGATGCTTGTGTGTATAGTGCATGTCACATGACGTTGCATGTATGGATGCTTGTGTGTATAGTGCATGTCACATGACGTTGCATGTATGGATGCTTGTGTGTATAGTGCATGTATCTATAGTGTCACATTACAGTACCTAAACATACTGTCACTCGGTGTAAACTGGAAAATTGTACACATCCACATGCAGCTGTCTGTATAGCTAGTTGGGCTAGAGGAAGTTTGTCCATATTGGGTAGGAAAACTATAGGGGGGAGTTCCCCTGGGACACCCCCTAAAAGGTGGGCGTGTTGGGGGTGCGTTTCAGAGCGTGAAAAAATTATGTCTTCTTGCTGGAAGGAATTTATGCATACCTATATAATTAGCTAATCAAAATTCTATGATGCTGATATGCTTGGTGGACACGTGTGCTTTTGAATGACAACCGGAGCATGTAGGACCTGAAAAGATCGAGAGCTGACGATTTTGATCGATGTTGACTGTTACCTAACCGTTGTGATACGGTTGTTGAGGTTTTGCTAAATAGCTAGTGTGGAGCTTGTCAGCAACTAGACTTCAAAGAGTTAGCGTTTAGCCTCGTTCCCAGGCCATCACCCAGCTTTAATTTCGTCGCGTGGGAGAGCCTGGGAACCAGGCTAGTTAACGTTGTATATTAATAATTGGTCTCACAGGATCACAAAGCAAGAGATGTTTACAGCAAAACGTTAACCATAATTATCAAAATGTACAATTATTTGGGACCTTAAAATACGTAGTCCCTTTCTAGAAGAGATATTGTTGTCGCTTGTATCTCAACTCGAGGGTCCACTGTGGAAGTACTTGTTCAGTATGACCAGTCCACCGTACCAGCCTCATGTTGGTGGATGGATACTAGGCCTATAGCATTCACAGCTAGACTCTGCACACCTTGCCGTAATCTTATCTGTAGCTAACTATGCATGGTCTGCAGGCAACAGAAAGCTGGGTAGGGCCTGGGAACAAGGTTATCACAGGACAATGATTTATACACCATCAAGAGCGCATGATGACATCATCATCACTCCGTGCCGCTGACGATGATGTCATCATGATCTTGTATCATGCATGCCCTATCGTTTTGTGCAGCAGCATGCCCTATGTTCACATAACACTTAGTCTCGCTGGCCAGACGTTCGCGGCGCACGGAGGGGAGGGCGGCGCGCGGGAACGTCTGGCCCGCGAGACTACATAACACTGTAGCTAACATCCATCCAATTTAGAAACAAGATTCATGCCATGGAGCTATATACGTATACCTGAATTGCCTTTGGCACTGTGCTATTGTGCAACTACTACGTAACCTATATTCAAAGTCTTTTGAATATAAGTTAGTAGTTGCACAATAGCAACTAGCCGTGGATCCTGTGGTAGGATTCATTGGTGGTATACAAAATAATTGATCATGTGCCAGATTCCAACTGATGCGTTGATAACAATATATGGAGTTGCAGTAACAATGAATAAATAAAATACAAAGATGGGATGTATGTTTGTGTACTACAGTAACACGATAGCCAGTATGTCAACAAGATAGCCAGTATGTCAACAAACAAACCACATGACACTACCGAATCTGAGCTCGAAAGTCTTGGAGTTTTTTGCCAAGATTCCTTGTGCCCTCAGCTTCTCGTATCATCTTCTCTGGAGGGCGGCGTTCTGAATCGATAACATAGTTGAAGTAGTAGCATTCTTTCTCATAGAGTTTCACTTCAGATATGTTGTGGTCGTGAAAGAAGAATGCTTTTTGTTTCGATTCTATTAGAAGAAGGCAGTCAACTCCTGAAGGAATGATGAACTTGAGTTTGAAGCTTTGGTCGGAAACTTTCGCAGTGTACATTATCAGGGCAGAAGGGTGCAACTCAAATGTATTCACAAACGATGCTTGGAATTTTGATAATTCCTGAAGTGTGTACTGTTGCAAGTCGACATTCAATGACAGCGTCATTTGTACGAAGCCGGGTCGTACTGGAGGATTGCCCCCTGGTAGCACCCACAGGAACTTGGCTAGCATTGTTGTTGCCTCAAAATGGGAAAGTTTGTTAATGTATGTGTCCATGGAGGCACGTAGTTCCGGACTACCGTACTTCTCAACGAGGGTTTGAAGGAGATGATACTGAGTGTAATCCCATCCAAAGTGATTCATACCAATGAAGACTTCGCTAAAGGTGGTTGCCTCTGTGACAATGTCGCTGAAGGGCTGAATAAGGGAAGGATATCGACTAGAAGCAGAGAGGGTAGTGAGAAACGTCTTTGTAGAACTTGGCTCAAGAAGCTGAAAACTTTGAGAAGCAGTGGCTGCAAATTCATCACAAAGCTGGTTTGCTTGCAGCTCAAGTATGTCTCTCTCGCACTCCGAAACGAACAGCATGGAATTCTGAAAATGCCAGGAGCCAGTATTCGGACAGCTCCTCAAATTCAGATTTTTGAAATCTTGGTCATAATCCCTGACTAGCTTCTTCGCTTTCTCATCTCCAAATTTCTCGACAGTTTGCAACAGAATGTTGTAGTTATCCCAGCTTATGTAGCAATTCAGAGTGGTAAAGATGTCTTCAAAACTGCTTGCCTCTGCAAATTTGCTGCTCGATGCACTAACGACAATGGACAGATAGACTTGCAGCACACTCAGGCTGACCTGAAGCCGCTTGAAAATGTCTTGCATCAAGTTTGAAAATCGTTCGCTAAAATTTAATTCTGTTCTTGACCAGGCAGTCGGCTCTGAATGTACATGTAGCAGTTCAGGTTTGGATGTATTGTCTTCGTTTGTCTCAATTTGTTCGATCTTCTTCTGGTATTCTGAAAACAGCATTTCCCCATTAACACCTACAATGAATCTCTTTACTACCCGTTCCAGTATGTATAAGTTCTGAGGATTCCAGTATCGACTAAGAACAACAAAGTGGTCATCTAGGCTTTGTGATTGCCTAATTCGTTCCTTGTCTTCCTGTAACAAGGAGCTCTCAGGATTTTCTGCTGAAGTGGCACTTGCCGTGACAAACACTTTGAAGCTGCCAAGGTTTATTCTTCCATTCATCGTCTCATACATATCTGTCACAAAGTCTTGAAATACTTCTCTTTTAAGTCGCAGTTTACGTGTCTCTGAAGTCTTTAAGTTGATCTCCTGCTCTTGTCCTGAAACAAACGAAGTAGACGCATGATACGTAACTTCCAAACACAAATTTCAATTTCTGCCATATTAGCTACACCAATGGATATAGAGCAGACATGCAAGGCACCCATTTTGTCTTAAGAGATCAGTTAATAATTTAGTAGTTTTGACTACAGTATTGAAGACCAAGGTGTTTATATTTTCTCGGTTCATTAACGGGTGCACATTCTGAAACAGTAACATTGAAGACATTAGTGCATAAAGGATGTTGTTACTGAAACACTACAAATGCAGTTTTATTAGCTAACGTTGGTGTTTTTTGGGGGTAGTTTCCCTGTTGCAATTTTGTACACTGAACTTACTGCAAAAAAGGCGTACGAGACGTCTGTGGGGGGGATGGCAATCGCTGGTCCGTCGGATACATTCGACGAACTTATTTGGGCCTTCGTTCCCTTTGCGAACTAGGATAAACGTCAGTAAATGTACAATGCGCTCTCGAGGACTTCGATCACAGTTAGTCAAATGCCACGCCTCGTTCTCGCTCAGGAGTGCTGCTTCTCGCAGGGCGGGAATGATAACGCTAACATCTAAGTGTCTCAGGAATTCAGGCATATGCTGCCATAGCTGTTGAATCGAGACATCGGCAGGCTCCCAGCACGACAGGTGGCGTTTCAGGTTCGTAATCGGGGGTTCACTCATGCTCGACGACAGACAAGACGTATCACAAAATGCGAAGCACTGGCCTACTGAATATTTTATATAATATGTCTGCGCAAGGTAATGTTTACACTTGACCGCGCAAGCGCACGCGTGCATGGGCATGTTGGGCCGGACTGGGGCGCGCGCCCTTCGCGCGGAGGCGGAGCATCGGAAGGGAAGTTCAACGGTCTCTGATGAATTTCTGCGCAGTCAACCTTTGCAACTTGCATGGCGAAGTCTTTGAAGACCAAAGGTGCGTTTGGGGTGGACTAGCTATGTAGCTAGTTACTACTGCAAGCGAATCTCGCTGGGGTTGTTTGGGTCTGGGAACGAAACTAGTTGAATTGTGTCCGCAAACAGCAGCTCAGTGTACAATACTCGAGAGTGATTATAGTGAATTTTCCCGTCCTCTGCATGCGTGTTGTGGTTGTTAGACCAGATTTAGGCTAACCTATCGCAAGATTGACCTCAGACCTGGATGGCAGGCGAAAAGCAAAGAAAATGTACAGTACACAACCAACAAAAGGTGGGGCAGGGCCTGGGAATGAGGCTAATTTCCACCTGGATTATAGTCTTCAAGTTCATTGCTGGTTGATTCCCTGAGCAAGCTCATCAGCCTCCTGCTCATGGCTCACGTTAGCAACAAAAGCCGGGGTGGGGCCCGGGAACGTGGCTAGGTGGAAAGCCATGATAACAACAGTGGAAAAGCTTGCACTATTAATCTTGATTGAACGGTACACTGGGACCAGATACTATGTTTACAGCTAGATGAAAATCAGAATCGCATCCAAGCAACAAACTTTATGAAGTAGATCTACATTGTACCCTACCCTTGTTCCCAGGCCATTCCCACCTCCTGTCTTACTTGCGCTTGCTAAAATTAGTACCCACAATTGATAGTAGCCTGAAGGTAATCCTTGCCACTACTGAAGACTTAGCTTCGTTCCCAGGCCTTCTCACCCCAGCGTTTGTCATGTGTTAGTACTTCAAGTGACAAACACCGGGACGAGAAGGCCTGGGACGAGAAGGCCTGGGACGAGAAGGCCCGGGACGAGAAGGCCCGGGACGAGAAGGCCCGGGACGAGAAGGCCCGGGACGAGAAGGCCCGGGACGAGAAGGCCCGGGACGAGAAGGCCCGGGACGAGAAGGCCCGGGACGAGAAGGCCCGGGACGAGAAGGCCTGGGACGAGAAGGCCTGGGACGAGAAGGCCTGGGACGAGAAGGCCCGGGACGAGAAGGCCTGGGACGAGAAGGCCCGGGACGAGAAGGCCCGGGACGAGAAGGCCCGGGACGAGAAGGCCCGGGACGAGAAGGCCCGGGACGAGAAGGCCCGGGACGAGAAGGCCTGGGACGAGAAGGCCCGGGACGAGAAGGCCTGGGACGAGAAGGCCCGGATACTGAAGAGTGTGCAGATGTGCACCTTTCAGCATGCATGTATAAATCCGGACCAAGCAGGAAGCGACAATTGTGATTGTGGAGTCAGAGTGTGTGGGATGGAGTTGGTTAGGAAAACAATTATTGTGGCCTCATGAATTCCACACTACCCTTAAAATATGAGTATACTTACCAGGACTGTGAATACACTTATACCAGGACTGTGAATACACTTACCAGGACTGTCAAGGCTATAGCATTCATAGTCCTGACTGCGCAGTGCTGGTACCCAGGACAATACATGCTGATGAGTTGTGGTAGTTATTCTGCGTGTGCACGGTGTGCCATCAGTCCTGTAGCTGAGCGACCTGGGAACGAGGCTAGCCCAGACCCTCTCCCATGAACTGGACCTTAGCACAGCATGAGAGCCTCGAGGCACTCAGAAGCACACTTACATGACTGACGCATAACTTGTAGTTGGTTTTTGTAAATCGTGTTTGTATTACCACCATACCTCTCCTTCCTTCCTTCCCCTCCTGTGTATACCTCCCTCCCTCCCTCCCTCCCTCCCTCCCTCCCTCCCTCCCCACCCTCCCTCCTTCCCTCTACCCTCTGTCCCCCTCCCCACACAAATTGAGTTACCAAATTTTTTTCACTTCTCCCAGCATAATTATTTTACAGATACATTGTACTTGTTAAGTACATATACATGTACAAAGCAGCTACAGTGTCTAGCTGTTCATTGCTCTGTTCTCCCTGACCACAGCTGCTCCACTGACACCAGAGGCCGTAACAGAGGCAGTGAAGGAGGTCAGATGGGATGACCTGTGTTGGTGCCTGCGTGTGTCACCCTCCAAACGGGATGAAATCCGAGATCACTATCCACCCAAGGATCACAGGAGGGTGCTGGTGGACTGGTGGTTCTCCACCGATCCAACACCCTCCTGGAGGAGGCTCATACACCAACTCGATTGTCGTGATACACGATCAGCAGACAAGATACGCCGCAATGCAGAGCCAGTCCTTGGTATGTTGTGTTTCACACAGCTGTTTTGCAGTACTAACACCCCATGGGGTGTCATAGCCAGCTAGCATGTGCACATATTTCTTTTCCAAACATGAAAATCTTTCACAGTCCCTTAAGGTGCCTGGTTCCTCTTTCTCCCCTCCCTGCAGACCCTACCTTCACCCTCTCCAATGTCACCGCTGCTGTTGAAAGTGTTCAGGACTGGGCTCGCCTAGGCACCTACCTTAGTGTGCCACTCACCAGGCGCGGGACCAGGGAAAAGATGCTCCAGTGTTTTATCACTGCCGTGCCCAATGCGTCCTGGCAAACTCTTGCTGGGGGTCTCTACTGCAGACAGGAACAAGCAGCGCTGGAGAGAGTGACGAAACATGTCCAACCTCAAGCAGGTGTGGGTTAGGTTTCAGGAGCACTGTATTATTAATTGCAAGTACGAAATTTTATGCTTTGAATGCATGTCAGATTTAGCAGGTACTAAGTTAGCAGTTTTAGCAGAATGTGGTTATTTGTTGGGGCGTGCCTGAGCGATCCTGAGTTTGCTGCGAACTTTCTGAGTAAGCCCCACATAGACAAGTTTGCTTAGAATTTAATTTTTCTATACGTATATATTTGTTCATGTCGTGCTGCCTGCCTAGCCTAACTTCTGAATGCACCTTCCTGAAGTGTTGTATGACTTGCTCTCCAACTAGAGGCTACGCTGACGGTTGCCAACCTGTGTAGTGTACTGGAAGAGGTGGTGGAGTGGGATACTCTGGGCTACTACCTTGATGTGCCTGCCTCAATACTGAGAGAAACCAAGAAGAAGTACTCCGATGACACACAGCGCAAGCAGGCCATGTTGGAGGAATGGCGCAACCACCACCCTGCTCCCAGCTGGATGCTGGTTGCCAATGCTCTGTATAGACTACTCATACGCGGTGAATACGGGAAATATCACAAAGTGTTGCTATCGGTGAAGCAAAAATACATCAAAGGTAAGAAAAATATCTTCGTGCACGTCTCAATGCGTCCTACTAAACATCCTGGCTTAAAGGGGAGGGTATCTGAGAGAGCAGTGTCTTGGCCATGCTGAGGTCAAAAGTCTGTCTTACTTCAGTCCGACTAATATTCGTAGGGACTTGATCATGCAAATGTTGCGGCAGGTCCTTGACTGAAGGTACAGTCGATTGCAGTTGCGTTTGAACATTGCATATTGCGTGACCATGTGCGGCAAGAACTTTCTGTGGGTGGAGCTTCACGGAAATGGCACGGCCTTGAATACGCAAGAGTCTGGAAGCCATGCAGACACTTTGCGTGAGTGTCATATTTGCAGAACACAGTTTCCGTGATAATCCACGCAATACGCAGTGCTCAAATGCAACTGCAATCGACTGTACTCTATCTCGTCATCACCGTAGTACAGAGCTACACCAGAATGTATCACGACTGTTGTTGCTATGGTATTATTAGCATGAGGTAAACAATGGAAGCCATTGGCAAGTAATGAACTGCATGGTATGGCTTTGTACTATGCAATAACTGCTACACGTTTTGATTTCTGCAGCTGCAGTTTCAGCTCCAAAACCAGGAGCGGTCGTCTCTCCGCCTTCCCCCCAGCCAGCCCCGCCCTCCCCAGCTAGCACACTAGGTAAGTAAACGAGAATTGCTTACATGAGCGATTTCGAAATAATCACTTAGTTGCAAGTCTTAATACAAGAATGAATGAATTTTATCGACAATTCTAGGCCAGGGTGGCCAATTAGTCAGAACATAAACAAGTAATCAACTCTTTACGTTTCAAGAGACATATACGGACAAACCTAGCCAGCAGTACAAACTGTCGCTCTGCCCCAAGAGAGGAAAAGGAGGGGAGGTGTGCTGCTGCGGATTCGAACAGTAAACACCGCTCGTCTGCGTAGGAGTCACACTCAAGTAAAATAGTGGATCTCATCTAGAGCTAGGACAATATATCGATTTTGCAATATATCGTCCATCTATGTACCCAATATCAATAGCAATATGGCTTACTTAATATTGATATATCGATATCGAATCCATATGGCATTATTGAGTGCATATCTTTCACATCGCTGTTTCAGTTTTGGTCAATTGTTACATGTATGTGAAAATGTACAGTTGTGTGAGCTGTATGCTACTGGATACCAATGCAACCCACTACCCAATATATCGATATATCGGCAATATTAAATTCACAATAATCGATATTCAAAATTTCAATATCGCCCAGCACTAATCTCATCCTCTATTGCACATAGGTGAAGTGTTGATCATTTACAATTCAACTCTAATGGGCTCTCCATCGATTCACAGGTACACGTAATTGGCATTCCAGGGAATCGTGATTAGTGATGCACCGATAATCGGATTGGTTATCGGTGCTCCCCGCCAGCTGTTCTGGAAGACTCCAGCCCATTCCCAATGTTCTCAAACAATCTTCGCAGAGTTCGAGGTTCAGTAAATTGAAGTGCGAAGGTCGCGCGACACTAGTCTAGTCCCGCCCCACGAACATCCCACTTCCATTGCACACAGCGAGACAGACACACACACACACGCACAAACACACGTTTAAAATCTTAATGTGTTGATGATAATGTGTGTCTGATATTACAGAGAGCAGCTTGGAGACGTTAGGTCTTGCTGAGGTTGAGTTCTCTGATCTGGAGTTCCAGGAGAAGGTGGGAGGTGGTGGGTTTGGAACAGTGTCAAAGGGACGATGGATTTCTAAGAACAAGACACCGCAGAACTTGCTGAGAATGGTTCCATCTACAACTACATTCACAAAGAACACAAGAAGCCTCCTCTCTCACAGATATTACTCTGGGCAGTACAAGTGGCTGAAGGTACGTATTCATGGCAGGTCAAAATACTGGCAGTGGGAACGGCCTTGGAATGAGGCTAGCGAAGTGCTATGCTATACATGTGTAGATGGTAGCAGCTCTGTACACAACCAAGGTTAGAACATTTGCTCGGTGTGTTTGCAGGAATGGTCTACCTCCACCAGCGTGACGTTATTCACAGAGATCTGAAGTCCAGCAATGGTAAGAGAATTGCATGGTTTTATAGTTGCGTAGGTATAATGAGTTTGTGTGCATTCAGAAATCTCAGGCATGACTACTGTACTGAAATGTTCTGGCAGCTTATACCTGAGAACATTTTGATGACATCACTTCCATGTCTATATCTGCCCCGTTATTGAAGGGAGATTTGCCATCAGAAATACTGCCACAGTAGCTATTCACGATGAGGATTGTATATATCTTTCCTGCAGTTGTCCTCACATCCACAATGGACGCAAAGGTAACAAACTGCAGTGTTGCAACTAGTATGCAACTCTATCCTGATTCCTGAGCCATGAGAAGTATATAAGTTTGTCCCTGCATGAACACCTCACACAGATCTGTGATCTCGTCCCTGCATGAATGTCTCACACAGATCTGTGATCTTGTCCCTGCATGAACACCACCTCACACTGATCTGTGATCTTGTCCCTGCATGAACGTCTCACACAGATCTGTGATCTTGTCCCTGCATGAACGTCTCACACAGATCTGTGATCTTGTCCCTGCATGAACACCTCACACAGATCTGTGATCTTGTCCCTGCATGAACGCCTCACACAGATCTGTGATCTTGTCCCTGCATGAACGTCTCACACAGATCTGTGATCTTGGCTCTGCATGAACGTCTCACACGGATCTGTGATCTTGTCCCTGCATGAACACCTCACACAGATCTGTGATCTTGTCCCTGCATGAACGCCTCACACAGATCTGTGATCTTGTCCCTGCATGAACGTCTCACACAGATCTGTGATCTTGGCTCTGCATGAACGTCTCACACAGATCTGTGATCTTGTCCCTGCATGAACGTCTCACACAGATCTGTGATCTTGTCCCTGCATGAACGTCTCACACAGATCTGTGATCTTGGCTCTGCCCGGAGTTTGGACCACACCGCACAGCAGACCACAGCGGTTGGCACGTACGCCTGGATGTCTCCTGAGGTAGGAGGTGTGCCGCTGAGCATGCTACTCATTAGTAGATTTAGTGTATGGGTCTGGGTCAGGACGAGAGCATCTCCTCTGTCAAGAGGTTCTTGACGTGATCTAGAGCCAGCCATGCAGTTCTCCGTCAGCATGAGCCTCTCAATTCCCCCCAAGCTAGAAGTAAGGGTAGGGATTGAGAAAGACCTGAATGTGTGTTCGATAATTCGTCCTTTTCTTCTCCAGATGTTACGAAGAGAAGAAGTTTCCAAATCGTGTGATGTCTATTCGTATGGTGTGTTAGTGTTTGAGATAGCGACACAACAAGTTCCATTCCCGGATGTTCTTCCTATCGTCGCTGCTGTCATGACAATGGAAGGCAAGGTGGGCCATTCAGCAGTCTCTGTAAGGATTCCATGAACCTGGTACTATAGCTGCCCTTAACAAGAGCTTGCTGTGTTGACCTTTGGTTGGAGATGCTAAACTAAACATTGACGAGCATTGCTGGAGTCGGTGATGTCACTACTGTCACTCTCTACACAGCGCCCGACCATTCCTGAGTCATGTGATCCACGTTTAGCCGACCTGATTAGATGCTGCTGGAAGCAAGATGCAAAGGTACATCACTATGGCTGAATCTTGTCGTATGGTTTGTTGTTCCCATGTTCCCCTAATGTTTCACGCTTGGGGGTACGTAGGAGAACGAGGCTAGTTCCGACCAATAAGCGAAAGACGTGGTACATACTGGTACAGAGAGTTGGACGATACATTAATTTTGTGCACCTGCATTCCAGCATTTGGTTCCTAGTACTGTATCGGGATATTTCCGTGTTGAAAATCGTGTGCTCCTCCTGTATCGTTAACCTTTTGGTTGACCTGGGCGTTACTTTGAGAAGGTATCTCCATCTTGAGTCAGGCTGGAAGTCCATCGTTGAAAGCAGCGAAACAGCTACAGAAAAACCGTAATTTATCCACTTTCCTCAGTATTCGTAAATTTAGCATGATAAATTTTCACATTTAGTGGCATTCGCGAAAATATTAACGAAAATTTCCCAATCGTTATATGGTATGTAAACGAGGGTTTTTGGTTTCAGTTCAGCCAGGAGAGGAAAGACTGAGCTTCACTGTTGTTATCTAATGTTGATGATAATCTCTACCTCTGCTGTATGTACTGTAGTAGAGATCGTACTTCACCATGCAAGCTCACTATGATTGTTTGTACTGTCAAACGTTTGTTGCAGAATTATGTCACATTTCTGGTGTCTTCTGCACCACAGGCCAGGCCATGTTTCAGAGACATCCTGGTAACTTTGACCACTGTCACCATCTGATCCGCCGCCACCATCTGATCCGCCATGTGATTAGCCACTGAAATGCAAAGTGATTTAGTAATTCATAGACTACCTTGTCATTTTCTGTATCCATTGGAAATCACGTTTTCAGTTCAGTATGTATCATAAATGGTACCCCAGAGGTGTGTGTGTGTGTGTGTGCGGGGGGGGGGGGGGGGGGGGGGGGGGGGGGGGGGGGGGGGGGTGTTCATGTCCTGGCATCTCCTTCTCAACGTAAACACATTCACATTCTCTACTGCATGCATGTAGTTTCGTGCACCACTGAATAATAATATTTATCGTAATTATTTAATTGTAATCAATTATTAGGCAGTTGGAGCACAACCTAGCCTCGTTCCCACCTCCAGTTTTTGATTGCGCTTTGCACTTACAGTATGGAGGTGTGCATGTACAGCACTTTGCAGCATTCTTGCACCATACGGTTACAACAGTGCCAACGGTATAATTATATTAACCAATCAAATTGCAGAATACTGTTTGCTGATTGGCTGCTGATACAGTTGATGCTCTGCTGATCCGGATATTGCAAGAACACTGCAAAGCACTCGCTGTACACGTAGAAGGCCTGGGAACGAGGCTCACACTTTGCGTGTAGTTGGTAATCTAACCAGCAATCACAATATTATTAACATGCATGACTGTGTCCTCCTGCGAAAGTTCCACAATTACGCAGCTGCCTTGCTATATATATAGCACTTTGCCATCAACTTTGGCACCAGCTGCCTATAGCCTATCTAGCAGGGAACTGAGGTATAATGTATTGTGATCGAGAAGATGCTGCATGCTACCAGACAACACACTGAGGACCTTGTTTTCCTCAAAATAATAAATTTTGTGTACTGGTATTTGAATATTTTCCTGGCGGCTATGAAGAGGATGGTGCTGCTGGGTGCATGGGAGCCAGACTCATGCATGTAGGGCCCCGCCCCCCTGCCTAAAGTATACCTAATAATTGCATAGATGACATCTAAAGGGGGAAGTCTCTCATAGACTATATAGTTCAATCTGATTTCACTACTGACATAGCACTGATAGTCATATGACTATATATTATGCTCATGCAGTCAGACTTGGGACAAATGAGAAAAACCTATAGCAGCTAGCCTCCCTTCCTATATATACGAGGAAATGAGAACAAGCCTAACAGTCTCCCTCCATGCATGAGGCCTCCACATAGCTACATGAGAAAAAGAACAAGCCTAGTAGCCTCCCTTCAGCATGAAAAAAGCTAAGAAGCCTAGAGCAGCCTCGAGCCCTTCACGAAAAAAAAAGAAGGAACAAGCCCAGCAGCCTCCCTTCATGAAAAAAGAACAGGCCTATAGAGCAGCCTCGAGCCCTTCATGAAAAAAAAAGAAGGGACAATCCTAGCAGCCTCCCTTCATGAAAAAAGAACAGGCCTATAGAGCAGCCTTGAGCCCTTCATGAAAAAAAAAGAAGGAACAAGCCCAGTAGCCTCCCTTCACGATAAAAAGCCTAAAGGCGCCTCCTCCCTCCATGAAAAAAAAGGAAAAAAGAACAACCTAGCAACAACCCATCCCTCCGTGACAGGTCAGACACCGAAGTGTAAGCCTCAGGAGCGCTGGATAGGCGCCGGTGACTGGAATCACAGGAGGCTACCTGCTTTCAACCAGAACACCTTTCTTTAGCTTCGGTGGTCAGATGGGAACCGGCGTACTCAAGCTGCTAGGCGGGGAGTCAGGAACCGGTGTGTACGGAGTGGCCCAGACTCGTACTCGGTTATTGGGGAGACGAACACTCAACCCCCAGGCTGTAAAGCAAGTGCTTAGCGAGTGTGCCATCCCGACATCCCGCCAAAACTTGCTACAAATTCAGTATTTAAACCCGCTTCCGGTTGCGCGCGCCCCCTACGGTTCAAAGGTCACGTATGGAAAATTTATCGCGGTAACAATATTATTATCCCCAGCGTGCTGCATTCAGTGCTGTGAAGAATAGCGAGCAGCGCGGCTATCGGAATGGATGGGGCTTTCGAGTTCTGCAACTTCTGTGGGTGTGAATAATTCGTATAGCAGCAAAATGACTGTATTGAAATTGGTTGTTCAGGGGTCACTACATTACAACAGCACACAAAATTATAATCGGACAAAACTGTGTTTAGGTACAAACTGTTAAACGTTAGCTATAGTTAAAATGAGAGAACACTTATATAAGTCCCTTCACTGATGCTGGTAATTATACTCGTGCGGTGAAGAAGACCGGCGTTCAGGGTGATGGTATCCTTGTTGCGGATACGGCCAGGCATCGTGTGGGTGGGGCTGTGCGGACTGCTGCGGGAGAGAGGTTCCCAGACCGCCGCTCGGAAAGCTCCCCATACTGTTGTATCCACTTTCTTTGGACTGCTGCGACACGTACTGCTGGGGTGACATGGTCGGACGCTGGGGAGAGGCAGTCTGACTCTGCGGCATAAAGCTCGGCATAACCCCACTCTGGGTCATGCTGCCGTACCCTGAGCTCTGCATACTCGGCATACTCGGTGTATACCCAGACCCGAACACTGGCTTCTGATTGGCCGGCGTGTACTGATAGGGGACAGCACTGGATGTGGTCAGGGAGGGCTGCCGTGTATAGTAGTACGAGCCGGTCGAGGCAGGATAAGGGGTACTCCCGGGCATAGCATAACGAGGATAGCCGGGATAGTTGGGAGAATGGGACCGGGCAGGTTGGTTCGGGGCTATTGGTGTCGTGGGCGTGTTCTGCATACCAGGGATACTGCCTGTGGCGTACGGGGAGGAGCTTAGTGTCGTCATGGGGTGGGGGTGTGTCTGCGCCGTACGGAGGTTGGGTTGAAGCTTGAGCGAAGACGGCTTCTGCGCGGACGTCGTAATGGCAGGGTTCTCTGGTTCACCAGGCGATCGAGAAATGAACACAGGTATCTCCGTCCGGATAGTGGTGTCAATGATGTTTTCACCGCAATGTCCGGGCAGCTGGTGCTGTTGAGAGTAGGCACGGCGTGAGGGGGGTTGGTCACCATGGGGCGTGGTCTGGGGACCAGTTGCATTCTGCGAGGGAGGAAATGGAGGCATGAACGTCACCAGCAATACCCAGAGAGTAGCCTAATTCCCAGGCTACTCCCACCGCTAGTATTTGATCACTTGCAACAAGGCAAATACGGCGGAGGAAGGCCTGGAAGATCAGGTCACATGCGGTGCCACTAGGTAGACAGATGGTAGATACACAGGGGCAGTGCCCAACAAAGAATCTGGATGCCCTTCTTGAACTGTTCGTCCAAAGGCTGAATGTCGAGAGCTTTCACAGGGCAGATGATCAATACCGTTCGTTTCTCGCAATGCCAGGGACGGATCAGGTATAATAACTGCTAAGCACCGTTCCCTGTGTGTCCACCATCTAACCGACATCATCGCACGTGACCAGATCTCCCAGACCTTCCCCCACCGTTTTCGCATACTGCAAGCGATCAAATAATGGAGGTGGGAATACTGGAGGTGGGAATGGCCCTGGAACGACGCTAGTACCTAGACAGCAAAACCTTCTCCAAAGCCACTCACAAGATTGTGCCACTAGTGCAAAACGCCTGGGGGCAATTTCCATCTATTCACATGTACCCTTACAGATGTACAATGTACAAGTACACAGAATTCACACATATACTTGCACGTGCACAAGCACACCAAGGCACGCACACGCACACACACACACACACACACATGCACACATACACACAAGCACACACACCTTTGATGGGTAGTCCCTTATCCCCTCCATGGGCCCAGCCTGAGTTGCAAACTTCAGCCTGGGGCCGCAGTGATAAGGCTGGCTGATGCTGTGGGGAGCGTAGGCATGTGCACCCTGCACAGCAAGATAAGAACGAAGTATGATCTTGGCGTGTGTACAAACATTAAGTGTGCTCAAGTGTGTATCTGTACATGTGTGTGCATATCCGTACGGCTGATATTTGCTATCCAATATCCACTATGTGTGTGTGTGTGTGTGTGTGTGTGGGCATCTGTGCATGTGTGTGTATGCCTGTGTGTGCGCATGTGTGTACATGTGTACATGTATGTATGTGTGTGTATATGTGTGTGTGCATGTGTGTGTGTGTGTGTGTGTGTGTGTGTGTGTGTGTGTGTGTGTGTGTGTGTGTGTGTGTGTGTGTGTGTGTGTGTGTGTTACATGCACGTACTGTCCGTCCCGATGCCCTGAAGTAGGTAAGCTGGTTGTGGAGCTCCGAGATCCTCTGCAGGTCATCCTGTCTGCTGTTTTGAAGTGCAGTCACGTCCATCTCCAGTTCCTCAGCCTAACGGAAGTAAACTCAAATTTGAACAAGCATGCTGCTTGCATCTTGCAGCTAATTGTAGCATGCATGAGTGACCCCCACTACTAGCTCCCACTTGCATCATGTGGCAGTCATGTGACTGTCGCATGACCACATACCTTTTCCTTGAGGTCCTCAATCTCCTGTTTCTTCTCGTTCTCAATCGTGCTCAACTTGCTCTCAGAAATCACAAACTTGTACTGTGCATCTTCCAGCATGAGACGGAGGTTTCCGACTTCCTTGTCATTCTCCTGCAGAGCCTCAGTGTGGGCCTTGACCTACAGGACAGGCAAACACAAGGGTAACCTTTGAGCTGTAACCTTTAACCTGTAGGGTTAGGGTTAGGGTTAGTTTGACATGTAGGACACAAGGATAACCCCATGTAGCCAGTAGGCCCCATGGGATGGACTTTGGGATGGAGTTTGGCCCTGAAGAGTCCCATCAGGCCCAGAGGATTCTCACGGGTTGGATTTGGTCCCGGAGTGGTTCCCATGGACTGGGAGAGGTCCCCATGGACCGGGAGAGGTCCTCATGGACCAGGAGAGGTCCCCATGGACCGGGAGAGGTCCCCATGGACTGAGAGAGGTCCCCAACACAGTAGAATTTCACAGCCTTTGACTACATGAGAACCATTAGCAAAGGTCAAAGTTCACTCACCTGCTCATCAAACAATTGCTGAAGGTCACTCAATTCCTTCTCCAGCTGTTTCACACGTGTTGTACTCTCCGACCCCCGGACCCTCTCCTCTGCGTCTGAGAGCAGTTTGGTCAAGTGGGACTTCTCCTCGAC
Organism: Axinella damicornis; assembly: GCA_963931865.1. Classification (NCBI taxonomy): domain Eukaryota; kingdom Metazoa; phylum Porifera; class Demospongiae; order Axinellida; family Axinellidae; genus Axinella; species Axinella damicornis. The sequence continues at coordinate 12,603,825 of OZ007512.1, read as the reverse complement.
AAGGGTTTGGTTGTAAGTGGAGAGACCATCACACCGTCCAGTGAGAGAATCTGAGAGAAGAGGAAGGAAGGATAAGGACGGGAAGTGACATGAGACGTTCGGGGGCACCAAGGAGTATGAGGGGAGAGGGGGAGGGGGGATGGGGAGGGAGGAGAGGGGGGATGGGGTGGGGTGAGGGGAAGGTGAAGGATGGGGGGAGGGGGTGGGGTGGGTGAGGTGGGGGGAGGGGTGGGTGAGGTGGGGGGGAGGGGGAGGGGGGAGGGGGAGGAGAAGGTGAAGGGTGGGGGGAGGGGTGGGTGAGGGGGGGGGGGGGGGGGGGAAGAGTGTGAGGGAAGGAGAGGCCATTGGAGAAGCATCTCAAATGGAGTACAGCAAGCTGTATACCAGAGCCTGGCTGGCTGGAGTTCGGTCTCCTTCTCTTGCACACATACTACTCACCAAACTCGGACTTTAGTGACTTGAGTTCTTTCTCTGTCTCTCCCATCTTGGCAACCAGCTGAAGCCTCTCATCTCTCTCCTTCTGGAGGATGCCCTCCCGCTCGGTATTCATCTGAGGGAGGGAGGGAGGGAGGTAGAGATGGAGGGAGGGAGGGAGGTAGAGATGGAGGGAGGGAGGGAGGGAGGGAGGAGGGAGGAAGGAGGGAGGGAGGGCAGGAGGGAGGGAGGTAGGGAGGATGGAGAGAGGGGAGAAGAGGAGGAAGAGAGGGAAGGAAGAAAAGTCACACAGCTACTGAATTCTACTTTATAGTAATTCACTGTTTTAGTCACGCTAATTTAATATTCGGAATTGGCAAGTTGCAGGGGTGGCAATTGCCAGTTACACAATGCACATTGTGCCAGTCAATTACCACACTGCCACCAACTGGGAGGCTAAGAGGGGGCACTACAGCCAAACATTGTGCCCGTGTTGGGAACCATTTCCTGCACAATACCAGTACAGGAGGAGGAGGAGGAGGAGGAGGACGAGGATGAGGAAGAGGAGGGGGAGGAGGGGGGGAGGAGGAGGAGGGGGGAGGAGGAGGAGGGGGGAGGAGGAGGAGGAGGAGGAGGAGGGGGGTGTGGTGGGGGATACCACAGGAAACATAACAAGCTGATAGAGTTATTGTTTCATCTGAACATCAGCCATTGCAGTTCCAACCTGTTCAAACTTCGACTTCTGTTCTTCCAATTGTCTCTTCAGTTTTTGCAGGTCATGATACTCGGAAGGCTCCGCCTTGGGCTGGATCTGCCCGGAGAAGGGATCAGCGTCATGGGTTCCAGTCTGTGTGGTAGGAGGGAAGGATGGAGGGTGGGAGGGAGGGGATGAGTGAGGGTGGGAGGGAGGGAGGGGGTGAGTGAGGGTGGGAGGGAGGGTGGGACAGAGGGTGGAAGTGAAGGATGGAGGCAAGGAGGGAAGGAGAGAGGGGAGGGAGGGAGACAGAAATACAGTCATTGAAAGTTCAGCAGCACTGACTATTGGTGACACCACAGCATGCTGGTGCACCAACAAAATGGGTCAAAGTTTGAGGAGGAAAGGGTACCAAGAATTCATTTGTTTACATCTTGACAAGTCAACTACATGTAACTGTATGCACACAGGAACACACACACACACCACGCACACACACACACACCACGCACACACACGCACACACACGCACACACCACGCACACACACGCACACACACACACACCACGCACACACACACGCACACACACACACACACACACACACACACACGCACACACACACACACACACACACACACACACACACAGAAAGACACGAAGGCATTGCTTTACTCTGCTTTACCCCTGCTGTGAATGTACGAGGACTGCTTGGCCTTCTTGAGCAAGCAAAAATGGGCATATCAGTCCAAAAAACGTTGCGTAACACTTCCATGTCGAGTATATTAGTGCATTCCCTATAACCAACTGTGATAAAATGACATCGTACCCAACAGAGTGATACATGAGCCAGCACTTGAGCAATACACATTACATCATAATTCAAGTGCCCATAGCATGACATCATGAGGATCTTTGAATTGCTACATCAGAGATATCTGCAGACTTACGGGCACCACACAAACAGGAAAATACACACACAGACATCCCTTGCGGTCCCAGGTGGCTTCCTGCAGAGAAGCCCTGCTTGATTGCTTGCAGTATGCAAATACAGCTGGGAGATCTGGTCACATGCAGCGCCATCAGACAGACAGATGGTAGACATACGGGGGGGGGGCAGTGCACAACGAAGGAACCTTGATGCCCATGTGCCTACCCTGCGTCTACCTGATGTCATCGCATGCGACCAGACCTCTCTCAGGGCTTGCCCCACTGTATTTCATAATGGCAAATACTGGCAGTGGGAACTGTCTGGGAATGAGGCCATGAAGACTCACTACTTGTAGTAAAGGTTGACTCAATTCCTAAAGAGGAGGAGCCTAAGAAGACGGGTTGAAACTTGAAAGGCAATAACTAGATGTACCCCTTACAGACGTCCACATGACTTGTTATGATTATTCTAGGCTTTCTGAGGAAGTGCAGCTGGGAATTTTAAGGATGTCTGTGAGGTTTGTTTTCGTACTGTGAGTGCGAAGCACTGCCTGGCAGTCTGAACATATTTCTGATGTATTGCTGCACTGGCAGCAGTCCACAGTGATGTCATCATATGGGCACTTTGATTATGTATTGCTCAAGTACTTCTTCACGTAAGTTGGGAATGTCACACTTTCAGTCTCTGCCATAATTATTATAGTTCACACGTAGAGAACAATTTCCAGCTCTATACATTGTTGGGACAATATCAGTTCACTTCCAGGGAAATAAGCGTTTTCGATATTACGGCTTCACAGGTACTACAAGCTATTAGTACTACTCAGTGACCCTCAACGAATCAGACGCCCCAGAATTGATCACATGACTGAACATTAAATCGTAAAGTGTGCATTATCTAGATAATGAAATATCAACGGCTGTTTCAGGCCAGTGAGTAGTGCTAAGTAGTTTAGATACCAGTTTGCAGTGCATTATGATAAATGGCTTTAGTGCAACTCGGGCTAGTTAATCTAGTTAATGGGCTATCTAGTTAATGGTCTCGGGCGGATAATGCACTTGCCTTTGGCTGGTGCTTTATCTCGCCCTCGACCGTTAACTAGATTGCCCTCGGGCAATAAACCCGTAATGCACTGCAAACTGGTATGAGCACCAAGTAATACAAATGGCCTGCCTACGTCTACCAATAAAATCTCAGTCAACTATCCCCACGCACGTTTACAGCATGTCAGTGAAGCCTTGGATACATTGTTTAGGGTCAACTCCAGCCTTGTTCCCAGGCCCGAGAGAGGGAGAAGAAAAGGGCCTAGTAAACTCTTGGATGCTGCTTAGGGACTGTTCAACAAACCATCCCCATACAACCATGCCTGGTAAAACGTTGGATACTGCTCAGTAAATTATCCCAACACAAGTTATACCTTGCCAGTAAATCCTAGTAAACCCTTGGATACTGCTTAGGGTTAACTCGCTAAGCTATCCTCACACAAGTTTATACAATGCCAGTAAACCCTTGGATACCACTAAGGGTCAACTCAGTAAACTATCCCAAAGTTATAATCAATAGTACTGGTGAAATCCCAGAGCAAGATAAACACAGGAATTATGGACATGTATGCAAACTATATAAACATGAAAGCACTTCAGTAATAACAGCTAGATATCCTTGGCCAATGGGATTAGTGTAGGTATGGCTACGGACAATCAAGCATAGTCATAGTACACATGTATGTAATAGGAAAAACTCCCCTCCTGCGCAAAAACAGAAAACACGGGAATGAATATACTTCTACTGTTACAAGGGACCCCTTATACGGGGAATCCATACAACAAGGGAATTGCGTGGGGTCAGAGTACGAATCACCGCTACACAATACTGTCAATTGGCTGTGCATTCCAGTGCTAACAAGGTTGCGCAACAGAAAAAGTCCCTGAGCCTTACTGCCAGACAGGTGTCCTCGTTGAAGACTGAGTTCACTCTGCTCCCAAACTCGCTGTAACTATTCACTAGCTAAGCTCAGTTCTCATTTTGATGCTCAGCAGCAATGTCGCCGCAAACCCCCTCAGACCCCCTCCTACCCAACTCTCAGACCAGACCCCCCCCCCCCCCCCCCCCCCGCATCTCAATGCATACATGCCTCCCCCTTCCCCACTCCACCCCTGCACATGATCTTCGTTACCTAGTCTTCGGACAGGGACAACTTAGACATACATGTACCTGATGTCTAAACACATTCATACCTATAGTAGAGTGGCATAGCCTTCATACATAGGTCACAAGGAATTCAATGGGAAGTCATGTGACTCATAAGGAATCCAATGGGAAGTCATGTGACTCTTAGGCTGACCATGCAATTACAAAACATAATGTCCATATATGGATTCCCAATTTGCCTCATAGGTGATTTCATATTGATGCCAATTTTCCACCCCAAAAATCACATATCACATCCTAATAGGGCAGCCTGTTCCTCCCCCTAGTGGAATGACCTCACAAGCCACCGCTCTGAAAGTATTCCCTGATAACCTTAGCCAGCCCACCAGATGAAATCATTCTCCCCAAAATGGCCCCCAAGGAGTTGATTATTACCCAGAGGCAGGATGAGACCACCAGATGCACAACTAAAGGCACTTCTGCTAGTGTAGCTGCTGCCCATAATGCACTAGCTTACACCTGAACTTCACCAGAGACCAGGTGTTTGATTAGCTGGGGCACTGTCAGCATATCTAGAGATATCTGCAGTCATAGTGTAGATGATAGTCAACACATTGAGTGCCTTGGGGCAGTACCACAGCTGAGTATATATAAATGCAGATAACCAAGTGATGGACATTGGTGCAGTGGTGCTGCCCGGCGCCTGATCTCGTTATGACCATTTCAGGAAGTTTGACTACCATACTGGTATTAGGCTTCAAGAAGGCCACAGTACCACATATGGTCTTAGGTTTTAAGAAGGCCATATCTATCTATCTATTCTATCTATCTATCTATCTATCTATCTATCTATCTATCCATCTATCTCTCGTACATACGTACATAAGTACAGGTCGCCTGTACTGTATATAAGGCATGAGCGAACTCAAAACTAGGATCATTTCACAGACACAGACTGGTCGACAGACAGCTAGACAGACAGACAGTTACAGCTGGACAGACAGACAGATCGACAGACAGTTACAGCTGAACAGACAGCTGGACAGACAGACAGACAGATCAACAGACAGTTACAGCTGGACAAACAGACAGACAGATCAACAGACAGTTACAGCTGGACAGACAGACAGACAGATCAACAGACAGTTACAGCTGGACAAACAGACAGACAGATCAACAGACAGACAGCTGGACAGACAGACAGGCAGAGATGGGCAGAGAAGGACAATCTTATAGGCTCGTGCATGCACATACATCTTGCACAGGCCGTGCACTGGGATTGGAATTGGAATCAGAGTCGTTGCTCACACTCCGCTCCGATGACTCTCTCTGAAGCTGCTTCATACGTTCCTCAAACTCTGCCACCTTCTGGCACAGGAGTGAGTTGAAGCGATCCTTGACCTGGAGAAGAAAAAAGTTCATGCATGAAGTCAATGACATAGCCATTGGTAGTGGAGGGCTGGCAATACATCATTTTGATGCTACTTCTTGCAGCAAAAGGCTAACCCTCGTTCCCAGGACACTCTCAGCGTTCTGTCCCTTGCAGTACGGTTTAGCGGGAGAGGGCCTGGTGGGTTTTCTCACGTGAGTGACGTCAAGAGTAGAAAGAGCTACACTGAACATGGGCACACTGGGTCTCGGAACAGCAAGAAGAGCGAAGTAACATGTACCACACGTATCTAGCTAACGGGGGCGACTGTCATACACACCAAGCGTTAACTTGTAGATGGTTGAACACCACACGAAATGTAGCATTTTTGTTTCGTATGTCATGATCACGTGAGGAATCTTACCAGGCCCTCCCGCTATTCCATACTGCAAGCGACGAAAAGCTGGGTGGGGGCATGGGAACGAGGCTGGCAAAAGGTTATCCCTCCAGACACTAAACACAACAAACTCACCCGCAGAGCGTTCCTCAGTTTGATCAACTGTTGTTTTAGTGGTGCATTTTCAGTGGTGGAATTGAAACTAGAGCCCAGGCCGAGGGACACCTCGCTCGTGGATCGGTCTTCGTCTGATGGTATGCTGGAGTTCGTGAGGCTGTGGATTTGGGTTTTCAGGAATTCAACTTCTTGTTTCTGGGTGTCTATGACTTCTTCAAGTTGGGTGGTTTTCTGGGGTGTTTGAGAGGAAGAGGGAGGTGAGGGAGGGGGAGGGTGTGTGAGGGTAAGTGTGGGGGGTAGGGGTGTGTGAGGGGAGGAGTGTGGATGAGGGGAGGGGGTGAGGGTGTGCGTGTGAGGGGAAGGGGTGTGTGAGAGGGGGGTATGTGTGAGAGAAGGAGTATGTGTGTGTAAGGAGAGGGGGAGCGTGAGGTGGGGTGTGTGTGTACAAGGACATGTGTGAGGAGGGAGGAGAGTGAAGTGTGTGTGTGTGTTGTGTGTCAAAGGGAACTTCAAGATGCTGAATCCGCACAAACAACTTCAACAATTATGAAACATTTACCCACAAACATTGAACTTTTCTCGCCAAATTACCCTTATATGGAAGCAAGACTCGTACAAGATAGTGACTAGACAATCACTCGGTCTCCCGGAAAGGAAGTTTGTTGAAACTAGAACAACAACAGCAAACCCCAAACAATGATGTGAAAAAGAAAGTCAGATAGTGGCAAACCGAAAGCACTAGGTAATTTTACGAAGCCATACTTGATAATTACAATCTAATACTGAAAGCATCCTGGCTTCTCAATGTCAACTTCACACGCAACTCCCTCAAGAGTACCTTCACTTTGAGGCCGACAGAAGACATACCCCACAAAGCAGAGGCCTGAAAATCGATCTATGTAGCCAGCCGGTTCATCACGACATCAATGGCTAGGTCAGACTCTTTGTTGTCCTACTTTGCCGTAAGCCATTGAACAACTCTCGTCATGTCAAGAGGCGACACCTGGACGTACCGTACCACCACGCCAGGGTATTAATCGGTTGCCTAGGCAACTAGTCTACATTGGCAAATCCGAAGACTCCACGAGTACTAATCGCTAATTTCCAATGTTTCCCGATGGAAAAGTTTCATATGAAGTCACGTGACAAATCTTGTGAGACTACCGTACACGATCGGTCAAGTCATGTGACCAGTCATGTGATAAAATATAGTGTGGCAATAATACCTCCTCCTCGCAGTACAGAGTCCATACTACCGGTACATGTAATTTTTGTTTGATAGGTGCGTGCAAACTTCAGTTTCTGTATGGTGTGTAGTTTTAAAAAACAATTCCTTCAACCCAGAGCAATAAACATGTACAGTGTGACCACAACACGTTTGAGACATTCTTGTGCACATGATCAAACCTCGTACTGTATGCAATTACACATGACCACACAGTCACACACACACGCACACCTCGTACTGTATGCAATTACACATGACCACACAGTCACACACACACACACACACACACACACACACACACACCTCGTACTGTATGCAATTACACATGACCACACAGTCACACACACACACACACGCACACACACCGCACACACACCTCATACTGTATGCAATTACACATGACCACACAGTCACACACACACACACACACACACACACAGTAGAGTAACTCACCACAGCTTCCAAGTAACCAGCTGCGCCTTTCTTAGTCACATTGTTCAATGTCTTCTTCAACTCTGAGTTCTCTTTCATTAATGCCTCCAGAATCTGCCGCGAAGGACCAGGAATGAATGGAGATTGGCCAGGTTTTGGACCAACAGTACCTCCGCTTTGAGCTCTAAGCTTACGTTCAAAATTTGAACACCGATTTTCAAGTCTTACAACTGCTACTTCCAAACGTTTGTTTTTCTCTTGTAAAACCTCAGTCACTTCAGTTCGATCTTGAAGCAAACGGGCGAGTTCATTCACGCCCAAGATTCGTAGATGAAGAGCCTTGTTTTCAGCTCGATACTTCAGTATTTGTCTGTCCAATTCTTCACGAGTTGCTGTTTTCCCTCTCTCCTCCTTCCTAGCCATCTGTGCGCTTGTTCTCGCACTGTCCTCCTCTACGACAATTCCAACTTGTTGCAAGGTAGATTTAGTGACTTCAGACGCCATTTTAGCACAATATCTTTTCCAAACAGGACTGACGTATATCACAAAACACAAACTGCAGTTTGTAATTCAATCTGGTCATTAACACACCAAGGCAAAATGTCAATTGAAAGGTGTATACTAATATAGACAATTTGCAGACACAGATGTATTGATTGGTAGCTGGAGAGAGTGTTCACATTCGTAGCCAAGAGATTCAAACTTACAAATAAAATCGGATGTGGTTCTCGAGTTAAACACAGCTGGTTGAAGTACTTTCTGCGCGCCAACGAGGTACTGTACCACAGGCAACCGTTCTATAGATCTAGGTACTAGTCCAGGAAACGGGAAATACTTCGACACAATAAGTAATCGCCTTTCCGTTTTGCATGCTAAGAAGACGACCCTGAGTGTTGCGTCACCTAACCTTCCCCCTTCGTACTTAGCTGTACTGTGTCCTCTGCGCTCGGTGGCTTGGGGGACAAAAATGGCGGTGAAGTCCCGGAATTGGGGAAGCGCTGGCCACACACTCGTCAGAACCAGCAAAGTCCGAGGAAGTGAACTTTTGGGATTGATTCCTGAGTTCTTGAAGGGAGTATTTCGGGAGCTGACAACACCACAAAAAGTCAGACGATGTCTGCCGAGTAGGCAAGATGGCCGTAGATTCAGTATTCACCGCCTGTAGTCTCCTCTTGCCCGGTGACCTTGCATATATAACTCCAGTTCAGGGGACTTTGAGGATCGCAGACAAAAAAAACAACCCTACTAGGTATTTACCCGGGAAGGTCCCCAAAACATTCCCAGCGCTCTTGTGACGTCACTTGTCATACCGCGTGCAACGTCCGGCCGGCTAGCTCCTGACCCCCAAAGAGGAGGAGTTTGATAATGCGGTGAGAGGAAGCCTCCAACAAAATTCAATATATAAACTGGTCACACATATATAGCTCCGCTGGGAACACTATATTATATTCCACAAGAGTGCATCAAGATGGCAAAAACCAGCTCAATCCATTCTTGCTATTTCAGCCTCGTTCCCGGGCTCTCTCTCCGGCTCTCTCTCCGGAGAGAGAGCCCGGGAATGATCGAAGCTAGTGTGCATCGTGCGACCATATAAGGAAGTTTCTTGTGGCATGTTGTAGAGCTAGTGTAGCTACATGTTCACGTGAACTGCACTGTAGCTACTCCTGGTTTTGAGCAATCCATGATTGTTGTACGTACTTCTAGTGTGCATAATTATTTGACTGCACATTCATTGCAGAACTGCCTAACATGGATCACATTCATTGCAGGACTGCCTATTATGGATCACATTCAGCAGGACTGATCATGATAATGCGGTTCCATCTTGCTACATGTATAGATCTGCTATAGATCGGTGAATAAATAGTCAGTGAGTCCCAACAACATATTCTTCTGTCCGTGTAGTCTCAGTGTTTTGATCGTTTCCAGGACAACAGATTTTACGAACTCTCGCTGCTGTGCTGTGAAATGTTTGAAATCTTCTCCATCGTGTATCCTCTGGAATTTATCAAACCCCTCGGACAGTCGGCTCCTCAGGTCATCTTCCATATAAGGTAACTGCACAAAGTCCAGCATCCGTTTCATTTGACCGATCAGATCAGTCTTCAGATCTTCAAATCTGACAACGAGAATGGGCTTGCTCACGTTGTTCAGCAACCAATTATAGAAGTAGTTTTGCCAGACGTATACCTTCCGTGTGATGTGTTCATTCCATGCTGCGTTGTCTCCTGCGTGGGGAAACAAGCAATCAGTTACTTGTTGTAGGTCATCAAAGCTAAATTCCTTTAGTGTGGCCTTGGGATCAATTAGCCTCGTTCCCAGGCTCCTCCCCAGCTGCAGCTTTTTTGTTGCATTATTGTACGTCTAACCCACAATGTACATACTAAAATATTTTAGCAGGAGCCCTTCACAACACTCAAATAAGCTCCTGCCTTTAGTTAATGGTGTTTGGGTTTCAAAGAGCAGCTAGCAAAAACAAAACCTAACTAAAAGGAAGAACAGTTACTCTTATCAAGCAAAGGAGTATACTGCCCAGGTCAGGCTGAGCTAGGCCGGCCACTGCCTTCAAGGATTTACTTGCATACATTTTACTCAAAGAAGCAGAAAGCACTCCCATAATTTCTTTGAGAGATCATGGCAGCACAAGTCCATTGGGCATAGTGAGAAATATGTGGCAGGAGAAAATGAAAACCCTTCGAATTCCTAGGTGGCAGCTGGTGGGTGTAGTGAATGGATGATTAGCTCAATCGTTTCTCTAGCTTTGGACATGCCCAGAGGCAGCACATTTCAGTACTCATGCATATGCTCTAAACTATAGGCAGTGTTTTTTATTTTCTAGAGATTTGATTTATGAGGAATTAATTATTAAACCAGGCTGTTTGCGGAGCAGAAAGCACCCCCCCCCCCCCCCCCCCCCCCCCAAATAAACCAATAAGGGAAGAACGGCATGCAAGAGGGAAGTATAAATTATTTACTAACCGAAAAACGCTCTTCCCGCGCAAGTGACATGCCTGCTGGTGCCATTGCCGGCGGTAACGGTGATCATCTTGGACTTTTCTCTGTTCCACTCAGCCACAAGTGCATCAAACGGGTTCCTGATCACCAGTATCCCTGAACCGTACTGGGGAGCTCCCTGTAATAAAACAAACACACCATATTTGGCATGAACAATGTGTATAATTAGCAGTATACACATTAGGGACCAATGCATTGCCTTTATTTATTCAGTGATTATTAATGCATTGCCTTTACTTATTATAGTGAACAAAGACAGCTGCATGTACAGTACAGTGCAGGATGTTGACCCAGTAGCTAGCAAGGAGCTAGTATTAAGGATGTCTCGAAAGAAAAGACAAAAGTTCCACCCTTCAATTGCAAATGGCCCTCAAATTCTCAGACAAACATTATACTTGATATATATATACGTCATGCAAGTATGTATGCACACATAGGGCATGGAAACCTCTGTCCGTTCTCTGGCCGGTTTTCCGGTCCGTTCCATGTTTTAGTCACGTATGTCCTTGCCGGCCGCGCCGCTTCCAACGACTCTGATCTTGGGGTTTGCAGTATTCTTGTGACATCAAAGCTCAGCGGCCTCTTCGTACAACTGCATGCACGCTTTGGAAGACCCTGAGCTCTGAATCTAACAACCCATTTACACTGGCTTCTGAAAGCGTGTGGGCACGGCCGAACCATGCTCACACAGCAGGGATAATTATGCAAGTGTAAATAGAATTCATTTGCCTCCATGTAAGACTGACCTGCTCTTGATCGCCTTCTAGATCTCAGCCTCGCTGTACTACGCTATGACTTCTATCTTGCCAAAAATGAAGACTAGGACAGCAAACGACTCTGCATCCATTTTTGTGTCAGGGGACGTGTAGCTAATTGGAATTACATAAGAAATACAAGCACTGAGGGCTTCTACTGTGTGTCACATAGTTATTCTGCAAAACCAAGCAACAGTTAAGTCCACGAGCATTGACAGCTACACAGTGTGTGATTCATGCATCGTGCACAGGTAGACGGAACACACCCTCTTGTTGATCACGGACACGTTGCCCTCTGTCCACAGGGGAACGGGTCTGTGGGTCTTCACAGCAATTACTGCCCCACTTCTCACGCCCTCTCCATTGAACCCTGATGCCCTCAAGCTGACGTCGCAGTATATGGCACCTGTGGCATGAGAGAAAGACAACTTAACAAACTTGCACATAAAATTGCAAATTGCAAAGAGTGCATGGCAAAATCAAGGGAACTAGACAAGGCTGATGGTGCTGGGGGTGGGGACACACACACACACACACACACACACACACACACACACACACACACACACACACACACACACACACACTGACCCGTACAAACTCCGGTGGCTTGCTCCAGTAACCCTCTTACCCAAGTATTCCCACTTCCAGGGAAACTAACTAATGCTACAGTCGACCGATTTCTCCCATCAATGAAATGGCATTTTCCAAGAGGCATATTGTGATAAATCTCCATCTTGGCGCGCTTCTGTCTGTCAGTACAGTAGTTGAAGTACAGCAAATCAACTGGTGTTAACAGTTCAGTGCACAGCCTGTCCCGGCACGTGTATGTGCCCATTCTGGGGAGGGGTAGGTGGGATATGGAGGAAAGACTGAGATTGGATGAGACTTTAGTGGGCAAAGGGCCACTAAGGATCGCAGCTTCACGTTGTTTGGACCGTCGTCGTTTCTGGGATGTTTTTGGTGTCGGATGTGTTTGTGCCAATGATGGTCTCTGCAGCTGTTTCTTGGGTTCTGGTCTTTGTGTCTGCCGTTGTGGCAATGATGTTTGTTGTTGTGGCAATGATGTTTTCTGTGTCCGGGGTTGTGGCACCGATGCTCTTTGTGTCTGGTGTTCTGCCAATGATGCTGTCTGTGTCTTGGGTTGTGCTCTTTGTGTCTGCTGTTGTGGCAACGATGTTCTTTGTGTGGGGAGCTGTTGCGTCCGGAGTTGTCTGAGGATTGCAGTGTGTGTCTGGAGTTGTTTTGATGACCCAGAAAGAGGTGGATGGGAAGAAGGTCTTGGATGCATTACTGGACTACCAACAGCATCTGACTGGCCGTCAGCACTCTGCAGAGACTTGACGGATGACATTTTATCATTTTCATTCTTGGCATCAGGCTGCGGAAGCACAACTTTGTCATTCTTTGTTGCCAGTTCCACGGGGAAAGTAGCTATCGATTGCGGCAACTCCCCCCTTACTGCTGTGTGTGCATCAGTGCTAACGCCTGGCCGGTGGGGAGCAGTCTGTTCCATACTTGCAAGCAACTCTCCCGGTACAATACTTCCATCACTGTTGCTGCTGCCTGTCCCAGAAGGTTTAACTTTTGATGAATTGAGATTTAACGCAGTCAGTTGCGTATCTGCACTTGACCGCAGTGATTCTGCACTTTCATTTAGTTTTAGCAATGTTGCGTTGTTGATTGCTTGTGTCAGATTTACCAAGTTCTTTTCTTGAATCCATAACGGTGCTCTTGCTGTGATAAAACTCAGCGGGAAGGCATTGGAGTACCTCTGCAGGTATTGCCTCGAGTTCTGTGTGTCCATAGGGCAACTCCGAGGATCAAGAGTGATCACACACGTCTGGAACAGGATGATGAAAGTGGCCGACAGTGTCACTACCACGAACAGGGCTTTTACTTTCTTTGACATATTGATGATTCAGTTAGTCTTGCGCTGGGGTTGTTTGGAAGAAGGGATAATAATTAAATACATTCACACATACTTTGTCTGCACAAACTTCATCAACATACAATGCGACGTTTGTACTTTGCTATGCTTGCCTGACGAAGATCCCTCATCAACATACAATGCGACGTTTCGATCCCGAGGGATCTTCGTCAGGCAAGTATAGCAAAGTGCTATACTTGCCTGACGAAGATCCCTCGGGATCGGAACATCGCATTGTATGTTGATGAAGTTTGTGCAGACAAAGACTGCTAGCTAATTTTTAGCTCACAGTATAAACCCGAACAGTCTCTGGCTGAATTAAGAGACTGGTTGTTGAGGACCCAGCTACAGACTAATACATTCACACATACCCCGGTAGCTACACTATCTCCTGCACACACGCACCAACTTCGCTCTCTCAACCACACTCCGTGACTCACCAGCCTCATTGTCAGCTCCCATGTCGGATTGTATAGCACCTCAAGCTCACACACATTACCCCCTCTTGTTACACACACACACACACGCACACACACATGCACATGCACACATGCACACACACACACACATGTACACACACGCACACACACACGCAATAGCTACCTAGTTGACACAGTCACATGCACATCTGTTCACACGCTAGTTGGTGCCAAGAGCGCATGATGACATCATTGTTTTTTCACGGCAGAAAACAATGATGTCATCATGCGCTCTTGTTGGTGCACATGCCAGTCGCTAGTTGACATATGAGGTACGTGCTGGTAGAGTATAGGTTCATACGTGTCCTTGCACTACCTACTTCTCCCAAGTATAACCCCAGCTCCTATGTGTGTATTACATAGCACCTCTCGTATGGATGCAATTGAGACTCAAGTTCACACATACTGCCTCTCAATCTTATGCAAACACACAGACATGCACACTAGCTAAGAGAGAGTTGACATGCATGCGCACTAGTAAAGAGCTGCAGCACAGCTCAATCAGCACATGGTAGTATCTCCGCCATGCAAATTACACGGCTCAAAGCTGTGGCTACCCGCAGCATGCTGTGAGACAATTTATAAGCTAACTGGTAAAGGTTATCATGAGTACTTAAACACATACTGACGTATGCATAGTACGTTATCATGAATACACATGCACTGAGATGCAGTCATTCAAATGCACACTGTTAGCTACTAGGAACTGTCAACCACAGCATAGCAGTAGTTGTGTGCATGTCTATAACTTATGGCTACCAGCTAACTTATGGCTACCAACTAACTTATGTATAGCTAACTTACTCTCATCTTCACAACACTCTGGACCTATGGCAGTAAAGATTGGCTGTTACCAAGTGAACCAGGAATGTACTCAATACACATTCCAGGATGTTAGTGCCAGCTCTCACTGACTACCACAGTAGCTGAGTATGAACCTCATTGTGTATAATTATTGTCCAAAAATGTAAGAAGCCTGGTATATGCACTTCCTTATATGAGTAAATGAACAATTAAACATGGGCTTCAGGGATCTGTGAACTGCTCGGTAATTCTCACCTGTGAAAGGGTTAAGCACCACAATCGCGCACACATGTGACTCCACGAAGCGGACTATAGTAAATTCTTATCAGAGGTCATATACCCCTAGCAAGAGGACTCCACTGGTTACCGCAGGATTGTACACACATCTATGCCATCAAGTTGAGAGGTATGGCAGTCATCTCTAAAGAAGGCTATCTTCCATTAAACCAAATGTGGAATGTAACTCGAGAGTATGAAATGAGAAGATATTAGCACAATATTATCAGCACAACAATTATAGCTACAAAAATAAAATAATTTATGCAAGAGAAATAAAACTAACCAATGACTGCAAGAGCTCCCATAAGCCCATAAGAGAGTTAACTCATGCATATGCACAGCTGCCATTATTCAGCTGAATAAAAGGGCAAGTTAGTATACATATTAACTTGTATACAATTGTGGCTCTAACTCAGAGTCACAAGTCCTGCTCACGCAGCTGGGGCCAGCAGGGTTTCATCTACTGGGGGGGGGGGGGGGGGGGGGCAGGGGGGAAGCTTCCCCCCCAAACAGTCTAGCTTCCCCCCCAAAGAAGAGATTGACTATATCATTACATCATAGGTAATACCATATTAGGACTCAGATACTGCTTAGAGCCCACACTCAGCCCACACATCGATACTTACTGATTACTTAGTCAATCTTCTTTGCGTCTGGGAACATGTCCAGAATGCGCAGAGATGCTACGAGAGCGCTTCCTGATCGCTAAAAGAACACGTAAAATTTTTTTCCGCGCTTCGCGTGGACTGATCGCCGCTTCGCAGCTCTGCGCACCCGCCACTGCTACTTCCCCCCCAAACATTTTTTTCTAGATGAAACCCTGGCCAGGATGAAAATCGTTAAGTGCCTGCATGCAAACATGACTGTGTATATTATTCATTACCAGACATTCAGTTCCTTTCATGGAATAATCCCAAACACAACACCTTGACCTAACTCACCACCTCCAATCACGCATGCTCTCACTTTACACTGGCCTTTCCCACTCGACCCTTGAGCTCCGAGCCCTGAAACTTTTAATATCACCGGCTGAGTGAAAGCATTCTTTCTTCTTGACACATCGCTGATGCATGTATACATTATAACATTGTATAATCTCCACAACATTGCTAGAGTTATATAACTTTGTGAAGGATATAATATCAAGCTAGCTGTCAAATGCTGGAACTTATATTATTGTCAGGTGCCAATAACAGACCATTTTTCTCTCCTTTGAATCTGTATCTGCATGCAGGGCATGCAACTCCAGATTGGTGACCGGCTCCGCAGCACACATTAGTTTAAGTATAGCAGAGACAATTAATGCATTGGTGACTTGTGGCCAAGTGGTTATAGCATATCTGACTGTGGACTAAACGTCCCTGGTTCGAATCTCACCTGTTGCTTCACTGGTGAAGTGCTTTCTTTACCCCTCCACCACTTGGGAGACCAGCAATTGGCTGATACCTTTTATTATCAAAGTGTACCGAATAAGAATTATACTCAAGTTATGAATTCATACGAACATTCTGTAGTATTCATGAATGCACTGAAAATGAAAAGATTCATGTCTATGAAATTCATACGATCATGCTGTAGTATTCATGAATGCACCAAAAATGAAAAGATTCATGTCTATGAAATTCATACACTAAATGTTATTCTCCACTTTCACTAGAGCTCATGTACTGGGTGCTCTGGGAGAGGTGCTGCTACAGCTGCATATGAAATAACACAAGGAGAGATAGTGACTAGAACCATGGCCTTCACTCAGGGAGCTGTTTCAACTGTGGACTGTTTCTCTAATTATACATGCAACAGTTCCAGATAGAAATCGAATGCAACTATTCCATCATGGTCGAAAATTATGCATATTCAGAGATTCTGAAGAAGCAGAAGAACATGTACAAAGCATTACCGCCTAATATTAAACAAATTCTTATGGGCTTATGGGTATCCTCCGGGCTCATTTGGCTGCTACAGGGTGCAATGGGTTAATTAATTAAATCAGATAATGTCAAATCAATGTGGGCCGTCCACTTTGCTAGCAACTAGGAGGGCGGAAGTGTTTTTAAAGCCATCCCCTTTGAGTGGCCGAGTCGAGACGGTGTGATCACCAATGGTGCACGTGCCGGCAGACATTACGTTCTTACCTTTGAGATGCTTTTCCTTCACCAGCTGTAACACGTTGTGATACTTCCCCCATTCACCGCATATGTATCCGCTATACAGAGCATTGGCAACCAGCATCCAGCTGGGAGCAGGGTGGTGGTTGCACCATTCCTCCAACATGGCCTGCTTGCACTGTGCGACAGTGGAGAACTTTTTCTTTATTCCTCTCTGTACGGACTCAGGCACACCGAGGTAGCGACCCAGGTCATCCCACTCCACCACCTCTTCTAGTACGCCACACAGGTTGGCAACCGTCAGAGTAGTTTCTAATAGGAGAGCAAGTCACCATGGATCATACAACAATTCATGAGATCGTGAAAAGTACATTCAGATATCAGAGCGGGGTCAACTTATCAAGCTATGACATGCATGCACATCAGTGCGGACACCATCCAATTGCAAGCAGTAATCTGAACTCAAGGTCACCAGATTATTGCCATGCATTTCTCAGAACATTACACTATACTCCTGAGACCCCACCCACCCATACCTGGCTGTCGTTGGAAATATTTCACCACTCTTTCCAGTGCTGCTTGTTCCTGTCCATAATAGAGACCCACAGCAAGAGATTGCCAGGATGCATAAGGCACGGTAGTGATAAAATACCAAAGCATCGCTTCCTTGCTCCCACGCCTCTTGCTTGGCACTCCGAGGTGGTAGAGGCGACTCCAGTTGTCAACACTTTCAACAGCAGTGGTGACATTGGAGAGGGTGAAGGTAGGGTCTGTAGGGAGGGCAGAAAGAGAAACCAGAGGAACTGCGTGTGAGCACTCGAGATGGTTCAGTATACTAGTGGAGGACAGAAGCTAAACATACATATTCACTGGTTCAGGCAGTCTGTAGAGGTCAAAGGTCACATGCACGTTTAATAAGCTTCACAACAAAAGTTTTTAGTGCTGAAACCGTACTCCAGCCTTTTGTTGAAGCACAGAGTGGCGGATTTAGGGGGTGCAAATGCACCCCCCTTTGGCGGCTAGTAAAACGTCTGTTGTACAGCAGTTTTGGATTTGTTCTGACACCACTAGACAAGTCACCTTGAACTTTAAACTCAAATCAGACGCGTGTCATGAATGCATTCATGTGACCAGTAGTGGGTGTGGCAACACAATTTTTGGGGTGCACTTCGCGCGCCAGTGGCTGAACCCCCCTTTCTAAATCTGCCACTGGCATAGGAGACAGAATTAATATTCCTACATCATCTGCGACTATGACTGAAGTGTACTGTTGAAACTCATTAAATACTGACTCGAAGAAAGGCATGAAAGACGCTTCAACAGGCTAAGCAAACAACTTTAGCAAATCAATAAGCATGTTTAACTTCTGAAAATGGCTGGAAAAGGCAATTTTGAGTAGTCCAGCCTTTCCAGGACCCTATAGCTATACCCAGATTATTGTCACAATTAAAACGCAGCAGCTGCATGCATCACAATGCCAAGTATGTAGACAATATACATACCCTGGACTGGCTCCGCATTGCAGCGGATCTTGTCTGCTGTTTCTGAACTGAGTATCGATGCATCAAGTCGGTATACGAGCCTCCTCCAGGAGGGTGTCGGATCTGTGGACAACCACCAATCCACCAATACCCTCCTGTGAAATTTGGCCGGATAGTGAGATTCAATTTCAGCCCGCTTTGCGTCTGGCACACACAAGCAGATACACAGCTTCTTCCAATCCACCTCCTCCACGGCCTCTGTCACAGCTTCTGGTGTCAGTGGTGCAACTGTTATACCAGGGAGAAGAAACAGTGACAAACCTAGCAATGCAAAGCACTAATTTGTATCTTAAAACGCTCAACTTTGCACAGACCGCAACTCAAAATGACTCCCCCCCCCCCCCCCCCCCCCCCCCCCCCCCCCCACAGATGACCGGTTTGTCCAGGGGGTACAAAACTTGGGTTGTTAGCCATTTCGTTGTTGTCCAGGGGGTAAAACAAAATTTAGTCCTTGGGGTATAGGACAACTTAGTCATTTGTCCAGAGGGTCAAGAAGCCTGAAGTAGCCTCGTTCCCAGGCCTTCCACACCTCCAGCTTTTGATCGCTTCCAGTTTTTGCAAACTGTAAGCGATCAAAAACTGAAGGTGCGGAAGGCCTGGGAACGAGGCTAGCCTGAAGTGCAGTCCGAACACTTCGGTCATCTGTAGGGGAGAGGGGGGGGACATCAAATGGAATATAGCCCCAATACAGTCATGTTGCCTCCAAGATGGTGGCCATGGTAGGATTAGTGCATCCATCTTGGCTAACAGCAGAACTTGACCCGTGCAACGTTCCGGGGCAGGCTCACCTTCGTTCGACGACTCTGACATGTCTCTTTCCATGCACCACAAGCGCCTCGTTCCCATGCAGGCTGCTTTTCTCCCATGCGTATTGGGAACGAGATTACTATATGCATGCACGGCCCATACCGGAAGTCCGTACCACGACGTACATACGGACATTTACTGATCGGGTTACCTCCGTTTTAGACCCGTTCCCAGAATCCCAGGCCACGCTGAGCGTGGCCTGGGAACGAGGCTGCCGCCGTTTCTAGCTAGGACAGTGCATGGGACCTTCTGTTTGGGAGCCAGCAGTATAGTAGCAAGCAAGGGCCAGCGCCTTGGTGACACTTTACGAAGGATGTCACTCATTTTGCAAGAGAAGCAGCATCCTTAATTATACTATGCATATGGAATTGCTCTCCGTGAGCATTATTGACCCCCAAGATGTTTCCAGTACATCAATTTTGAATTCTATGATGCAAATGACGTCCTTAAAAAATGAATAAGACTTGCAAGTACTAGCAGCACTAGCTAACATACATGTACACATAGCAGTGACACCAGACTACAAAAGGAAAACAGGGAGCAATAATTATAAAGGTAACACAAAGCTATTATTAATTAAACACTTAATTAAACAATTAATACAATAACGCATAACGCATATCAAACACAAAAAAGCAATAAAATTAATAAATTGCATTGACAGCAGATATGGGGTAAAGTCCAAATTGACTCCAAACGTAAATCAAACCTGGCAGTTCAGTGGGTGATGGTTTTCAAAGTTGCAAGATTCTCTTCGAAAGTGGGCCTGGCCTGTGGTATACAGAACATATGATGCATGTACATGTAGCTAGCATGGTTACTGTAGTGATATGTATCAAGCACCCACCCCCAACCCCATCCCCCTCTTCACAGGAAAGTTCTTGCACAGGGTTCAAAAGCAGTGTATTAAAGGGCCCACCCCTCACAAAAGTCTTGAGCAGCACTATGAAATGCAAGGGGAACCTGGGAACCATTGAAGGCCAGTTCAAATCATAATGACAGATTCAGATGACTGACTACATGATGGCGAAGTATTGCACTTCACATCTACATTGCATCCCCCCCCCCCCCCCCCCCCCCCCCCCCCCCCCCATCTCCAGTGCGAGGGTGTTTCGATCAGATGTTGACTCAAAAGGTGTGTTTATGTCGGAACTAGCATAGTTCAAACCATAACGACAGATTCAGCCACAGTGATGCACCTTAGGATCTTGCTTCCAGCAGCATCTAATCAGGTCGGCTAAACGTGGATCACATGACTCAGGAATGGTCGGGCGCTATGGAGAGAGTGATAAAGTGACAGAATGTCATCTGATTACAGCCACACTGTTGTAACTGTACAGTTTTAGCATAACGAGCACTTTAGTGCATTTTGTTAAACCTATAATTATAAGAGTACTTTCTCCTCATTATAAATTATGACGACATGCAAGTTGGCTTGATGGTATATGCTCGTGTACTCATCAAACATGCACACGTTTGCTAATTATTGAGTTGCTGCATTGTTAATGCTGCCATAGAAGTTAGCACCAGAATGGTGTAGAGATATTTCCTAAAGTGATTGCACACCTTCTGAATCACCCACCTTGCCATCCATTATCATAGACGGTACCAGGAGAGGAAGCACATCAGGGAATGGTATTTGTTGTGTTGCCATCTCAAAGAGCAGTACACCATACGAGTAGACATCACAGGATTTGGAGACTTCCTTTCTTTCCAGCATCTGGGGAAGATGAAAATATACTGCACTAAGTGAAGTGAGAACAAATCATTTGGAAGAAGTAGAGGCTTGTAGCACTGGGTACCGCCTCCTACCTCTGGAGGCATCCAGGCATATGTACCAACAGCCGTGGTCTGCCGTGCAGTGTGCTCTAAAGTCCGCGCAGATCCAAGATCACAGATCTGAGACAGAAAGGTTGATGCATTCACAAAGAGACTGGGTATTACCTACTCCACATGATTCAGGCTATCGAGTCACATACGTAATACTGCAGTTTGTTACCTTTGCATTCAGTGTGGATGTGAGGACAACTGAAGGGAACAAGAGATACAATCCTTGTCGTGCATACCAGGGTATTGAATAACAGCATGCAGTGCAGTGCACAACATTGCAGTCACACTACCAAGCAGAGGCTAGCCCACTTGTGCACGCAGTGAGTACTCTCAGACTCATGTTTCAAGAACTAGTGTACTAACAACAGTTATACGCTACTGATGATGACGATGATGATGATGATGAAACTGTATTTTGACAGGGTAGTCCCTTCAGCAAGTGGCTGATCGTCCAGGGGGCCCTGCATTAAACTGAAATGTCCTATGAATTTTAACCTTATATAGCTAGTGGTACTCAGTTGGTCTCTTCTGTTCAAACCTCGTCCCTATAAGGGCCCACCCAGTCTACACTTTCTACAGTCTCGTTCCCAGACCCTCTAGGGTCTGGGAATGAGACTATTCTTTCTAGTCTGTGTCAACCAAAATTACTACTAACGGCCAGGGACATCCCCCCACTTCACACTTAGTCTAGCTGCAACAAGCTTTAGTGTAGTTGTCATAAGAAAACAGCGGTGAATAATCATGCTGAAAAATTACACTCCTGGTATAGGAAAAATTGTGCCGCGTAATGTAATATAATATAATATAATGTAATATAAATAACTCGTTCGAGCGATAGGAATGGCCTACGAAGATTCTGACTACACCTTCATGATCGCTATCATGCACTGTCCCAACCGTACAATTTTGGAGCTGAAACTCACCTTGGTGGTGGAGATATGAGCGCTTTTGTCTCGCCGTGGACGCCATTGCTCGAGCGCTCTCTCCGACTTCCGGTGGCAGTACCGTTCTTAGGAAAGGCACGCGAAGTTTCTGCCGTTCACTGACGCTTACATGCCAAAACTCACCGTGCTGGCGAAGTTGTGAGCGCTGTATAATTGAAGTTTCTTGTCTTCTCAATCTCCTTGGGCCGCCATTGCTGACTCAGCTCAGTCGATCGACGCGAGCGCTCATGGTCCTCACGTGGCATGGGCGTTAATTGGAACGAATTGCAATACTTATCTTGCGCTACGCGATACGGTTGCAGCGCGGCTACTTTATGAATGGTACTTGAGAGCACTCTAAATCATTTCTGATCTTCCCTGTATATAGCTATCATGGTACACATGTGATGTGTGATAATTGGAACGAACTGTCACACTTAGCTTGTGCTACCATTTAACCGCGGCTACCAGGAGTGCGGTCGCCCCTCGTAACTATTTGGGGAATTAAATGGTTTGAATGCACACAAACTGTGCACTTCTTCAGCTACACAATGATTAACACGGATTCCATTTTCTTACCATTGCTGGACTTCAGATCTCTGTGAATAATGTCACGCTGGTGGAGGTAGACCATTCCTGAGAATACAAAGCAAAATTGTATGTATCTATGCAGTCATAAGCTCATTTTCATTTAAGCGTCGTCTCAAACTATTACCTTCTCTGCAATATTTATTTTTTATATTTCTGCTATGCATTGAATTTTCTGTTGTGCTTTAATTGTTACTTATTGCTCTTCAATGTACCTATTACCTACACTGTAATAAATGGCTACTTTTTGGTATCTCTGCTATAATTATGTCAAATTTCTGTTATGTCGTTTCAGTTGCTGTGTCTTGTATTTGTCCCCCCTCATTGTACCCTTGTTGGGCGGCCTTCGTATTAGCATAGATAATATAAACCGGAGGTAGATGTGAAACGCTTCCGTTTATTCAATTTTGCGTGAAACACTCATTGTAACAGGTGTAACGGTTAGTTTACGGAAGTTTGCTGGTCCGCTTCGTTCTTTCGTGGTGAAAGGAGTGAGTTACCATTGTAAAACTATTTCTCGCAGTGCTCCATGGTTTCTGAAGCTGAGAACGATCGTCAACAACCAGCTGCCTTCCTCTGTCGCCGTAATAATCTCACACAAAGGTTTGTGTTAGATAGACACAGCAGTTGCTTAGTGTACTTGGTCGTAGCTGCTCGTTCATAATCCAGCTACATAGCAGCTACTGCGTAAAAATGTCCAACGAACCTTGACAGTGCTCAAAGGTGCTCCAGTTGGCCAGCGGACTGGCAGTTTTCTGTATAATAGTCCGATATACCCGCTGCAATGATTGTTTCAATGAATTTCCGTGTACTCTCCGTGGATGCATACCGTTTCACATCCACCTCCGGTTTATATTATCAGCATTGAGTTGCTAGGTGGCCTGACCCATAATTATGCTCCTGCATTAAAGTTGTATAGAGAAAAAAAAAAGAGAAAAAAAAAGAAAAGAAGCAAACACGCCACAATTACTGTGCTACTGAGAAGTTGTGAGAACAGCATTGCTACCACTTGAAATTATCTAAACATGTACATGGAATGTTGTATCAGTCAAGCAAATAATACGTAGCTGCTCAAGTGGTGCTTGTCACATGTGCTCTACAATGTTGAGTCAAGAGCAGGCACGAAGGTGTGACCTGGCATGGCACAGTGCTCTGTTATAGAATTATTGTTCTTGCATGCGCTCTTTTGACTATTCCCAATACAAGTGTGCCAGTTAGCATAATTAGTATGGTATTACGTACATAGCCATCCAATAAATACCACACCAATGGCACTCTGTACACTTACAACAATACCACGGCAACAAACTCTTGGTAGACAGCACTTCGTCCCTTTGATTGTCCATAAATACATACCTTCAGCCACTTGTACTGCCCAGAGTATCATCTGTGAGAGAGGAGGCTTCTTGTGCTCTTTGTGAATGTAGTCGTAGATGGAACCATTTTCAGCAAATTCTGTGAAGTACACACAAGCCATGGAGTTAGTTCCCTGCCTCATACAAGCCATGGAGTTAGTTCCCTTCCTCATACAAGCCATGGAGTTAGTTCCCTTCCTCATACAAGCCATGGAGTTAGTTCCCTGCCTCATACAAGCCATGGAGTTAGTTCCCTTCCTCATACAAGCCATGGAGTTAGTTCCCCACTGCAGGTAGTTTTGACTGCTTCCAAACTCTCATTGTGCATGCATGGGTGTAGGTTGGTGATCAGGGGCGTAGGAAGATGAAAAGTTCAAGGGGGGCCACAAGGTGCAGGGGCGGATACAGGATTTATGAAAGGGGGGGGGGGGGGGGGCACCATATATTAAACGCTGCCGGAGGCAGTGCATAGAGGTGCTTAGTGCTGATCAGTCCGCGCGAAGCACGGAAATTTTTTTTCGCCTTCATTTTTCACTTCTCAGGATGGGCTCTCGTGGCACCTTCGCGCTTTGCACTGCAAGTTCCAGATGTACGAGGATTGCAGGTCCCATTGGCCCAGGGCCGCCATGAGCTTCTTCCTTGCTCAAATTTCGCTCACGAACGTAATACGTACGTACACGGAGGGGTATACTAGATCGTGGTCTCGTTCCCAAGCCGTTCGGTTTCAGGCAACACACGATATTGCGAGCTGAGGAGGCCAGACCAGGAGTACGAGTTGCAACGTAGCGGCAGCAAATAGTGCCTTACTATATAGCTATACTGTGTAGCTATGCCTATGGCGGTGAGATCATCGCGTACGCCTTGCGCCATGTGATCGGCAGAGCCGACTCGATCGCGGAGCGACAGGCCGACGTACGTTTTGTAAGTCAACTTTGCTGCTGTAAAACAAGGGGGGCCCTGGCCCCTGTGGCCCCCCCGGTTCCTACGTCCCTGGTGATAACCGTGCGAGTGTATAGTGTGAGTGTGAGATGTAGACTATGCTCACTGTTTGACACTACATGTGGCTGCTCTAGCTCTGCAAGCTCTGAAGGTCCCCGCTTCCCCCCCCCCACCCCTCCCCCAGCACATTTGTCTCCCAATCTCTGAATCTTGTGGCATCTTTGTGGCTATGGAAACTGGCCGGCCGGAAACTAGCCCATAAGCATGATCAACATTGCTAAGCATGACCAACATGTACTGTACTCTTGCAAAAGAGCGCCCACCCCCACTTTTGGCTCAATTTCCTGTACAAGGTCAAAGTTTACTTGAATGAGCGCCCACCCTTTGCGCTAGCCTCATGCCTCGTGTGGCAGACTGAAGCGCATTGGTGGAAGTTTTGAGATGTTCTGTGCGTATCTGAAGTAAGAAACTTTGCTTGCAGAAGGTCTCTATTATCTATGACATGTGTTGGCTTGCCTGTGAAGATGAAGATACACAGCCTCCATGTGGGACCTCAGCGAGCGCTTGATGGCTGTGAAGACGATGTGGTGAACAGTGATATTGCTAGTGACTCCAGCCATGTAGATGTGCTGGGAGGGCTCTGACGCACACACGCTTGTTCCTCGCTGTAAACAAAGGTGGGTGCTCTTTTGGGGTTGAATGCGGAAACACTCGAAAGAGTGCCCCCTGTTCGGTGAGCATGTAAGGTTCACGGCTCATGGGCACTCTTTCGTGAGAGTATGGTACAATTATGTACATTGCAACACTGTGTACATTGTAAAAGATCCCTGTTACGTCTTGTGGATAGGAAAAAACTCAGCTCTTTGGTTGGCATTTTCTATGGCACTCATGCATATACATGTACGCCTGATGTTTGACAAACCTGTGACAATGTAGTGTACAGTACTCTGTATGGCTGTCCCGTAGTACTGGATGATGGAGGGATGATCCAGTGAGCTGAGGATTCTAACCTGAACAGATATGGTGAAAAAACTTAAAGACCTGGACTCTATAAATACAGCTGTAGAGGAAGTGCCGTGAGGGATCAATCCCACTGCAAATACGTGCGAACATTCAAAGGATCTACTAATCTTTTATAGCTTACCTCTCGTTCCACCAATACCACCATCGTCTTGATGGCCACAGTCTTCTTCTTAGAAATCCATCTTCCCTTGAACACTGTTCCAAACCCACCACTTCCCACAATGTCATTCTCCTTGAACTTCAGGTCTGAGAACTCAATGTCAACCAGACTTGCTTTGCTCAAGCTGCTACCTGGAATATCAGACACAGACCAGACCAAGTGTCACACATAATACTGTGCTATGAGGTTTGCAGAACGTGTTGTATTGAAGCTGTAACATCAGACACATGACTGAGTGCCATACAGAATATTTGGTATGGGTTGGGAAGCGGGGGAGACGGGGGGATGTTTACAGGTGCTTCAAGATTGCTTCTGGAACTCAATCTCCCCCCCCCCCACAACCAACTTCCCTAAGTACTATAGTCATTACAAGTAGCTTCACACGCTTCGCTCGCTCAGCTACTTCCCCCTCGTTCACCTATGTGAGTAATCTGGTGCTGGACAGCTCTCTGTGCAGAGCTGCTGCTCCCCAATTGCGTCCGCTTCAGCTGCTGCTCCCCGATTGTATCTGCTTCAGCTGCTGCTCCCCGATTGCATCCGCTTCAACTGCTGCTCCCCGATTGCGTCCACTTCAACTGCTGCTCTCCATTTGCGTCCGCTTTGGCTGCTGCTCGCCCGATTGCGTCCGCTTCGACTGCTGCTCCCCGATTGCATGCATCCGCTTGCAGCCCCAGCTGGATTCCAACCCATGCCCGCACCCGGGCCCAATGTTCTCGAACTTTCTTCGCGGAGTTCGAGGTTCAGTAAATTGAAGCACGAAGGTCGCGCGTCACTAGTCTAGTCCCGCCCCACAAACATCCCACTTCCGTCACGCACAGACAGACACACACACGTTAAAATATTAATGCATTGATACAACTTCTAGTTATGCAATTCTTACGTATCTTATGACACTAGGGCGGGGCACTGGCGAATTAAGGACATGGTCAACCTAAATTTCAATGACATTTTATCTCTGCGTATCTCGTTAAATAAATTTAAAGTGGCTATATAAACTTCTCAGTAATGTGAAGCAATATCAAGGGCTATCCTTTGCATTCATATGGCTTCCCTTACAGCTACGCCCACTGGTCGCAACCTGCACCAAACTGCTGCAATACTGCAGTACAATGACAGTGCAATGCACAAGAGAGCAGCCGTGCTCTGCACTTACCTAGTGTGCTAACTGGGGAGTCCGGGGGTGGCTGGGGGGAAGGTGGAGAGACAACTGCTCCTGGCAGAGCGTCTGCAGAAATAAACACATGTACAGTCGTACACTATACCGGACCCCCTTCAAACACAAGTAACATTGTATCCCAGTAATAGCTTGTCACACAGTCCATGAATATTTTGACAAGCGCTGAAGTAGAACATGCCACACATCTTGTACTACAGTGATGACGTAGTTGAAAGGTGCCGACCACAGTTTATATAGCGTAACCCACTAATTGAAAGTTATACCCGTCGTATAACTACCATACACCCTTGTCAGCACATTTTAGTGTACACAGAAGCCACTTCAGTATACTCAGCAAGTGCACTTAGAAGCCACTGTAGTACAAGCCAGTTGTACTACCAGCTGCTGTGGTTTATCAGGAACACACTCGGCTGTTATTCAATTAGAAGCCTCGGTGCCTCTAATTGAATAACAGCCTCGTGTATTCCTGATAAACCACAGCAGCTGGTAGTATAACTATAACTTATACTGCTGTTACTATACTAATGCCATAGAAGGGGAGGGAGTGTATGCACCATATTTCCCTCCCTCAGGGTAACCACACAGGACGGTTATGGTTATATTCCCTCCCTCAGGGTAACCACACAGGACGGTTATGGTTATATTCCCTCCCTCAGGGTAACCACACAGGACGGTTATGGTCATATTTCCCTCCCTCAGGGTAACCACACAGGACGGTTATGGTTATATTCCCTCCCTCAGGGTAACCACACAGGACGGTTATGGTTATATTTCCTTCCCTCAGGGTAACCACACAGGACGGTTATGGTCATATTCCCTCCCTCAGGGTAACCACACAGGACGGTTATGGTTATATTCCCTCCCTCAGGGTAACCACACAGGACGGTTATGGTTATATTTCCCTCCCTCAGGGTAACCACACAGGACGGTTATGGTTATATTCCCTCCCTCAGGGTAACCACACAGGACGGTTATGGTCATATTCCCTCCCTCAGGGTAACCACACAGGACGGTTATGGTTATATTTCCCTCCCTCAGGGTAACCACACAGGACGGTTATGGTTATATTCCCTCCCTCAGGGTAACCACACAGGACGGTTATGGTTATATTTCCCTCCCTCAGGGTAACCACACAGGACGGTTATGGTTATATTCCCTCCCTCAGGGTAACCACACAGGACGGTTATGGTTATATTTCCCTCCCTCAGGGTAACCACGCAGGACGGTTATGGTTATATTTCCCTCCCTCAGGGTAACCACACAGGACGATTATGGTTATATTTCCCTCCCTCAGGGTAACCACACAGGACGGTTATGGTTATATTTCCCTCCCTCAGGGTAACCACGCAGGACGGTTATGGTTATATTTCCCTCCTTGTGGCAATTGAACGTGCGCATGCACAAACTGTTGCGCAATGCAAAGTTAAAGTTCATAATTATGGATATGGTGCGATGAAGCTCAAAGGAGGCAGTAACGAGCGACCATGCCAGTTTGTGAAGAGGTTAGAAGTCATTATTAAGTTCGTCATCACTCACAAACTCTGAAAAACAGGGAGGGGCTGAGAGTGAGGCAGGCCAGCAACAGAGCTGGAGGTGGAATTTTCTCCAATGGTGGGTGGAGTTTCGTGCAGAGTCGAGTCAGTCCACTTGCACATGCCAAGGCAGGGGGGACAGGCTGCAGTTTCTCGAATCCATTGTTACCAAGGTAGCCTTGCATTTACATAGTCGAACGGCACCGGCGATGAGATTCAATGGACCAATCAGATGGGATATATAACTGTTAGAGCCTGGTCGCCAGGGATTTATGGCAACGTAAACCATGCAACCTTGTCCTCGAGCTTCGCCCTCAGACTCGGTCGGTTTACTGCATAAATACCTGGCGACCAGGCTCTATAGAACTATTACTTAATTTGCACATCCACAGTCCCATATCCCATCCAAGGCCCAACATAAACAGTTTCCATAATTATGGGAGCCCTTTTTGACACCAAGGTTTCCATAGCAACCACTGCAACATGCCAGGGTGTTATCTTTCACATGCGACTGAACATCCTAATTTTAACAGTGAATAGTACCATGCACCCAGCCGCTACTAGGATGGGAGTATCTTCAAAGCTGAACTCTAAACCCTCCCTCCACTTTGAGTGGATGCTCAGTACAAGTGTATTATCACTCATGGGCATACTTCAAGGACATAATTAGTGGATGTGTGTGTGTGTGTGTGTGTGTGGGGGGGGGGGGGGGGGGGGGGGGGGGGGGGTTACTTAATTTCGATGTAATTTTCTTTCACCAGCTGCAACAGTTTGTGAAGCTGTACTTCTCATGTCCATAGCAACCACTGCAACACGCCAGGTGCTATTCCTTAACATGCACTGAACACCCCAATTATAACAGTGACATGCACTCTGCTACTAGGATAGGGAGTGGGAGTATTTTCAAACCTGAAGTCTAAGTCCATCCTCCACTTTGAGTGTGGTATATATACTTCAAGGAGACAATGGGACATGTGCAGGAAGATCTCACCTTTGAGGTACTTTCCCTTCACAACCTGCAACAGTTTGTGGTACTTCCCCCAGTCACCACTACCAAAGCTGCCCCTATACAGAGCATCGGCAACCAGCATCCAGCTGGGAGCAGGGTGGTGGTTGCGCCATTCCTCCAACATGGCCTGCTTGTGCTGTGTGTCATCGGAGTACTTCTTGATCTCTCTCCGTATCGAGGGAGGCACACCAAGGTAGCGGCCCAGATCATCCCATTCCACCACCTCTTCCAGTACACTACACAGGTTGGCAACCGTCAGTGTGGCCTCTAATTGGAGAGCAAGTTACTCACATAATTAGATTCATACAACAACAATTCAGGAGACCATATAAGGTGCAATCAGACATCAGAGAGTGGGGACTGAGGGCCACTGTATTAAACTGTAACACGCATGCATATCAGTGTGCCAACACATCCGATGGCAAGCAGTAGCATAACTGAAGGCTTCAGGTACATCCTGGTATCTGGGCCCACGGTATGTACATGGGTCCACAGACAATAGCCTCCAACCCAGGGGCGTCGCCAGGGTTCCAGGGTAACAATATGACAGATGTGTCACATGCTGTCATGGAGACTCCACGTGTCAAAATGTTGGTTGCCAAGGCAGCAAAACATTGTGAGGTATGTACACTACACTGCTGGTAGGGAATATTGTCTCTGCATACATGTATAATGCAGTATTGTTAGGAAGTGTATGAAGATTCCGGCTTCACTCCATACACTTAAAGATTAAGTATGGATCTTCTTCGTTGCTACCTGTGTCCCATAGACAGCGTCCTCAATCCTCAGGGTCCTCTATCACAAACTGTATGTCCGTCATGTTGTGATTGAAAACAGAGAACAGTTAGCGGCGAAGTTACTCTCATGACAGCAAATGGATCCACACGGTTGCCATTCTCATGATGGCATGGTAGTTCATCCCCAACACTGCATGGCTCCAATATGCGCTTTATAGACATATGCGGTGGCCTCTCACACTACTGAAGCACTACATCTTTCCAAACGTCGAAACTCTGGCCTCAATAATCGAACCACATTACATAAGCGAGAGATCAAAGTTCATAATCATCTATGCCCCCCCCCCCCCCGACGGTAAAAGGTAACCTAACGTAAACTAAGTTGCATATCGGGTGTCTCAAAAATTACAACCACTAAATTAACTCTAACAACCTTATCAACAATTTAACAAACATTTTGACCCACAAAAATTACTATCAACAACTACATATACTACTGTACATACATACATACTAGTCACGGTACCAGACCCTCGCACGTGGGAGGAGGGTCTGGTGAACATGCATACATAAAAATTTGAACGCCGCGGAATTTCGGTGGCATGAATCTGGTTGGTTGATAGCCTTTCGATTACATTTTTTTCACGCAATCACGTGCAATATCGCGAATTGGAGTGACAGTAGTACAGAGAGAGAGAGAGACAGCGATCAAAGTGACGTTCGTCAAGCTTGGATACCCCGCAGTGAATCCCGAGCAGCTGGAAGCTGTGAGGGAGTTTGTAAAAAGGGAAAACGTCTTCATTTCCACGCCGACTGGCAGTAGAAAGTCCCTCTGCTAGCTGCTACGGTAGTCTGCCACTTGTGAGCGACTATATTTGCACAGCGGTTCCACACCGATGTCTATTGTTGTTGTAGTAAGCCCTCTGAAGGCACTTATGCTGGATCAGGTAATATGTAAACATCTTCTACAAACCGGGTCAGGTATCAGCTGCATTCTGGGGTGCCCTACTTCCTGCATAATCGGTCCAAACTAGCAGTAGCGCTCTCCGAGGTACCACTGAACATTCCGTCGGTTCTTGCAATCGTCGATCGGGCAGGAACAGAGTCGCAAGGTCGACAAGGATCGCAAGGTCTACTGCCTGTAGCTGTAGCCATTCTTCAGAAATTGAGCGCATGCACTTTTGAGTTTTCTCGCACCTACTTGCATATTAATCAACACCTTCATTGTCACTAAGAAAACCTGTTAGGTCAGCATATCCCATAAACAGTTTATGTATGCAAGTTCACCAGATCCTCCTCCGCGTGCGAGGGTCTGGTACAGAGACTACATACATACATACATACGTACGTACACAGTGAAAATGACTCTTCAGGCATTACCAAATTCTTATGCAGGATGTATTGGATGCATGTCTAACACCTGGTGAATGTGCAGGAGTTCAATGCTTGTGTCTCTCAGAACATTACACTATACTCCTGAGACCCCACCCACCCATACCTGGCTGTCGTTGGAAACACTTCGTCACTCTTTCCAGTGCTGCTTGTTCCTGTCCATGATAGAGACCCCCAGCAAGAGTCTGCCAGGATGCATTGGGCATGGTAGTGATGAAATACCGAAGCATCGCTTCCTTGCTCCCACGCCACTTCTCTGGCACGCCAAGGAAGAGGAAACCTAGGGTATCCCAGTCCTCAACACTTTCAACAGCAGTGGTGACATTGCAGAGGGTGAAGGTAGGGTCTGTAGGGAGGGGAGAAAGAGAAACCAGAGGAACTGTGTGTGAGTATTGGGGATGGTTCAGTATACTAGTGGATACTGGTTCAGTATACTAGCGGATACTGGTTCAGTATACTGGTAAGCAATGAAATACTGGTGGTGGGAACGGCATGGGAACGAGGCTAACATTTGGCATTCTACATTACAGGAAGACATTGTATGAACTACCAAGCACAATGCCCCAAATTAATTAGGGATAGGCTACAGTCTTACAATGTCCATGCAGTGATATATACATGTACATGTGACCAACACTTCTCACAAGTGTGCAGATGAGTAGCCTCGTTCCCAGGCCATTCCCACTGCCAGCTTTGATAGCTTTCAGTACGCAAAATTTGGTGGGGGAAGGCCTGGGAGATCCGGTCATGTGCAATGATGTCAGGCAGACAGAGGGCAGACATACACGGGGGGTGGTGCTCAACCATTACAATACCGGTTTTGCGTCGATCCGTCCCCAGCACCATGAACAACGAATGGTATTGATAGAGTATTGATCGGCTGCCTTGCGAATGCTATGACATCCAGCCTATGGATGGACACTACAAGCAACGGCATCGAGATTCTTTGTGACTACCATCTTTCTACCTGATGGCACTGCACGTGACCAAATCTCCAAGGCCTTCCCACTCTGTAGTTGCATGCTGCAAGTGATCAAAGATGGTTAGAGGAAACGGTCTGGATACGAGGCTAGCAGTTCAGGGTGATATTCACTAGCTTGGCAGCTTTTGCAATTGATCTTACATGTTTGCAAGAGGCAACCACACTCCTGGTAGCCATTGCAACCAGTTGCAACTCGTGGTAGTTCAAGGTAAGTATTACAGCTAGTTTGAATTAACACACGTCATGTGAGGAGAGCGCTTGAGCAATGGCAACCGATTGCATGACATAACCGCTTGTATCTCCACCACGAAGGTGAGTTTCAGCACCAAAATTACACCTGTGGGTCACTGCATGATAGCGATCACAACAGTTCAGTCAGAACCCATTCCGAAGTAGTCAAACATTATATTAAATTACGTGAGACAATTTTTTCCCCTACCAGGAGTGCAACGCATACAGAAACACATGACAAATTACCAACGCCATAATTGCTCTGCTACGAGGTTTGGTTTGATCAGATTTATGCGGAACATCTTTTTTCCCTACCGGGAGCTCAGCTGGTGTGAACCGTACCAGTACTTGGTATTCGTCACTGTATTTTACATGCTTATATCAGATCATGTAGCAGCAATTACTTCACTGGAAGAAATGCCGATCACTGCTACTCAATACCACTGTTCTGATACCAATCTGTTATAAGTATTTGAGTCAATATCAGTGATATCGGTATCCAATTGATCAGTAGTATGCACAGCGGATACTCACATGGCTTGCAGCATGAGGTCGCCTAGCATCGTTCCCAGGGCCCGACCCCACCCAGGTCAGGGCATGGCTTGGAAACAAGGCTAGAGGTCGCCCAGCTTTGGAAGTTGATCTAGCTAGCTAAGCTACTGGATGAGAAGCCAGTACATGTACTATTGATGGATCCCAGGCTCACCTCCAGTCACAACTATTGTATCGGTTACAACCTTGGAATCAGATTCGGAATCAGACTACCGTATATTTCCGTGATCAAACGCCACATTTGATTAGTGGCCGCACTCGAATAATAGCCGCACCTCCAGAAGGGCTGAACGAAATAAACGCCACCCTTGTTTAGTAGCCGCGGTTAGTATTTGGTGATCAATTGAAGTGCTTTGTCTAGCCCTCGAGGGCCGTGACTGTTTCGCTGTGAGCGATAAGAGAGAAGAACTGATTGTTGGTCGATCATATTCCCCGAGAGCTGTCAAAGGATGTTTGAGGTTGAGGCACGGGGGGCGAGTGAAGTGTGACCGGCAAAATCATTCGTGACTTCATGACAAATACGTAGCAACAGCAATACTCCATGGAATGACTAGTTCTAGTACCTTCACAATACAAGTAGGACAATGTGGCCATAGTAAAGCTGATTGAGTGTGCCGAGTGTTAGTACACAAGTAGCGTGGCTGAGGAGAAATCTAATACCTAGCAATAAAGTCTCATTGTTCTGGACTGTAGTTGCTTAAAACTTAGCCAAATGTCGACAATTGTCCCCTGAAACTTCAACTATATATTTATGCACTCAAGTACACAAAATTCCATCAGCGAACTCAGCTGATGGTTATTTACAGCATGCAAACAATGTTCGATAGCTGTTCAACATCCAGTGCTACATGTATAGTTGATGTCCCTTTACATCTGTGGATACTACTCTCACTGTCGTTTAGCAGCTGTCATTTGTAATGTTGCCATGGTAACTACAACAGAGCAACGTACAATCTCATTCCACAGGAAGTAACAATAATCCACTAACCTCTAATAATGGGTGCTACTGGCCATCGCTATAGTATACGTGAACAATCAGCAGTGAACATACTCAACTTACAAATCTATAGCCATTGGTTGTTGCACCAATTGCTTTTGCTTACACCCGTAAGAAGGACATGATGGAACCAAGGAATGAGCTCAACCAGCTATAGTTAGGTTAAACTTTCAGGTCTATAGGCCCTGGCCATGGAAACTATATAGATACCCGTGCGTGAAGTGCAAGGGTGCATGTCCATAGGTTTCCAAGGGCCTGTAGGCCTCGAGGGTTTCATCGTTGTATTCATACTATACAGCTGGGAGCCAATCAAATCACTGTCCGTATTAGCAACCGTTCTGTCAGAAAGACTGCGCGGAGATGAGTGAGTTGTATAGCAGCTGCTCTCACCATCCACTACCCGACAACTCACTTACTCGTGCCTCGTGTTTGGGACAGTGAGTCCAAAGCACAACCAGATTCTGAGATCGTACCAAATAAATACACGCCCCGCCACATGAAGCTTATGGAGGCATATTTTTTCAACTTGTGAGATGTACACTAGACATAGACGAGCCAAGTCCAGCCCCACTTTTACGCTACAATGTACGCATCCGGCTCTAGCGTGCAAGACCCTCATGCCCTTCTGATGTATTCATGTCTAAAAGTAGTTTGTGAATCATGGATAGTGGGGTCATTTGCTAATAAAAGATTCGAGAGAATTCTCAGGCAAATTAAGTGATCAGCTAAAACAGCAGTCAACAGTGAGCAAGTAATAAAATAGTACCACTCATAATGAGTAGCAGTTACATGTACAACAAAATCTTAGTCTCAAAATATAGGGAATTAGCCATTGCGAATGAAATCAACCCATCACATTACTAGTGAGTGAGCCCCAACAGACAATACATTAGCCTTCCCAGGACCCCACCCACCCAGCTCGAAGCTCTGTGCTTCTTCCAGTACCGCCAGCAATTCAAACAGCAGTGTGAATGAGGCTACACGTAACTGCACACTGGCATGCATGTGGACAACATACCCTTGACTGGTTCCGCATTGTGACGGATCTTGTCTGCTGTCTCTGATTCATCCCAGTCATCAAGTCGCTGTATGAGTCTCCTCCAGGAGGGTGTGGGATCAGTGGAAAACCACCAATCCACCACCCCCCTCCTATGATCGTCTGGTGGATAGTGAGCTAGAATTTCATCATGTTTTGAGCCTGGCACATACAGGCTGTCACAGAGCGTCTCCCACTCCACCTCCTTCACTGCCTCTGTCACGGCCTCTGGTGTCAGTGGAGCAGCTGCAGTCAGGGAGAACAGAGCAATGAAGTTAACACTGTACACGGCAGACCACATATTGCAGCTGCACTATACTAAAGTGTCTGTTGAGGTGGGTCTCCATTGCTCCTCATGAGTAATGAAGTCATGTAAGTGTTAGCTACCAGTGTAGCTCTATAGCTTTGATTGTCCGTAGCAACACGGGAATCAACATAGTGTGGTCTGGTATTAGTACAATTAAATTTTGTACAACGGTACGGACCATGCAGGCACCCTTTGTTTTTAGTGAGACTTACATGTCAATACCAGTCCACTCCAGTGCGCTGGCTTATACCACACAGTTCTACTTGCAGTCTCACAAACACTGCTACCATAGACAAATGAAGGGAGAAGGATATATTGGAAACAGGATCTACAGATAGGCACGTCTAACGGTTTGTGTATCCCGGGTGACTGTGAAAGCCAGAACTCAGGAACACATAATGGAACACGGAATGGAAGTACGAAGGTCAAATTCGGTGGCGGTAGCGTAAGGTGGAGCACCACAATTTACATCAAACACGGTCAGACTTATATTTGTTATTGTATCAGAGCTAGCAATACGTTGCTATGTGTTCCTCTGAAGTCATTTTCTATCTGACTCAGGTCAAGTCAGTCGCGTGCTGAAAACGTGAAGTTCATTATTTGGGTCGGATTAGGCCCAGGCCGCGGGCTTCCACTCTTAGCTGACTGCTGGCCTACAGGCGAGAACTGTGCTGCTATATACATGTACTGGAACGTACTACTTGGTAGCTGGAGGCTGTGGCCAAAACCGTACACATTGATCGATCCTACGGTGGTATTTCCAGGTTGCATTTCTTGTTTCTGTTCCACATTCTGTTTCCTTCTGGCTTTCAGTCATCCCACTATTTGTGTACCCTACTGCATTTTTATGAGTTCTTGCAACATAATAGTCTTGGCCAATCAGATCATTCTGAGGTCTAAACTCCACGAAATGGGTGCATGCAGTGTTCAGACCACAGATCTGATTGGCCAAGATAGCTACATCCAGTGTTTGAATTCTGTGCAAGAACTTGTAGTATCTAATGCAACTCCCCAATCTGCTGACGCTCCGGATCCAATACTTGATCTGGGAATGGAATTGTCAGCATAAGAACCCCGATCACAGAGTGCGCTGCAAATGGAGTATATCGTGTATGGTCCGAAATAACTAACTGACCTCAGAGCTGGTGTACCTGGTGATTGTTTAGGGTGTCTCTAATCACTGGACTGGAATATGGACTGGAACGGTGGAATGGAAAATAGAATGGACTATGGAATTTCATCTACAGCAGAAGACACCACTTCACACTGTGTTCCCGCTTCTTTTGTCCCTTCCACTCTGTCAGACTCAGCTCCTTTGTTAAGGGTGCTAGCTACATACAGAATGTGAATACATGTGACCTTTGACCCCTAAGACTTTGAGGAGGAGGAAGCATGAATGCAGGTCAATACGAGGCAGAGCTGGCTGTGAGTAGGCTAATAAATAACTACATGTATAGCCACACAGCAGAGCCGGGTAGTGTCATGGAAAAGTGTTTCTGGCCATTTTTTATAAAGATTCCACAGTCCATTCCTTTTCCAGTCCTGGACCAGCGATTAGAGACACCAGATTGTTTACAACTGTGTAAACATCTAGAACATTTTCTGCTACTCAATTTTATTAGCACATCACAAACTTTCTGTAAAACGTCCACAAAAAGCTACTGAATTTTACAAAAAGCAGTCACTAAAATACATTCAGCTAAAGTTGATGCACAACATTCCAGACGCTTCCCTCCTGTGTGATGACATTGCAAGCAGCCATATGCTGGGAGGTCAAAGGTCTAGTAATCCATGCTAGCCCCAGATAGGGCTTCTCAGGACAGCTAGAGTGAGCTACAGCACCATTCACCATAATAACATTACAGATAATTAACAAAATGTGCAGAACCCGTAACGACATAGCCTCATTCCCAGGTCTGCGCTGTTTTCGGTTGCACGAAGAAAGCGGAGGGACTGGTATCTTTCCTCACGTGCGTGACATCAAGGGTAGAAAGGACTTAATCGAACGTCGGCACACTGGGGCTCAGTACAGCAAGGAGAGTTAAGGTACCGATCGTGTAACTTACCACACGTATATACACTGTACATGTAGCTAGCAGGGGGCGACTGTCATACACGCTAAGCGTTGAACATGTAGTTGGTTAAACAATACACAAAACCTTTCATTCTGAAACTCTATGCCATTAGCGGATTACATCATTCTCACGTGAGGAAACATACCAGGCTCTCCCCACTATTCCGTACTGCAAGCCATGAAAAGTTGGATGGGGGGGGGGGGGACTGGGAATGAGGCTAGTAATGACAGGCTCAATACCACTAAGTCCAGAGGTGCTTACAACCATAGTTCTATCATCTATGTTACAACCAGTTTCAATGTGGCTATACCAACTTGTGGGAAACTATCTATGGATTGCCAGCCATAAGTGCTGTAGTAGTGTTACAGTAGTGATTAGAGCTGTGACCAATAACCAAGTCAGGGCCATAGGAAGCAAAAAAAAACACCTTTTAACACACTGCGGAAGGCAGTGCACAGAGGCGCATAGCGTTGATCAGTCCGCGCAAATCGCGGGAAAATTCATTTTCAGTTATCAG
Source organism: Axinella damicornis (assembly GCA_963931865.1). Lineage (NCBI taxonomy): Eukaryota > Metazoa > Porifera > Demospongiae > Axinellida > Axinellidae > Axinella > Axinella damicornis. Next base: position 12,565,016 of record OZ007512.1, on the reverse strand, counting down.
GATGGGCTCTCGTGGCACCTTCGTGCTTTGCACTGCAAGTTCTAGATGTACGAGGTCCCGAGATTACGGACTGTGCTGGTCTCACTCAAGCTCGAGCACTTTCGTGCATGCCTACGCAATAGATAATTATGGTGAAACGAAGTGGCTACTATTTGTGCATGCGCAGTATCGCACGATTCTAAATTATATGAATCACAATTCCAATATCGGAAGTTTATGCCCAAGCAGAAATAGGTATGCCTAGTCTCGGACAGCCAGGCTCGATCTCGCACAGCCAGGCTCGATCTCGCACAGCCAGGCTCGATCTCGCACAGGAGTCTGGCTACATGACGGAGACTAGATCTGGCTTACAGAGAGCAATTTCCAGGGCCTAAAATTATGGGCTTGTATGCGTCCAAAAAGCTAGTAAATCCATCTTTTTCTTGTTTGTATATCGAGGGGCAACCGCACTCCTGGTAGCCGTTGTAACGCCGCGATTGCCTCGCCGTAGCGCAAGCTAATTATTGCAATTCGTTCCAATTAACGCACATGCCACGTGGCAACCACGCTCCGTCGATCGCGAGCAATGGCGGCCAAAAGGAAGACAAGACATTATTACAGCACTCACAACTTAGCCAGCACGGTGAGTTTTGGCATGCAAGCGTCAGTGAACGACAGCGATCACGGCCGTGCGGTCAGAATCTTTGTGTGCCTTCCTGAGAACGGTACTGCCACCGGAAGTCGAAGAGAGCGCTCGAGCAATGGCGGCCAACGGCGAGACGAAAGCGCTCATATCTCAGCCACCAAGGTGAGTTTCAGCACCAACTTTTTACATTCAGATCAGTACATGATAGCGATCACGGCGGTGTAGTCAGAATCTCTGTAGGCCAATCCTAAGTACTCAAACATTATATTATATTATTTATATTATTTATCGAGGGGCAACCGCACTCCTGGTAGCCGCGATGCAACCGGTTGCGACTCGCCGTAGCGCAAGCTAAGTATTGTTATTCGTTCCAATTAACGCACATGCCACGTTGCAACCACGATCGCGAGCCTAGCCGTGAATGGCGACAAAAGGAAGATAAGACATTACTACAGCACTCACAACTTAGCCAGCAAGGTGAGTTTGGGCATGTAAGCGTCAGTGAACGACAGCGATCACGGCCGTGTGGTCAGAATCTTCGTGTGCCTTTCCTAAGAACGGTACTGCCACCGGAAGTCGAAGAGAGCGCTGGAGCAATGGCGACCACGGCGAGACAAAAGAGCTCATATCTCCACCATCAAGGTGAGTTTCAGCACCAACTTTTTACATTCAGGTCAGGGCATGATAGCGATCACGGCGGTGTAGGCAGAATTTCTGTAGGCCAAGCCTAAGTACTCAAACATTATATATATTATATTGGATTATTTATATTACGCGGCACAATTTTTCCTATACCAGGAGTGTAACGAGGGGCAACCGCACTCCTGGTAGCCGCGTTGCAACCCCGGTTGCGACTCGCCGTAGCGCAAGCTAAGTATTGCAATTCGTTCCAATTAACGCACATGCCACGTGGCAACCACGCTCAGTCGATCGCGAGCAATGGCGACCAAAAGGAAGACAAGACATTATTACAGCACTCACAACTTAGCCAGCACGGTGAGTTTGGCATGCAAGCGTCAGTGAACGACAGCGATCACGGCCGTGTGGTCAGAATCTTCGTGTGCCTTCCTAAGTACGGTACTGCCACCGGAAGTCGATGGAGCGCTCGAGCAATGGCGGCCAACAGCGAGACAAAAGCGCTCATATCTCCACCACCAAGGTGAGTTTCAGCACCAACTTCTATCATTCAGGTCAGTGCATGATAGCGATCACGGCGGTGTAGTCAGAATCTCTGTAGGCCAATCCTAAGTACTCAAACATTATTTATATTATTTATATTGGATTATATTGGATTATTTACGCGGCACAATTTTTCCCCTACCAGGAGTGTAATTACGCGGCACAATGTTTCCCCTACCAGGAGTGTAATAACTCACTCATCCCTCCCCCCCTCTCCCCCTTGACAATATTGGTCAGCCACTGGGGTTATGAGGGAGCCGTTATATAACACATGAGGTGGCCGAGTGGTTAAGGTTCCGGGATACCCAAATGTAATTAATGGGTGATTAATTAAGTGGGTGGGACTTCCTAGTTTTACAACTAATGTGGAGCTCGTTTAGCCTCGTTCCCAGGCCGTTTGCCAGTCGCACGCACACCGCATACGTGACCTTTGACCCCTTGTCAGATAGCTGGCAGAAGGCCGCCTGGTACCACTCCTACGTCATTTACAAGTTAAGTGGACACGGTTGTAAAGCTACTCGACTACAAGTATTTTCGAGTTTATATTGATACCACGAAGACAGCAACTTGATGCCAACTCAGCGCTAACGGCAATACAGCATGCACTAACGTTTGACTACTCAGGCGTAAGTCTTGCCAAGCGCTTGGTAAGCTACTGTAGAGGTAAGCTATTGTAGTTACCTAGGCTACTACAACCGTACAACAATTGCAAGGAGTTCCATACCTGACGCCTCCAGTGGTCCACCACGGTAGCGTAAAAGCCAACAATAACTCGCTAGGAAACCTGCAGATAGCCCGTGAACTTCTGGCACGCCGCCATTTTACATGAAACCGTGTCCACCTACGTCACAACCGTGTCCACATTGCAGTACTTAAGCACTTGTAAATGACGTAGGAGTGGTACCAGGCCTGCGCCTCCCCTTCTGCCAGCTATCTGACAAGGGGTCAAAGGTCACGTATGCGGTGCGCGCGCGACTGGCAGACGGCCTGGGAACGAGGCTAGAGCTCGTTCTGACAAGACACAGTTGTTGCTCATGAGTCGCAAACGTCGTGAACGGGAACTGGATCAGTTGAAAGTGAAAATTGGAAACCAGGAAGTCATGCGAATGAAAACGGCTAAGTGTCTGGGTGTGGTGATTGATGACGATTTGAAATGGCAAAACCACATTGCGGAAGTGAGGAGGAAATGTTTTGCGGGTTTGGCAAAACTGAGAAGACTAAGGGATGTGCTGCCAGCCTCAACAAAGAAGACACTATACAACGCGATCATTCTTCCACACCTGGATTACTGCTCGGTAGTCTGGCAGGAGTGTTCGATTACCCTTAGGAAGAAAGTTGAAAGAATCCAGAACTATGGTATGAGAATCATTCTTTCTAAACCCCCCAGGACACCTAGTGCTATCCTTCGACAGGAGCTGAGATGGGTCCCACTTGACCAGCGAAGAGAGATGTTCAGACTCTCATTAATCCGCAAGTGTGTAAAGGGGCTGGCTCCTCAGTACATGTGCGACAGCATCAAAATCACCAACAGTAGAACTCGGGGTGACGTGAAACTATTCTTGCCACTCCCCAAAACCGAATTTTTAAGGAAGTCCTTTTCATTCCAAGGACCAATGAGTTGGAATAAACTACCTAACAATTTACGCATCGCTACATCCTCTAGTGGATTTATGAACGGTCTAAAATCCCACTTATTTGGTTTGTACTTAAATAGTGTGACCTAAAATTTGTAATTTTGTACCAGCTAGATCTATATTGTTTTTTTATTTTTTGATTTTTATCTCTTTCATACGTGTATCGGATGTACCCTTGTATATATTCCTTTGAATGTTATATTGTCCCAGTACTTGTATACCTGGCTTAAACTAAGTAGATGTAGTTTCATACGTCATTTCTTTTTGGTCTTTTGTTTTTCTTTTTTCTTTTTTTTCCTGTAAGTAGAAGTATAGTCTTGTTCTGAATTCTTGCCTCTTCTTTGTACATGTAATTGTTTGTCACACAGGACTCCCAGGGAGACCAGCCCCAGGCTGATGGGACTCACCTGTTAAAAATTAAAATTTATCCTATCCTATCCTATCCTTCTGGCTCACCCTAGTAAGCAAGGCCCACGCAGTATGAAGTACAAGAGATGTACCATTGGATGCTGCAGAGATGAGTGGTACAAGCGCTAGGGCACATGCACTGGGTGCAGTTATCGTACGACTCTGTTACAAGGATTTTTTGACGTCACATTTAGCAGATAGAAAGGGACATTCAGAGCACAAATCGTACTTTATCGAGACCTACCTTGCCGATATATAGTGGTGACAGAGACCGTAGTGAAAGCCCGGGGAGGTCTACGATGAGAGATAGAATCGACGGAAGTCGAAAGTGGAAGTCACAGAGGTCAAACCGTCCCCCTTTCAGCACGTACTACTTCACGGAAAGAGCCGACTATCGCTGTTCAGCTGTCTCTGGCACTGCAACAGGTACCTCACTTTCATTCGCGGTAACAGCGCACACCCTACACTGAACGGCAGCGAAGACGTTTGACGTCGAAAATCAGTGGCCATCACGAACACGTCTTCACTATGGCAAGACAGCAGCTGTCTTGATTAGGTGCATGCGTACAGGAAGTCACGCCCATTTAATTAGTCCAATACAGGAAGTCATGCCCACTTAATTACCTAATTAGTTATTGGGTATCCCGTAACCTCGAAAGGTTGCTGGTTGGAGTCCCACCATTAACCACAGGAGATTTCTTTCTCTCCCAGCAGTTGACTCAGCTCTACCCTAAAAGAATGAGTAGGTGTGTTCTTGAATGTGTTTTCACCTCAAATAGTTCACACAGCATCCTTCGGAGGGGATGTAGAGCTGTCGGTCCCGGGGGACCTGGTTCAATAGGCTCTGCCTCCTCCAGGCCCTCTTAGCCACCATCGTGTCGTGGTAACCCCTCAGGAGTAATCCCCCCCCCCCCCCCCCCCTCTAGTCTCGGTACCAGACTAGGGGGGTGGCGAAGAGTCTGGTACCGAGACTACCCCCCCCCCCCCCCCCCCAAAAAAAATCCAAACACAGATGCTGTAAAAAAAATACTGGAGGTAATTTTTCACTCCCCCAACGTACCCTCGGTCCCGGCCATTTTTCGCTCGCTTCTTCTTGCTTTCTGATCGAGTATATAGTTTCACGTCCTCACATCAGAAAAATGTCCACTATACTTCCTGTGTGAGGCTGGCCCGCGAGACTATTAAACTCGACTCATAACATGTCTTCTCGCGGGCCGGCCGGCCGGCCAGACTTCCGCGGCGCGCGGGAAGTTATTATTTTTTTCCCCTCCCCCGCGCGCCGCGAAACTTGGTGCCTTCCATCACTGCACTGCATATAAGCCTCGCTCGCGTGGGTTCGAGGCTATATATGCAGTGCTGTTTGTTACATGTGCAGGGCAATAGTCTCGACGTGATGACGTCCTGCAACGATTTTCTGTCAAGGAGGTTCGGTCAGGCCCGAGGAACAGAACACATATAGGAACAGAAGTTGAAGTACACGGTCTTACAACTGAGCCATATATACCTGCCAAAAACAAATTCCGTACAGTATTTATCCCACCTCCCCAAAAGTTGAAATACTAATCCACCACACTTCATGCAATTACCACAGATTGTGACCACCGGTTCCACCACGAGAAAATCAACATACAAGGACTGATGAGCACAGGAACAAAAAGTGCATATGGTGTAAACTAAACAACTAGTGCGCAATAACAGTTGCAAATTCAGTGGGTGACGGTACTCAAAGTCACCAGTACAGCTTTGAAACTAGGTCTGGCCTGTGGTATAGAGAAGATGTTTGACTGTAATAATTTATACAACATTTACTGTAAATGATTAGGGTCTGGTAGAAATGACAGCAGGCGCCTGGCAACGAGGCAAAGTCAACACCACAATAAGGTAAGGTAAAAAAGGAAAGGTGTTTAATTTTTACCTCCTGGCCATTTCAGCCGATGGCTGATCTCCCAAGGGGAGGAGGGGTAACGAAAGCACTTCATCAGTGAAGCAACAGGTGGGATTTGAACCAGGGACTTTTGGTCCACAGTGAAATGCTTTAACCACTTGGCCACAAGTCACTCACAATGACAGATTCGGCCACAATTACCTTCGCATCTTCTTTCCAGCAGGACTGAATCAATTCTGTTAACTGTGGATCACATTCGTCAGGAATGGTTGGGCGCTGTGGAGTAATAAGAGACAGCGCCAATGTCATCAGATTCCAGACTCACTGTAGCCTCGTTCCCAGGTGCCCAGGAACGAGGCTAGACACACTGGTAATGCACATTCAGTTACGGAAAATGGAGAGCCAGTTTAGTATCCATTATGACAGGAGAACAAATGCACACAAAACACTGGCACAAGCAGATTCTGAGCTGTCATGAACACATGTGTGCATGTGTAATTGTGTGTGTGTGTGGTAGGGGCACTTTCGTGACCCCCTCCAGTGATTGCTCCTTCAGAATACCCACCTTGCCGTCTGCAATCTTTGCGGGGACCATGTATGGAGGCACATCACTAAATGGTACTTGTTGAGTGGCTATCTCATACAGCAGTACTCCGTAGGAATAGACATCACAGAATTTGGAGACTTTCTCCATTCGTAGCATCTGTTTGTTATAGTGTGTGAGTGGAGGGTGGGATAATGCATGAGCCGAAGGTGAGTGCATTATGCAATCTGAGATCATCACTAGATCGTGCAAGCACACAGTAACCCCGTAATGCACTGCCACCTGGTATCCAGAGTTCTTACTGACCGGAAACAGCTGTTAGTCTTCACCGGAAGTGTGGATTATCAACACAATGCACAGTAAGGTGTATACATTGATCCTGAATTGTCTGGTTCATTGAGGGTCACATGAGTAACACTAAAATAAGTAACAAGAAATTAGTCGAGGGATTTTGTGTTCACAGCCTCCTACCTCTGGAGCCATCCAGGCATAAGTACCGACAGCTGCAGTCTGCTGTGTGGTGTGTTCCAGACTGCGGGCGGATCCAAGATCACAGATCTGAGAGGGAGATGTTTGATGTGATCTAAGGCAAAAACTGTTTGATGTGTGTACACAGGAACTACCGTACACTCCACATAGAATCACATGTAATGGAGCAGTTTGTTAGCCTCGTTCCCAGGCCCACACACAGAACGCGGAAGTGGGCCTGGTAACACTTGGCAAAATTCCCGTATGTGCTGAGCTCAGCAGTCTTGATTTCGGGTAGGCGAATCACATTCGTCCATTGCCTGTTACTGCGTAGTAATTACCTTCTTCACCCCGTGAAAAGTGTAGCCGTTTGATAAAACCACTCTTCTAACCTTCAAGACTCACCTCTGGTCGCTCCTTGGCAAGGACTTTCTACTTAGCAGCTACCTTCCGCATGATTTCGAACGCATCCAAGTAAGGAATGTAATCGCTTACGCAGTTATGCTGACTGTGCACATACGGAAAGTGTCACCAGGCCCTCTTCCGCGTTCGTGCGTGGCCCTGGGTACGAGGCTAGCAGTTTGTTACCTTGGCTTCCAGTGTGGATGAGAGGACAACTGCAGGGAACAAGAGATACGACAAAACAATTCAGGATTAGTTTTGTGCTTCCTAGGGTTGGGTTAATTCTTCTGCACAGTCTATCAGCAATAGGTCTGCTCATTGCACAACAGAATATGCCCAGAGAATATGCACACTGCAAGTGGAAAGATTCACGTTCCATACCATTGCTTGACTTGAGATCTCGGTGGATGATGTTTCTACTGTGGATGTACTGCATCCCTGGAGAGTGAAAATGCAAAGTGAATATGTATCTTCACCAGGAACATTATGTAGGTGGAATGGCTGGTATCGTCATTCGCTAGTTTGAATGTTATATACATGCAATGTAAATCGGTTGTGCTGATAAGCTTGTTAGGTGAAAGGGCACCACATAAGAGCACGTAGCTCGGGCAAAAACTAGCTTCAGGAAAAGTTAATTTGCAAACAATGTTGCCTTTCGTATGACACTCAGCTTGAAGTTCTAAGCCAGTTATAGGTATGTATGTTGGGCAGTACCTGGTTGCTACGGTAACATGTCCAGGTCATGTGCACAGAGCAACTATATAGTTGTATAATTATGATCAACTATCAACAGCCAGTAATGGAGCTATGAATAAGGGGGAGTGGCAAAATCTTGTGCACCAACAGCACAACAAGAACACTGCACTGAAACCATCTACTGGTATACCTTCAGCCACTTGTGTGGCCCACAGCACACTCTGTTTCAGTGTGGGTCGCTGGTGCTTCCGATGAAGATAGTCACAGATGGAACCGTTCTCCGCAAACTCTGAAGATTAATGGCATGAAAACTGGGTCATTGCTGTGGATATCATATCTACATACGTCATCCGTTTCTAATCATGCCAACTTCCGCAACTACACAGAAAAGGCGGAACTGGAGTGAATTGTTTCAGCTGCGAGTGTAGTGTGAGTCCGAGCGAGGAGCTGAGATGTTACGAAGCCCACTGTCCTGACTCCACATCCCACATCTAGCTGCTCTAGCTCTGCAAGATCTGAAGGCATCACATGCTCATACCTGAGCCCCATTCCCAGCTATATATACTCTATTAAAATGGTTCAGTGATGTGTTTGTCAAACCTGTGATGATGAAGTGTCCCATGAAGGCTTGCTGCCCGGTGGCTGTCCCGTGGTACTGGATGACGTTGGGATGGTCCAGTAGACTGAGGATGCCAATCTGAAGTCAGAATAGGAGCAGGTGACGCATAGCCTCGTTCCCAGTCCCACGCCCAGCTTTCCGTCGCTTGCAGTACGGTAAAGCACTGCAAGCGACAAAAAGCTGGGCGTGGGACTGGGAACGAGGCTAGGCGAGGCAGTCTTTCACGTGTTTGGGAGAATGAATGTGAGTTACAAACTACGTTACAAGTTGTGGAATGCTCTATTCATGCTGATCACAATTGTGCAAATCCCATTGCCAATAGTCGATACTGATACCGTCGTCCAATATCTGATACCGATCAACTTGCCTCTCGTTTGAGTTGTTTCTCCTGCACCATCACCTTCTTGATGGCCACAATCTTCTTTGTGGATCTCCATCGTCCCTTCCAAACCTCTCCAAATCCTCCAACCCCTATGCCGTCCATGAACTCCAGATCAGCTAGCTCAATCTTACACAGCTGTGGTTCCGTTTCATCTGCAACAGAGAGGGAATGGGGAAGGGATAGGAAGTTGCATCAACTGTATGCAGGGGGGGGGGGGGGGGGGGGGGGGGGGGGAGGGGGGAGGGGAGGAGGGGGAGGGGAGGAGGTGGGAGGGGAGGGGAGGAGGGGGGAGGGGGAGGGGGGAGGGGGGAGGAGGGGGGAGGATGGGGAAGGGGGGAGGGAGGAAAGGGAGGAAAGGGGGAGGGGGAGGGGGGAGGGGAGGGGGAAGGGGTGAGGGGGGAGGGGAGGGGGAAGGGGTGAAGGGGGAGGGGAGGGGGAAGGGGTGAAGGGGGGAGGGGGGCATGCTTTTACTGAAGAGATGCTCTGCAATGAGCAAATTGAAAGATTGACTGAGATTACCTGATGGGAACGTATTAAAGTTTAAAGGACAATACTCAAAGCTCAGTGAGGGTGAAATAACCACAAAAATTCACACACTAGAAACTCACTCAAAGCCTTCACAATCGCTTTGAAAACTGGCCTGGCCTGTGGTGGACAAAGACATCAGAAATAGAAAAAAATTCATTGTTTTCACACTTGCGGATTACATCGATAAGTTTCAACTGCTTTCACACTTTTTCTTCTACATGCACAGACATTTGATTGTGATGGTCTACCTTTGGTTTCTGCCAGCAGCGATTCAACAGGTCTGCTATATACGGTTCACACGAGTCAGGAATGGTTGGGTGCTGTAGCAGGACGAGGAAGACTTACTCGTAGTTCTACAATGTACATCATTCAAGCTAATTGCAGTACGCAACTCTTTCATTGGTATGCGGACAGATCTGCATGTCTTTACTAATTGCTGTTCATATGGAAATGAATCGTTCATGCAGCTAAAATGAACATATACTGGTTAAGCACATCAATCAAGCAAACAAGAGGCGACTAAATACACAAGCTCCACATAGGATACACAAGAGAGGTAGGGGAGGCAGAGGAGGAGGGGGAGGGGAGGGGGAGGAGGAGGAGAGGAGGAGGAGGAAGAGGGAGGAGAAAGAGGAGGAGGAGGAAGAGAAGGATTAGGAGGAGGAGGAGGAGGAGGGAGAGGAGGGAGGAGGAAGAGGAGGAGGAGGAAGAAGAGGAGGAAGAGGGAGGGGGAGGAGGAGGAGGGGGGGAGGGGGAAGGAGGAGGAGGAGGAGGAGGAGGAAGGAGGGAGGAGGGGAAGGAGAAAGAAGAGGAGGGGGGAGGAGGAGGGGGGAGGAAGAGGGAGGGAGAGGAGGGAGGAGGGGGAAGGAGGAGGAGGAGAGCGACAGGGATAATAAATATGAACCACCAGGGTTTCTTTTAGGGGGGGGCGGGGAGGGGCATTTGCCCCCCCTTGAATCTTTACTGCCCCCCCCTTGAATGATACCCAAGAAGTATTATGTATGCAAAGCTATTCGTGCCTCCCCCCCTTACCTCGCCGCGCTACGATTCCGCCCCCCCTCGAACGATTTTCTAAAAGAAACACTGACCACCATTTGGAATGCCAACTTTACCTACCTCCTCAGCAGCAATCTTGGTGGGTAACTCGTAACTCTTCACATCAGAAAATGGTACTTCGTGTGCGATGATTTCCCACAGAAAAATGCCGTAGGAATAGACATCAGCCGCTTTTGAGACGGGTTCTCTTCGTATCATCTGAAATAAATATAGCAGCTGACACACATCCAACCAATCAATGAGGTAGGTAAAGGAAGACCCTCTAATAACCAGACGGAGTACTTATCTCAGCTGCATGCAGCCTAGTAGCAAACACGTACACAGATGTGGAAATTGCTCTCCCAACATTTTGACAAGCTGAATAGTTTGGGCGATGTGTGTTCCTCTCTTACCTCTGGGGCCATCCACACGAAAGTCCCGACGATTGTTGTTTGCTGAACGGTATGCTCCAAGCTCCTAGCGGAACCAAGGTCGCATATCTGAAACACAAACATTCGCACCTTCAAAATTGCCTCACAGTGTGTCGGATAATAATCAATACTGTTTGTTACCTTTGCTGTCAGTGTGGCTGTCAGGACAACTGCAGAGGGAAGGAGAATAGCAACTAACTGGTGCTGTCCTTCTCAGATGTTTCACTCCATGCAACAATACTGGTCCTTTGCATTCATTTTGGGACCATGCATTTCGTGGACTACACTTGCTTCAGATACTGTAGTGGGATAATTGCGGCACCTATCCGTATACTGCTATACAGGATGGCAATGCAAAAGAGATTATTCTTCACTGTCTTACGAGCAAGATTTTGAATGCATAATCAGGACAATCAGAGCATAAGTACAGCCAGTAGACCCATTGTGCACGAATTGACTTGACCCAGTAGGCGTGTCCTGCCCTGACTCACAACGTTCTCACACATCACATCCCATCCATTAACTGCCCACTCACACCACAAACTTGTAGGATACACACATTACCAGGGCTACTGGATGCACAACTGATGGTGGATGTGATCTAAGCACACAGAAGGGGCCACTGGATGAACAACTGATGGTGGACGTGATCTAAGTACACAGAAGGGGCCACTGGATGAACAACTGATGGTGGACATGATCTAGGTACACAGAAGGGGCCACTGGATGAACAACTGATGGTGGACGTGATCTAAGCACACAGAAGGGGCCACTGGATGAACAACTGATGGTGGACGTGATCTAAGTACACAGAAGGGGCTACTGGATGAACAACTGATGGTGGACGTGATCTAAGCACACAGAAGGGGCCACTGGATGAACAACTGATGGTGGACGTGATCTAAGTACACAGAAGAGGCCACTGGATGAACAACTGATGGCGGACGTGATCTAAGTACACAGAAGGGGCTACTGGATGAACAACTGATGGCGGACGTGATCTAAGTACACAGAAGGGGCCACTGGATGAACAACTGATGGTGGACGTGATTTAAGTACACAGAAGGGGCCACTGGATGAACAACTGATGGCGGACGTGATCTAAGTACACAGAAGGGGCTACTGGATGAACAACTGATGGCGGACGTGATCTAAGTACACAGAAGGGGCCACTGGATGAACAACTGATGGTGGACGTGATCTAAGTACACAGAAGGGGCTACTGGATGAACAACTGATGGCGGACGTGATCTAAGTACACAGAAGGGGCCACTGGATGAACAACTGATGGTGGACGTGATCTAAGTACACAGAAGGGGCCACTGGATGAACAACTGATGGTGGACGTGATCTAAGCACACAGAAGGAAGATGAGGCAAGAGACACTCTCATTTCCTGGGTTTTGGTTCTTAAGCTTCTGCACAGTCTCCAACTAGTTCTGTTCTCTGCACTCCTCAATGTCCTCCCAGAATAATTATGTATGTAGTGCAAGTGGAAAGATACAAGTTCCATACCATTGCTGGACTTGAGATCTCGGTGGATGACATCCATGCCATGGATGTACTGCATCCCTGGAGATTGAAAATGCATCGTCAACACTTCGTCCTACTATCAGTGGTATGACTGCCAGTTGTTCAAATGTTACAGACACTCGAGCACAAGTACTGGAGTCCATGGCCTTAGCTAAAATCTTAGGCACATCAGGTGGTGCACCTAGCCTCGTCCCCAGGTCTCCGCCCGATTTTATCTCACAGAATCTGGGCGGAGGCCTGGGAACGAGGCAGGTGCACCAACAGCACAACAAGAACACTACAGCGCTGATGATAAGTACTTGTATACCTTCAGCCACTTGCATGGCCCACAGCAAGCTCTGTTTCAGTGTGGGTCGCTGGTGCTTCCGATGAATATAGTCACAGATGGAACCGTTCTCCGCAAACTCTGAAGAAAACAGCAGATTAGTGGCCAGCTCAAATTTAAGGAACAGGGTCATTGCTGCAATCAGTTCTGTCCGTCTGTCGGTCGTCTGTTGTCTGTCTGTCGTGTGTTTATCCGTGAAAAATTTAAATTGCGCGATCTAAAGGCTAAATAAAACCAGCGTCTGTCAGAGACCGAAGTGCTTCTGTTCTGTGCAGCTCCAGCTTTGTCTTATTAAACAACGGTATAGAGTCTGCCATTCTAATACAGTCAGCAACAAAATACGATCGTACACGGCCTCTGGCACGTGTTCATACCGGATCCATGCTAGTGCTGTGCAGTATGGATCTTAGACTGGATGACACGCAGGGTAAGAATACACATCAGTTCTGGTTGGCAAACCTGTTATGATGAAGTGCCCCATGAACGCTTGGTGCCCAGTGGCCATCCCGTAGTACTGGATGACATTGGGGTGGTCCAGCAGACTGAGGAAGTCAACCTGAAGTCAGATGAAGTTCAGATGAGGCACTTTTTCATGCAATCAATAAGACTCGCACGTACATTACAAATATCCTTTAGCTCACGAGGCTGTAATGTTGTATGTGTTTTGTGCATGACAGTATCTGTCATATTGTGTTAGGATTGGGGTTAGCTAGACAAGAAAGATTTCCACTGTTGGTTCATCAAAGACTTTCGTTAAGCTACAAGAGTCCTAAAATATGAATTATATATCCTCAGTCATATTTCAATGGTTCGATGCACTTCAGACTTGAACGTCAATCCAATGTGATCATATGACTCTGCTGGACAATTGTCCAGCAGAGTCATGTGATCACATTGGATTGACGTTCAAGTCCAATGTTACCACGCTCGTCCAAACAGACTCGTGTGCTTGCAAGCACACGAGTCTGTTTGGACGAGCGTGGTAACATTGGACACTGTTGTGGCCAAGTGTAGGCGTCTTAGCCCCTGCATGAATATAGCCGTACAACTTAGCTAAGGTGCAATTAATTATAAGTCTATATAGCCGTGACTATGAGCTGGTGGATATGCAGTCAGAAGTGAGATTATACGACCTGGACTGTAGATCAACGGCAACAGGAGTGTGGTTTCCACTCGACAATAGACATGCAAAGTTGCTTAAGGCCAGCTTGCATTACGTTCCAATTAATGCACACCTCACATTAACAATGGCGGCCAGTGAGAAGACAGAAGCGTTCAGAACTCAGTAATCTCGGTGAGTCTGTGAAAACCCACCATACGTTTCTGCCTTCAGCGGACAGCCGACCCACTACCCACTGGTATACTTCAGCGGACAGCCGACCCACTACCAGCTGGTATACTTCAGTGGACAGCTGACCTACTACCCGCTGGTATACTTCAGTGGACAGCCGACCCACTACCCGCTGGTATACTTCAGTGGACAGCCGACCCACTACCCACTGGTATACTTCAGCGGACAGCCGACCCACTACCCGCTGGTATACTTCAGTGGACAGCCGACCCACTACCCGCTGGTATATTTCAGTGGACAGCCGACCCACTACCCGCTGGTATACTTCAGTGGACAGCCGACCCACTACCCGCTGGTATACTTCAGTGGACATGCAGTCGACCCACTACCCACTGGTATACGTCAGCGGACAGCCGACCCACTACCAGCTGGTATACTTCAGTGGACAGCCGACCCACTACCCGCTGGTATACTTCAGTGGACATGCAGTCGACCCACTACCCACTGGTATACGTCAGCGGACAGCCGACCCACTACCAGCTGGTATACTTCAGTGGACAGCCAACCCACTACCCGCTGGTATACTTCAGTGGACAGCCGACCCACTACCCGCTGGTATACTTCAGTGGACAGCCGACCCACTACCCACTGGTATACTTCAGCGGACAGCCGACCCACTACCCGCTGGTATACTTCAGTGGACAGCCGACCCACTACCCGCTGGTATATTTCAGTGGACAGCCGACCCACTACCCGCTGGTATACTTCAGTGGACAGCCGACCCACTACCCGCTGGTATACTTCAGTGGACATGCAGTCGACCCACTACCCACTGGTATACTTCAGTGGACAGCTGACCCACTACCCGTTGGTATACTTCAGCGGACAGCCAACCCACTACCCGCTAGTATAATTCAGTGGACAGCCGACCCACTACCCGCTGGTATACTTCAGTGGACAGCCGACCCACTACCCGCTGGTATACTTCAGCGGACACCGACCCACTACCCGCTGGTATACTTCAGCGGACAGCCGACCCACTACCCGCTGGTATACTTCAGTGGACAGCTGACCTACTACCCGCTGGTATACTTCAGTGGACAGCTGACCCACTACCCGCTGGTATACTTCAGTGGACAGCCGACCCACTACCCGCTGGTATACTGACAGCCGACCCACTGCCTGCTGGTATACAAATGTACTTCAGCGGACAGCCAACCCACTACCCGCTGGTATACTTCAGTGGACAGCCGACCCACTACCCGCTGGTATACAAATGTACTTCAGCGGACAGCCAACCCACTACCCGCTGGTATACTTCAGTGGACAGCCGACCCACTACCCGCTGGTATACTTCAGTGGACAGCCGACCCACTACCCGCTGGTATACTTCAGCGGACAGCCGACCCACTACCCGCTGGTATACTTCAGTGGACAGCCGACCCACTACCCACTGGTATACTTCAGTGGACAGCTGACCCACTACCCGCTGGTATACTTCAGTGGACAGCCGACCCACTACCCGCTGGTATACTGACAGCCGACCCACTGCCTGCTGGTATACAAATGTACTTCAGTGGACAGCCGACCCACTACCCGCTGGTATACTGACAGCCGACCCACTACCCGCTGGTATACTTCAGCGGACAGCCGACCCACTACCCGCTGGTATACTTCAGTGGACAGCCGACCCACTACCCGCTGGTATACTTCAGTGGACAGCTGACCCACTACCCGCTGGTATACTTCAGTGGACAGCCGACCCACTACCCGCTGGTATACTGACAGCCGACCCCCTGCCTGCTGGTATACAAATGTACTTCAGTGGACAGCCGACCCACTACCCGCTGGTATACTGACAGCCGACCCACTACCCACTGGTATACTTACTCCTGATCCTCCACAGAGCCAAGCGGTAAATTAATTACACAGCACAATTTTCCCCTTACCAGGAGTGTAAGGGGGGGGGGGGGGGGGGGGGGGGGGGGGGGGGGGGGGAATGTGCATGCCTACACCTGCACTATTGAAGCTTAAGGCCCCCCCCAAAGAAGAAACAAATTTTCTGACCAGCACACGGACCTAACTGCAGCAACTTGCCTCTCGTTGCTCGAGCTGCATCACCTTCTTGATGGCCACAATCTTGTTCTCAGAACTCCACCTTCCTTTCCACACCTGTCCAAACCCTCCACTCCCCACGGTGTCCATGAACTCAAGATCGTCAAACTCAATCTTAGACAGTTGTGGCTCTGCTCCGCTTCCGCCTTCCAATGGGGGAGGGGGGGGGGGGGGGGGGGGGGAATCGGATTTTCAAGGGACATTATGATATTTTTTTGCCCCGGCCACCACCATACCTCTCCAAGTACTATATTTTATAACTAGTGGAATGTGTGACATCGTGGGGCGAGCGTGAGCGAGTGCATGCGCAAAATTAGCTATGTGGAACAGTTGTACGTACAAGACTGTCATCAGAATGTGACTAGCTACATTAGAATGAATGAATGAATGAATGAATGAATTTTATTGACAATTCTAGGCCAGGGTGGCCCACTAGTCAGAACATAAACAACCAATTAACTCATTACGTTTCAAAAAAACATGTATGAACAAACTTGGCAATCCACATAATTACGGTGGGGTCCACGAAGCTTGTCAGGAGCACAAATTTTTGAGAACAGCTCAGGTCACAGAATATCACACCAAAACTGAAAAGTAGACTGTCGCATATGCACAACACAGAGTGAGGCTAGCTGAAGCAGTCTAGCGGCGGTATCAAACACAAAACCTACAGCTATGCATGCTGCACACTGGTCCAGCACACCATGTGCTCTGCAGGACACGTACACGTAGCTACAGCTCTGAGGTCAATGAATAGGTAGGTCCACCAGCGGTGTTCGTCTTTGCTGTCGCCACTGGGGAGGTACAGAGGTAGGTAGTTCACGATCGATCTGTGTCTTTGTCCATTGTGTTGTCGCCATAGTTTCGGTGCCAGACTCTCGCGCACGGCGGAGATTTACGATACGACGTCCGGAAATGAATGCAATGTTTCGTTATATTGCACGTGCCCGATTTACGGTATGGGAGACAGATCAACAAAATCATGCATAATTATACACAGTACAGCGCCATATAGCGCCGCGCGCGAGACTACGACTAGTGTGGGGCTCGCTCACGCTCGCCCGATTGTACCACTTCTAGTTACGCATGCGAGTCCTATCTTATGACTTCAAATCACTAGGGTGGGGCGGGGCACTGGTAAATTAAGGACATGGTCAACATAAATTTCGATCAAATTTTGTCTATGTCTGTTTCGCTATTTCACAGTATAGTGACAGCACAATGTACATTGTGAGAGTTACTCTACACTTACCTAGTGTGCTAACTGGGGAGGCCGGAGGTGGCTGGGAAGGTGGAGAGACGACTGCTCCTGGCAGAGCATCTGCAGAAATAAACACATGTACAGTCGTACACTATACCGGACCCCCTTCAAACACAAGCAACATTGTATCCCAGTAATAGCTTGTCACACAGTCCACGAATATTTTGACATGCGCTGAAGCAGAACATGCCCACATCTGATACAGTAGTTCCTTCTCAAAGGAGCTTGTGCTTAGTGCACTGTCTGTAACCTTCCCACAGCATTGCACCATGCAAGTGGTTACAGAGGATCTGCTCAATTGTGGCCATCGGGAGAGGAGAATGGTTCCCCCGGGAGGATTAGTTTGGCTTACGGTAGGAAATAGGTATTCGTGCTTCTTTACGTATTTGCGAACAGCATTAGTTGATCATCACGCTACAAATATTACTGAAACAGAATCCCACACATACACTATCAACATGCAGCTATGCACTACACACCCATACCAGCATCCAAGTCAGCAGCGACAGAAGTTAGCGGAGTTGATGGCGGAGTAGAAGAAGCCGGCACCTTCTGGACAGTTTCTGCTGGACAATGCGATTACCATCTAACAGCGACAGCATTAACCAATACCAGATACAGCAAAATCCAACAGATACGACGGACACATGGGTTACTGTGGTATTGGGAGTAGTAATGGACTCACAAAGGAAAGCAGCTCATAGTGTGAGAGTATAACCACAGAGCAATGTTGCCCAACTTCATGACTCTGCGTACAGTGTAGCTTTTTCAAACTTGTCATTTAGATCGTATGTACAAGCCTTCTATTCTACACAACATTATCACCAGTGTGAGCCTCTGAAGTAGGGTTCTTTCTGATGATGTACATATATACATACATACGTACGGTACGCATCTTTAAAATTGATGTTGCTGCTCCAGGTTTCCATTACAAATGCATCTCCGGAAGACCTGAACAAAGCTCTGGAATATCCATAAGCAAAGCTTCACCGCTTTTCGGAGACTTAGGTATGTACATGTACAGTCAGCGTTCTTCGGAAGAAGCCTTCCGTGTCTTCGGAAGAAACCATCTGATTCTTATAAGAAGCCTTCTGGTTTGTGGTGAAGCTGCACCGCAAACAAATGTCGGAAAAGCGTTCCGAATCTTGACATCAATTTTAAAGACGCGTACCATATGCATGCATTTGTCGGTCACGCTTAGGATTGTTGATAGTGCCGAGGAATGTTGCTGGTTTTCGGCATGTAGGTTTCCAGCCGGCCAATCAAGTTTCATCTGCCACAAGGTAGGTGTGAAATCTTCAACCTTCAAGATCGGTGGACGAGCATGCTGCGCCTCCAATACTTGCAGAGCTAGAGCAGCTACATGCAGAGCCAATTGCAAATAGTGAGCGCAGTCAACATCTTTATACCACAGCCACACCCACTGCAGGCGATGAAAAGCTGGGTGAGGCCGGGAATGAGGGTAGGGTATGAGTGAGCGGGGCTTTTAGGGCTTGCAGAGCTAGAGCAGCTACACATGGAGTCGAACAGTAGGTGTAGTCGACATCTTTCTACATGTAGCTCCAGCTCCACACTCTCAAACTCACACTAGCTGTACACTCGCAAACATGCAGTCAGGCCACATGTGCGCATGCAGCCCGATGCTGATACGTCTTCCTAATTTCAATCACACACTTTGCCATAAGTTTCAGAAATGAATGGGGGGACTGAATTTTTCGTTTTGGTCACAGGGGGATATTTGGCCCCCTAGCTTCTGGGGGGACAATTGTTGGGTCCCGATCCCTCACCTGGCTCTTTCCTGGGACTGGTGGAGGTAGTTGAGGAAGCGTCAGTAGAGCTCACTGGGTGCTCTGGGAGAGCTGTTGCTGCTGCACATGAAATAACACAAGGAGAGGTAGAGACTAGAACCATGGCCTTCACTCAGGGAGCTGTTTCAACTGTGGACCGCATGTTTCTCAAATTATACATGCGGCAGTCCCGGATAGAAATTGACTGTCATTGTCAAACAATGAGACCCAGGGGCTCCCCCTATGCACAGTGCACAAGTATGAGCACTATTCATTGCTAGTATGAGTAGTCACGCCCACTCGAGTGCACTGACCACATGGTATTACTCAGACGCACATATGGAACCACTAAATTTAGCAAGATGTCAACACTGTATATCTCCGATTGTGTGATGGCTAAAAGAGCCATGCCTCAGCAGAGAGAGGGATGCTCCAACTAAAATAGAAACACCTCTGAAGCAAAAAACAGGTCAGCACATCCTAACACAGTCCCATATCCCATTCCAGGCCCAACATAAACATTCCAAACAGTTTCCATGGGAGCCCTTGTTTGACACCAAGGTTTCCATAGCAACCACTGCAACACGCCAGGGTGTTAATCTTTCACATGAGACTGAACACCCCAATTTTAACAGTGAACAGTACCATGCACTTGGCCGCTACTAGGATGGGAGTATCTTCAAAGCTGAACTCTACGCCCACCCTCCACTTTGAGCGGATGCTCAGTACAAGCGTATTATCACTAGTGGGCATACTTCAGGACATAATTAGTGGATGTGTGTGTGTGTGTGTGTGTGTGTGTGTGTGTTGGGGGGGGGGGGGGAGGGGGGGGTATTTACTTTTCTTTCACCAACTGCAACAGTTTGTGATACTTAAATTCCCATGTTCAGCACCTATCCACCCGCTATACAGAGCATTGGTAACCAGCATCCAGCTGGGAGCAGGTGCACTACCTTGCACATCCTCAGTCCCATCCCATCCCAGGCCCAACATAAACAAGTTTCCATGGAATTAATTAGCCTTTGTTTGTTTCCATGGCAACCACTGCAACACCCCAGGGAACACAATTTTTTACAGTGAACAGTATACCATCCACTCCGCTTCTAGGATAGAGGGTGGGAGTGTTTTCAAAGCTGAAGTCTAAGCCCACCCTCCACTCTGAGTGGATGTTCAGTACAAGTGTATCATACTCCAACGACACAATGGGACATGTGCAGGAAGATCTCACCTTTGAGGTACTTTTCCTTCACAACCTGTAACACGTTGTGGTACTTCCCACATTCACTACCTATGTATCCGCTATACAGAACATCGGCAACCAGCATCCAGCTGGGAGCAGGGTGGTGGTTGCGCCATTCCTCCAACATGGCCTGCTTGCGCTGTGTGTCATCGGGTAACTTCTTCTCCATCTCATTCCGTATCGAATGAGGTACACGAAGGTAGTGGCCCAGATCATCCCAGTCCACCACCTCTTCCAGTACACTACACAGGTTGGCAACCGTCAGTGTGGCCTCTAGTTGGACAGCAAGTTATTCACATAATTAACAATTCAGGAGACCATATAAGGTGCATTCAAACATCAGAGTGTGGGGACTGTGGGCCACTGTATTAAACTGCAACATCATGCATATCAGTGTGCCAACACATCCAATGGCAAGCAGTAGCATAATTAACTGAAGGCTACAGGTACATCCTGGTATCTGGGCCCACGGTAGGTACATGGGTCCACAGACAATAGCCTCGAACCCAGGTGTGTCGCCAGGGTTCCGGGCTAACATGACAGATGTGTCGCGTGTGGTCATGGAGACTCCATGTGTCAAAATGTTGGTTGCCATGGCAGCAAAACATTGTGAGGTATGTACACTACACTTCTGGTAGGGAATATTGTCTAATTAATGTAGTATATTGTTAGGAATTGTGTGAAGATTCCGGCTTCACTCCATACACTTGACAGCATCCTCAATCCACAGGGTCCTCTATCACAAATTGTACGTCCCTCATGTTCATGTTCAACTTGTGATTGAAAACAGAGAACAGCTAGCGGCAAATTTACTCTCATGACAGCAAATGGATCAGCACGGTTGCCATTCTCATGATGGCATGGTAGTTCATCTCCAACACTGGCCTCCAATATGTGCTTTATAAACATAGCCGGTAGCCTCTCACACTACTGAAGCGCTACATCTTTCCAATCGTCTAAACCCTGTCCTCAATAATCGAACCATGTCTACTACATAAGCATCAAAGTTCATAATCATCTACGATGAAATTGCATATCGCCATGGCAGGCATCAGAAAAATTACAACCACTAAATTAACTTTAACAACCTTATCAAGAATTTCACAAAAATGTTGACCCACCGCTATACAGTAAATCGTACATACATACATACATACTTACGATTTAGGCATTACCAAATTCTTATGCAGGATGCATTGGATGCATGTCTAACACCTGGTGAATGTGCAGGAGTTCACTGCTTGTGTTTCTCAGAACATTACACTATACTCCTGAGACCCCACCCACCCATACCTGGCTGTCGTTGGAAATACTTCGCCACTCTTTCCAGTGCTGCTTGCTCCAGTCCGCAATAGAGACCCCCAGCAAGAGTTTGCCAGGATGCATTAGGCACGGTAGTGATGAAATACTGGAGCATCTCTTCCCTGCTCCCACGCCTGGCGTGTGGCACATCAAGGTAGGTACCTAGGTCCTTCCAGTAGTGAACACTTTTAACAGCAGTGATGACATTGGAGAGGGTGAAGGTAGGGTCTGTAGGGAGGGGAGAAAGAGAAACCAGAGGAACTGTGTGTGAGTACTGGAGATGGTTCAGTATACTAGTTGATACACTGTGGATGGTTCAGTATACTAGTGGATACACTGGAGATGGTTCAGTATACTAGTGGATACAGTGGGGATGGTTCAGTACACTAGTGGATACACTGCAGATGGTTCAGTATACTAGTAGATACACTGGGGATGGTTCAGTATACTAGTAGATACACTAGAGATGGTTCAGTATACTAGTGGATACACTAGAGATGGTTCAGTATACTAGTGGATACACTGGGGATGGTTCAGTATACTAGTGGATACAGTGGGGATGGTTCAGTATACTAGTGGATACAGTGGGGATGGTTCAGTATACTAGTCGATACACTGGGGATGGTTCAGTATACTAGTGGATACACTGGGGATGGTTCAGTATACTAGTTGATACACTGCAGATGGTTCAGTATACTAGTGGATACACTGGGGATGGTTCAGTACACTAGTGGATACACTGGGGATGGTTCAGTACACTAGTGGATACACTGGGGATGGTTCAGTACACTAGTGGATACACTGGGGATGGTTCAGTACACTAGTGGATACACTGGGGATGGTTCAGTACACTAGTGGATACAGTGGGGATGGTTCAGTACACTAGTGGATACAGTGGGGATGGTTCAGTACACTAGTGGATACAGTGGGGATGGTTCAGTACACTAGTGGATACAGTGGGGATGGTTCAGTACACTAGTGGATACAGTGGGGATGGTTCAGTACACTAGTGGATACACTGGGGATGGTTCAGTACACTAGTGGATACACTGGAGATGGTTCAGTATACTAGTGGATACACTGGGGATGGTTCAGTATACTAGTGGATACACTGGGGATGGTTCAGTATACTAGTGGATACACTGGGGATGGTTCAGTATACTAGTGGATACACTGGGGATGGTTCAGTATACTAGTGGATACACTGGGGATGGTTCAGTATACTAGTGGATACACTGGGGATGGTTCAGTATACTAGTGGATACACTGGGGATGGTTCAGTATGCTAGTGGATACACTGGGGATGGTTCAGTATACTAGTGGATACACTGATAGCGATCACAACGTTAATCACATTACGTGGCACAATTCCCCCCCCCCCCAACCAGGAGTGTAACACACTACAAATTACCAGCACCATAACTAACTGCTCTGCTGTGAGGTTTGGTTTGATCAGATTTATGCGGAACATCTTTTTTCCCCCACCGGGAGCTCAGCAGGTGTCAACCGTACCAGTACTTGGTATTTGTCACTGTATTTTACATGCTTATATCAGATCCTGTAGCAGCAATTACTTCACTACACGGCTACTCAATACCACTGTAACCTGCATTGGCAGGACGTAACCTTCAAATACAGGAATCGGGATTGAGGCAAAGTTTGGTACAGCCTTGTAATAGCTTCATGACAAATACGTAGCAACAGCAATACTGGGATGATGAGTTCTAGTACCTTCACAATACAAGTAGAACAATGTGGCTATAGTAAAGCTGATCGAGTGTGCTGAGTGTTAGTACACAAGTAGTGTGGCTGAGGAGAACCTAACACCTGGCAATAAATTAAGTCTCGTTGTTCTGGACTAGTAGCTTTGTTGTATTGGCTGAAACTTAGCCAAATGTTACCTGCATGAAGCTTAAATTATTTATGTGCTCGAGCACACAAAATTCCATCAGCCAACTCATCTGATGGTTAGCCTCGTTCCCAGGTTCCTCCCTGTGCTCACGGTGAAGAAAATACAGAGGGCACAGGGGGAAACCTTAGCCTCGTTCCCAGGCTCCTCCCCCTGCACGTGCCGACAAAAAATACGGGGGGAGAGAGCCTGGTACGCTTTCGCATGTGGTACGCAGCACGTCAACGTCACTACTATAATTAACTTATCTGTTACGTCACAACTGGAGCGTGCCGACTTCTGTGGCAGCGATAGATTGACATAGAGAAGATTATACCGATGGCGACGACTGCGGAGAAAGTTACCTGGCAATACAGACACCCGTGGATAGCAGTACATAGTATACGTGAACAATCAGCAGGGAACATACTCAACAAATCTATAGCCATTTGGTTGTTGTACCAATTGCTTTTGCTTATATACTCGTAAAGAAGGGCATGGTGGAACCAAGGAATGAGCTCAACCAGCTATAGATAGGTTAAACCTTCCGGGTCTATAGGGTTTAGAGCCCTGGCCACGAAGATACCCGTGTGTGATGCGCAAGGGTGTCCATAGGTTTCCAAGGTCCTGTAGGCCCCGATGGCTTCATTGTTTAAGGTATTCTTACTATACAGCTGGGAGCCAATCAAATCGCTGTCCATATTAGCAACCGTTCAGTCAGAAAGACTGTGCAGAGATGAGTAAGTTGTATAGCAGCTGCTCTCACCATCCACTACCCAACAACTCACATACTCGTGCCTCGTGTCTGGGACAGTGAGTCCAAAGCACAACCAGATTCTGAGATCGTACCAAGTACGCCTGCCCCATGAAGCTTATGGAGGCAATTTGTAGCAATTTGTGAGACATAGACTAGACATAGACGAGTCAAGTCCAGCCCCACTTTCACACTACAATATATGCATCCGGCTCTAGCGTGCAGGACGCTCATGCCCTTCTGACGTATTCATATCTAAAAGTAGTTTGTGAATAATGGATAATGGGTCATTCGTCAAGAATAATAAAAGATTTGAGAGAATTTTTTAAGTGATCAGCTAAAACAGCAGTCAACAGTGAGCAAGTATTAAAACAGTACCACTCATTATGAGTAGTACAACAAAACCTTAGCCTCAAAATATAGGGAAGCCATTGTAAAAGAAATCAACCCACCACATTATTATAGTGCCTGAGCCCCAACAGACAAATACATTAGCCTTCCCAGGACCCCACCCACCCAGCTCGAAGTTCTGTGCTTCTTCCAGTACTGCCAGCAATTCAAACAGCAGTGTGAATGAGGCTACACGTAACTGCACACTGGCATGCACGTGGACAACATACCCTCGACTGGTTCCGCATTGTGGCGGATCTTGTCTGCTGTCCTTGATTGTAAATAGTCATCAAGTCGCTGTACGAGCCTCCTCCAGGAGGGTGTTGGATCAGTGCAGAACCACCAGTCCACCACCCTCCTGTGATCCTCGGGTGGATAGTGAGCTTGAATTTCATCACGTTTTGAGGGTGGCACACGCAGGCACCAACACAGCTTCCCCCACGCCACCTCCTTCACTGCCTCTGTCACGGCCTCTGGTGTCAGTGGAGCAGCTGCAGTCAGGGAGAACAGAGTAATGAAGTTAACACTGTACACGGCAGACCAGATATTGTAGCTGTACTATACTAAAGTGTCTGTTAAGGTGGGTCTCCATTGCTCCTCATGAGTAATGAAGTTATGTAAGTGTTAGCTACATGAGTAGCTCTATAGCTCTGATTATCCGTAGCAACACGAAAGTTGTGGTGTGGTATTATCGCAATTTGTACAACGGTAATAATGGACCATGCAGGCACCCTTTGTTTATAGTGAGACTTTTCACGTCAATACCAGTGTGGTTATACCACACAGTTCTACTTGCAGTCTCACAAACACTGCTACCACAGACAAACGAAGGGACAGGGATTGGAAACAGGTTGATAATCTACAAATAGGCATGTTTAAACAGTTTGTATACCCTGGGTGACTGTGAAAGCCAGAACTCAGGAGGACACGGAATGGAAGTACGAAGGTCAAACTCGGTAGCGGTAGTGTTAGCTGGAGCACCACAATTTAGAAAATACATCAAACTCAGCCAGACTTATATTTGTTTTTGTATCAGAGTTGGAGAAGCTATAGCAAAGCTACCACGTCATCAAAAACCAGTAACTAAGTTGAATATAGCTAGTGTGGTAGCTAGTATCATAATAACTGCCATGCTATAATTATATGCATTGTATATCCTAAGGGTGCATGCATGCGCACTGGTAGGTAGCGCTATAGCAAACCTAGACGCGTCCCGTTGACGTATGTAGTGCTTCAAGACGACAAACTCCACTGGTGCATTTACATGTCCCCAGGGCAGTGCTATAGTAGAATACAGTTGCTCCTACTTAGCTATGAGACTTTGCAAAACTTAGACCATGGGATATATCAATGAAGATTCAAGGCTCTAACCAGCAGCAGGTGTCAGGTATAATATACATTCAGCTGTAGTTGTTATAGAAGATCCAAGACCTTTCCTGGTCTACATACTAGTACAGGTACGAAAATGTGACTAGTTGGGCCATTATGGTTTCCTCAATTTTCCACACCATTGGGCAACTTCATTAGCAAAGCAGGCAGTGGGACTCCACTGTAGTTAAGAGATAACTATTGCTAAATGAATATGATTATTAACTGGCTGTTTGGCAATTTTTCTGAAACACACCACTATACGTAGGAGTGCAGCTCTAGCTATCACTTCCATGCACAGATCATAAGGTACCTGAATTGGCTTTGTTTCCATGGAAACAAATGCTTTCATTCTCACCATACACACCCCCTCCCACATTATGCTGTTATAATAGGTATCTCCGTTAGTGTTTCAGGTGTGAGGTAGTCTTAGCTGGATTGTGTGTGATTATTATACAGCTACTTATCAGCACAATGAAGTAGTATGGACTCGAATGGGTGAGCCGACGGTGTGATCACGGAGCGTCCTACAGGTATATGATAATCAATATAACTTCTCTACATGTGCATGATACAATAACTGTGACACAACTACTGTCTTGAGCTCAGGCAATTTAACATTAGGAAGCCTAAAAAAACCACCCTCCCAACCTACGTCTTCAACGGCATCGCCATTTTCGTTTGCCGCTACTTTCTCTCTTCCTCGCCTCCACTGCGTGCCGAAAGCGTGAAGTTGATTACTAGGCCCAGGCCGCGGGCTTCTGCTCTTAGCTGACTGCTGGGCCTACAGGTGAGAGCTGTGCTGCTACTGAAACATACGTACTTGGTAACTGGAGGCTGTGGCCAAAACCGTACACGTTGATCGACCCTACGGTGGTATTTCCCGCTTGCATTTCTTGTTTCCGTTCCAAATTCGGTTTCCTTCTGGCTTTCAGCCATCCCACTTTTTGTGCATCCTACTGCGTTTTTGCGAGTTCTTGCAACGTTAATATGTGCATGGGGATCAATGAATCTCGTCAAAATTCGGCAAACCATCCCAAACTGGCACATAGTGCAAGTCAAGGCCGTTTTGAGAGCCCATTCTCACCAACTATGAATCTCATTAAACACTAGCTAGATGTATCTTGGCCAATCAGATCATTCTGAGGTCTAAACTACATGGATCCACGAAATGGGTGCAGTGTTCGGACCACAGATCTGATTGGCCAAGATATAGCTACTAGCTTCATCCAGGGTTTGAATTCTGTTGCAAGAACTCGTATTAGCTAATGCAGCTCAGCAATCAGCTGATGCTCCAAGTCAGTCCAATACTTGATCTGGGAATGGAATTGTCAGTATAAGAACCCTGGATTCACCGATCACAGAGTGTGCTGCAAATGGAGTATTTCGTGTATGGTCCGAAATAACTAACTGCCCTCACAGCTAGTGCACCTGATCATTGTTTAGGACGTCTCTAATCACTGGACTGGAATATGGACTGAACGGTGGAATGGAAAATGGAATGGTGTACTATGGTAGGAAACTCATGTGCATCATATAAAATGTACGTGTATGTTTGTAATATTTCTCCACCCAATTTCTTCAAAGAGCAGTCATAATAAGTTGATACATAACATTCCAGATGTTTCCCTCCTGTGTGGTGACATTGCAAGCAGCCATATGCTGGGAGGTCAAAGGTCTAGTAATCCATGCTAGCAGCAGATAGGGCTTCTCGGGACAGTTAGAGTGAGCTACAGTACCAGTCACCATAGTTACATCACAGATACTCCCATTAACAAAATGTACAGAAGCCCTTTGGTGTAATGACATAGCCTCGTTCCCAGGTCTGCACTGTTTATGGTTGCATGAAGAATGAGGAGGGCCTGGTATCTTTCCTCACGTGCGTGATGTCAAGGGTAGAAAGGACTTACTTGAATGTCGGAGCACTGGGGCTCAGAACAGCAAGAGAGTTTAGGTAGCATGCAACTTACCACACGTATCTAGCTAGCGGCGGGGGGGGGGGGTGACTGTCATACACACCAAGTGTTGAACGTGTAATTGGTTGAACTACCTCATACTGCGTTGACCTCAGGATTCATCTTCTGTGATTAAGCACATTTGCAGCATAGCGGCACTTGTGGCAGGAAACCCTTTGCTCTGCTGAGAGGGTAATCCAATACAGCTGTGTATCAGATGTCTCGTGCCTGACATTCCTTCTTCTCCGCATAGGCGAACCTTCGCATTTTCACTCAGCCATGTCGATTACATCATGCTCACATGAGGAAACATACCAGGCTCTCCCCACTTTTGCATACTGCAAGGGAGGAAAGGCTGGGAAGGGGCCTGGGAATGAGGCTAGTAATGACAGCCACAAACCACAAAGCCCAGATGTGTCAACAAAGTAGTCAAGGAAATCAATTAATTACACCTTCTTGTGGGAAACTTTCTATGGCAATAGTGCTGTAGTAGTGCTAAATTTGATTAGAGCTGTGACCAATAACCAATTCAGGGCCATAGGAAGCAAAAAAACCTTTCTGGGCAATAATTATTATAATAGCACAATTACACGCTGCTGAAGGCAGTGCATAGCGCTGATCAGTCCGCGCAAAGCATGGGAAAAAATTTTCACCATCATTTTTCAGTTATCAGGATGGGCTCTCGTGGCACCTTCGTGCTTTGCATTGCAAGTTCCAGATGTACAAGGATTGCAGGTCCCAGTGGGAACGAGATTACGGACTGCGCTGGTCTCACTCGAGCTTGAGCGCTTTCGTGCATGCCCACCCAATAGATAATTACGGTACGGTGAAACAAAGTGGCTACTATTTGTGCATGTGCAGTATCGCACGATTCTAAATTATATGATATCACAATTCCACGATATCGGAACTTTATGCTTAAAATGATATTATTGCTCAGCCCTAGTAGAAATAGGTGTGCCTAGTCTCGCACAGCCAGGCTCGATCTCGCACAGGAGTCTGGCTACATGATGGAGACTAGATCTGGCCTACAAAGAGCAATTTCCAGGGCCTAAAATTATGGAGTTAGTATGCGTCCAAAAAGTTAGCTTTTTCTTGTTTGTATATAAACTCACTCATCCCTCCCCCCTCTCCCCCTTAATAATATTGGACAGCCAGTAGGCTTATGAGGGAGCCGTTATATAACACATGAGGTGGCCGAGTGGTTAAAGCATGGCTAATCGAAAGGTTGCTGGTTGGAGTCCCACCACAGGAGATTTCTTTCTCTCAGCTCTACCCTAATAAATGAGTAGGTGTGTTCTTGAAGGTGTTTTCACCTCAAATAGTTCACACAGCAT
Source organism: Axinella damicornis (assembly GCA_963931865.1). Taxonomy (NCBI): domain Eukaryota; kingdom Metazoa; phylum Porifera; class Demospongiae; order Axinellida; family Axinellidae; genus Axinella; species Axinella damicornis. The sequence goes on along the minus strand of OZ007512.1, from coordinate 12,535,635 downwards.
CCTTTGGAGGGGATGTAGAGCTGTTGGTCCCGGGGGAACTGGTTCAATAGGCTCTGCTTCCTTCAGGCTCTCGTTAGCCACCATCGTGGTAACCCCTCAGGAGTAATCTCTCTCTCTCTCTCTCTCTCTCCCCCCCCCCCCCAAAAAAAAAAAAATTAAAATAAACTAAAAAATCATGGCCAAACACAGATGCTGTAAAAAAATACTGGAGATATTTATTCACTCGCCCAACGTACCCTCGGTCCCCGCCATTTTTCGCCTGCTCCTTGTTTTCCGATCGAGTAGCTTCACGTCCTCGAACACATCAGAAAAACGTCCACTTACTTCAATGTGTTAGCTAACGTTGAGACTACTCTCGCGGTGCGCGGGCCGGCCGGACGTTCGCGGCGCGCGGGAAGTTCCCCGCGCGCCGCGAACCTTGGCGCCTCCATCATATATTATATGTGCACTGCATGCACTGCACTGTTTCAGTCTGTTTGTTACAGTATAGTCGTACATGGTGGTCGAGTACAGGTCGACGTGATGACGTCACTGCAATGATTTTCTGGCAACCTTTTCCAATAGGTTGCCAAAGTCTTAATTCGATCTTGACCAGAAGCACAAACATAGCTAGCACTGTTTTATGGAATTCACACTTTGCAAGGCAAACAAACCACACATGGCATTCAAAACCACGAGGACACGAGGCAGACAGAATCTGCACGTTTCAAACAGGAGGAGGGTCGGTCAGGCTCGAGGAACAGAACACATAGGAACAGAAGTTGAAGTACACGGTCTTACAACTGAACCATACCTGCCAAAAACAATTCTATGCAGTATTTATCCCCCCCCCCCCCCCCCTCCCCAAAAATCGAAATACTAATCCACCCCGCTTCAATTACCACAGATTGTGACCACCGGTTCCATCCACGAGAAAATCAACGTACAAGGACTGATGAGTACAGGAACAAAAAAGTGCATATGGGTGTAAACTAGTGTTGAAAATACGTAATAACAGTTGAAAATTCAGTGGATGATGGTGCTCAAAGTCACCAGTATAGCCTTGAAACCCGGTCTGGCCTGTGGTATAGAGAAGATGTTTGACTGTAACAACATTTACTGTAATAGATTAGAGTCTGGTAGAAACAGCAGCAGGCGCCTGGCAATGAAGCTAAGTCAGCACCACAATGACAGATTCAGCCACAATTACCTTCGCATCTTCTTTCCAGCAGGACTTAATCAAATCTGTTAACTGTGGATCACATTCATCAGGAAAGGTTGGGCGCTGTGGAGTAATAAAGAGACAGCGTCAATGTCATCAGATTCCAGACACACCGTAGCCTCGTTCCCAGGTGCCTGGGAACGAGGCTAGACACACTGGTAATGTACATTTAGTTACGGAAAATGGAGAGCCAGTTTAGTATCCATAATGCGAGGTCCATCCAAGGGTCAGCAAAGCCAGCTTAGTGAATTGGGTATGCTCACATACTGAAGAACTAGACTGCGTTCATAGAATACTTACCCTACGCGCCATCTCTAAGATCCATACTGCATGCACTGACATGGACGCTCTTCGTTATGCCAACACGTGCCAGAGCACATGTACGCCCGTATTTTTAGTTGCTGACCGTATTAAAATGGCGGACCCTACTGTCGTTTAATAAGACAAAGCTGGAGATGCATAGAATAGAAGTGCTTTGGTCGCTATCAGGTACACAGACGCTGGTTATATTTGGATTGCAATGTTACTGTCCAGTTTAGCAATCGTTTAAGCTTGTACAAGCACAATTTCACAACGACAGATGACAGATGACAGACAGACAACACCGATTGCTTAACCCTGCTTCGCGCATGCACACGCAGGGAAATAAATACAAGCAAAACACTAGCACAAGCATACTTGTTGGATTCTGAGCTGGCATGCAGTGTGTGTGTGTGTGTGTGGGTGTGGGAGGGGGGCACTTGACCCCATCCATTATTCTGCTGCATGTGTGTGACTATAGAAGTTAGTACGTACACTCCTCAGAGTGATTGCTCCTTCGGAATACCCACCTTGCCGTCTGCAATCTTTGCGGGGACCATGATAGGGAGGACATCACTAAATGGTATTTGTTGAGTGGCTATCTCATACAGCAGTACTCCGTAGGAATAGACATCACAGGATTTGGAGACTTTCTCCATTCGCAGCATCTGAGGAACACAAGGAACCTCTCAGAATTCAATTTAATGAAGACAATCATACCATCTGAGTAACCAGTTTGCAGTGCAGTACTGGGTTCGTTATAGTGCGTGAGTGTAATGGTGGAGTGTGGGATAATGCATGAGCCGAAGGTGAGAGCAATATGCAATCTGAGATCATCACTAGATTGTGCAAGTACACAGTAACCCCGTAATGTACTGCCACCTGGTATCTAACCCACTTGGAGTTCTTACTGAACCGAAACAGCCGCTAGTCTTCACCGGAAGTGTGGATTATCAACACACTGCACAGTAGGTGTATACATTGAACATGAATTGTCTGGTTCATTGAGGGTCACACGAGTAACACTAAAATAAGTAACAAGAAATCATTCAGGGGTGTTCACAGCCTCCTACCTCGGGAGCCATCCAGGCATATGTACCAACAGCTGCAGTCTGGTGTGTGGTGTGTTCCAGACTGCGGGCGGATCCAAGATCACAGATCTGAGAGGGAGATGTTTGATGTGACAAAAACTGTTTGATGTGCTTTCACAGGAACTACCGTACATTCCACATAGAATCACATGTAACAAGTAGCTTCGCTTGCTCAGCTACTTCTCCCTCGTTCGCCTACGTGAGTAATCCGGTGCCGGACAGCTCTCTGTGCAGAGCAGCTTCTCCCCGATTGCGTCCGCTTGTAGCCCCAGCTGTTCTGGAAGATTCCAACCCACGCCCAATGTTCTCGAACGTTCTTTGCGGAGTTTGAGGTTCAGTAAATTGAAGTACGATGCTCGCACGTCACTAGTCTAGTCCCGCCCCACGAACATCCCACTAATGTCACACACACCCACACGTTAAAACCTTATACTGATGGTGCAGTTTGTTACCTTGGCTTCCAGTGTGGAGGAGAGGACAACTGCAGGGAACAAGAGATACAACAAAACAATTCAGGATTAGTTTTGTGCTTCCTTGGGTTGGGTTAATTCTTCTGCACAGTCTATCGGCAATAGGTCTGGTCATTGCACAACAGAATGTGCCCTGAGAATATTTTCCCAATTTCAAGTGGAAAGATTCAAGTTCCATACCATTGCTGGACTTGAGATCTCGGTGGATGATGTTCCTGCTGTGGATGTACTGCATCCCTGGAGATTGAAAATGCAAAGTGAATACGTATCTTCACCAGGATCACAGTGTAGGTGGAATGGCTGATATGGCCATGCGCTAGTTTGAATGTTACATGCAATGTAAATCAGTCGTGCTGATACGCTCGTTAGGTGGAAGGACACCAGATAAGAGCACGTAGCTCGGGCAAAAACTAGCTTCAGGAAAAATTAACTTGCAAATAATGTTGCCTTTCATATGACACTCAGCTTGAAGTTCTAGCTCAGTTATAGGTACATGTACATATGTTGGGCAGTACCTGGTTGCTATGGTAACATGTCCAGGTCATGTGCACAGAGAAACTGACAACTATATATGATCAACTATCAACAACCAGTAATGGAGTTATGAATATGGGGGAGTGGCCCTAGTTATGAAATCTTGGGCACATCAGGTGGTGCACCAACAGCACAACACAAACACTGCAGCACTGATGATCAGTAAGTATACCTTCAGCCACTTGCATGGCCCACAGCACGCTCTGTTTCAGGGTGGGTCGCTGGTGCTTCCGATGTATATAGTCATAGATGGAACCGTTCTCCGCAAACTCTGAAGATTAATGGCATGAAAACTGGGTCATTGCTCATGCATACATACGTCATCCATTCTAATCGTCAGCTTCCGCTACTATACACTGCAGAAAATGCGGAATTGGAGTGAATTTTTCCCACTGCAAGTGTAGTGTGAGTCCGAACGAGGAGCCGAGAGGTTAAGATGCCAACTGTTCTGACTCCACATCTAGCTGCTCTAGCTCTGCAAGACCTAAAGGCATCATGTGCTCATAGTTTAACCCCATTCCCAGCTAGGTCGACTCTATCAGAATGGATGAGTGATGTGTTTGTCAAACCTGTGATGATGAAGTGTCCCATGAACTCTTGCTGCCCAGTGGCTGTCCCGTGGTACTGGATGACGTTGGGGTGGTCCAGTAGACTGAGGATGCCAATCTGAAGTCAGAATAGGAGCAGGTCAGGCATAGCCTCTTCCCAGTCCCATGCCAAGCTTTTCGTCACTTGCAGTACGGTAAAGCACTGCAAGTGTCAAAAAGCTGGGTGTGGGACTGGGAACGAGGCTAGGTGAGGCAGTGTTTCACGCAAACGTGTTTGGGAGAATCAATGTACTTTACAAGTTGTGTATTCATGCTGATCACAATTGTGCAAATCCCACTGCCGATAGTCGATACTGATACTATTGCCCAATATCTGATACAGATCAACTTACCTCTCGTTTGAGTTGTTTCCCCTGCACCATCACCTTCTTGATGGCCACAATCTTCTTTGTGGATTTCCATCGTCCCTTCCATACCTCTCCAAATCCTCCAACCCCTATGCGAACCACGAACTCCAGATCAGCTAGCTCAATCTTACACAGCTGTGGTTCCGTTTCATCTGCAATAGGGAGGGAATGGGGAAGCGATAGGAAGTTGCATCAACTGTATGCAGTTCATGGGGGGGAGGGGGAGGGGGGGAGGGGAGGAGGGGAGGAGGGGGGAGGGGGGATGGGGAGGGGGAGGGGGGAGGGGGAGGGGAGGGGGAAGGGGGAGGGGGAGGGGGGCATGCTCTTACTGAAGAGATGCTCTGCATTGAGCAAATTGAAAGATTGATTGAGATTACCTGATGGGCACATATTAAAGTGGAGTCATGGCATGCAATGTTCAAAGGACAATACTCAAAGCTCAGTGAGGGTGAAATAACCTCCATGTTCACATAAACACGTCCATTGTGCAAGGGCAAAAATAGTTAGTCTCACTACCAAATAGTGAGAGTTGAGAGGTCTGCAATCACCCTAGAGTTGCAACATGAATTCACTAACCACACCCAAAAACTCTAAGACCTTTACAACTAAACTCTATGACTTAGTCATTACTGGTTCTAAGACTTAGTTATTACTGGCTGATCATGACCTCCCCAGACATCCACACATTCATATTCACCACAACAGACTCACTCAAAGCCTTCACAATCGCTTTGAAAACCGGCCTGGCCTGTGGTGGACAAAGACATCAGAAATTTATAAAAATTCATTGTTTTGACACTTCCGGATTACATCGATCCATTTCAACTGCTATTTCTGTTACATGCACAGACATTTGGTTGTGATGGTCTACCTTTGGTTTCTGCCAGCAGCGATTCAACAAGTCTGCTATATACGGTTCACATGAGTCAGGAATGGTTGGGTGCTGTAGCAGGACGAGGAAGACATAATCACAGTTCTACAATATTAGGTACATCATTCAAGCTAACTGCAGTATGCAAGGACACTTTAACTCTTTCATCGGTGTGCGGACAGATCTGCTTGTCTTTTACTAATTGCTGTTCATATGGAAATGAATCATCCATGCAGCCAAAATTAATATGAGGTTTATGTGAACATGTACTGGTTAAGCACATCAATCAAGTGAACGAGAGGCGACTAAATACACAAGCTCCACATAGGATACACAGGAGAGGTAGGGGGGGCAGAGGAGGAGGGGGAGGGGAGGGGGAGGAGGGAGAAGAAAGAGGAGGAGGAGGAGGAAGAGGAGAAAGAGGAGGAGGAGGGGGACAAGTGGGGGAGGAGGAGAGGAGGAGGAGGGAGGAGGAGGAGGAGGAGGAGGAAGAGGTGGAGGAAGAGGGGAGGTGGAGGAGGAGGGAGGAGAAAGAGGAGTAGGAGGAGGAGGAGGAGGAGGAGGAGGAGGAGGAGGGAGGGGGAGGGGGGGAGGGAGGAGAAAGAGGAGGGAGGAGGAGGAGGAGGGAGGAGGAGGAGGGAGGAGGGGGAAGGAGGAGCAGCAGGAGAGCGACAGGGATGATATATATGAACCAGCATTTGGGAATGCCAACTTTACCTACCTCCTCTGCAGCAATCTTGGTGTATAACTCGTAACTCTTCACATCGGAAAATGGCACTTCGTGTGCGATGATTTCCCACAGAAAAATGCCGTAGGAATAGACATCAGCAGCTTTTGAGACAGGTTCTCTTCGTATCATCTGAAATAAATATAGCAGCTGACAAACATCCAACCAATCAATGAGGCAGGAAAAGGAAGACACCAGATGGAGTACTTATCTCAGCTGCATGAAGTCTACTAGCAAACACGTACACAGATGTGGAAATTGCTCTCCCAACATTTTGACAAGATGATTAGTTTGGGTGATGATTGTTCGTCTCTTACCTCTGGGGCCATCCACGCGTAAGTCCCGACGATCGTTGTTTGCTGAACGGTATGCTCCAAGCTCCTAGCGGAACCAAGGTCGCATATCTGAAACACAAACATTCACAACTTCAAAATTGCCTCACGGTGTGTTGGATGATAATCAATACGGTTTGTTACCTTTGCTGTCAGAGTGGCTGTCAGGACAACTGCAGAGGGAAGGAGAATAGCAACTAAATGGTGCTGTCTTTCTCACTACCAACAGATATTTCACTACACGCAACAATACTGGTCCTTTGCATTCATTTTAGGACCATGCATTTCATGGACTACACTTACTTCAGCTGCTGTAGTGGGATAATTGTGGCTCCTATCCATATACCACTATATAAAGTACATCTTGAACAAAAGACGCGTCCAGACGCAGAGATCCATCCACGTCTATACACGTGCAGACGTTCATTCCGCTGCACACAGCTGAACGTAGATGTACACACGCAGATGCGTGCATGCAGACGCACGCATGAAGATGCGCGCACGAAGACGAACGCATGGCACACTGCATCCAGTGTGTGGGCGGATGCAACCTCAAGATGCGTCCGGACGTTAGACGTTTGTTCAAGGACTTTCAGGATGTACTATAGGATGGCACTGCAAACGTGATTATACTTCGCTGTTTTATGACCACGACTTTGAATACATAATCAGGACAATCAGAGCATAGGTACAGCCAATAGACCCATTGTGCACGAACTGACTTGACCCAGTAGGCGTGTCCTGCCCTGACTCACATAGTTCTCACACATCACATCCCATCCATTAACTGCCCACTCACACCACAAACTTGTAGGGTACGCACTAGCCTCGTTCCCAGGCCCGAGACGGCGAGGAGAAAAGGGCCTGGTTTCCACTGTTTGCGCATGCGCTAACTAGCGGTGGAATTCCACCGGCACCGTGGACGTTCGATTATGTTTGTACACTTGTGACGTCGAAGTGGATAACGTGATCCGTACAGTTAACTAGCTAGCGAGTACTTAGTAGTGGCGTGCGTTACAACAGCTCTCGATCGTGCTCTCCTATGTCCTCAGGCGGCAAGGCGCTCCTGAATTGAGCTAGAACAGCAACCTGCGATTGAACAATGGGATGTTTTCGTGTGGCTATCGTCGCATCGACCGGGTGGAGTCAGTATGCTACCAGACTCTTCCGTTTGTTTTGAATAAAGAATGTCCGGTAAGTCTGTTGCTGGTGGCAGTGCAATTGTGGTTGTGTCGCCCCTTATCTCGCGGATCGAGGACCAGTGTAGCAAAATAGATAGCTTCACACCCTCGACCATGTGACTACGAAGACGTCATTTGCACCCTCCCCCTTATGATTACGTGTTACGTTTACAGATAATTAAGCGCATGCGCAAACAGTGGAAACCAGGCCCTTTTCTCCTCGCCGTCTCGGGCCTGGGAACGAGGCTAGGTACGCACATTACTAGGGCCACTGGATGAACAACTGATGGCGGACGTGATCTAAGTACACGGAGGAAGATGACGCCAAAGAGACACTCTCATTTCCTGGGTTTTGGTTCTTAAGCTTCTGCACAGTCTCCACCTAGTTCTGTTCTTTGCACAACTGAATGTCCTCCCAGAATAATTATGTATGTAATGCAAGTGGAGAGATACAAGTTCCATACCATTGCTGGACTTGAGATCTCGGTGGATGACATCCTTGTCATGGATGTACTGCATCCCTGGACATTGAAAATGCATAGTCAACACTTCATGCATAGTCAACACAGTCGAGCACAAGTACCGGAGTCCATGGCCTTAGTTAAAATCTTGGGCACATCAGGTGGTGCACCAACAGCACAACAAGAACACTACAGCACTGATGATAAGTAAGTATACCTTCAGCCACTTGCATGGCCCACAGCAAGCTCTGTTTCAGTGGGGGTTGCTGGTGCTTCTGATGAATATAGTCACAGATGGAACCGTTCTCCGCAAACTCTGAAGAAAACAGCAGATTAATGGCATATGAATGGTGGCCAGCTCAAATTTAAGGAACAGGGTCATTGCTGCAATCATTTTCTGTCGGTCTGTCTGTCGTCTGCCTGTCGTCTGTTTGTCCATGAAAAAGTTGAAATTGAGCGATCTACAGGCTTAAATGATTGCTAAACCCTCCAATAACAAAATAATACCAGCGTCTGTCTACCTGATAGCGACCGAAATGCTTCTGTTCTGTGTAGTTCCAGCTTTGTCTTATTAAACGACATGTATAGAGTCCGCCATCTTAAGACAAAATGTATGGGTGTACACGGGCTCTGGCACGTGTTCATACCAAATCCATGTCAGTGCAGTGCAGTATGGATCTTAGACTGGATGACACGCAGGGTAAGAATTCACTCTAGTTCAGGTGGTGTGTTTGTCAAACCTGTGATGATGAAGTGTCCCATGAATGCTTGCTGCCCAGTGGCCATCCCGTAGTACTGGATGACGTTGGGGTGGTCCAGCAGACTGAGGAAGTCAACCTGAAGTCAGATGAAGTGCAGGTTATAGGCATGCACTCTTTCGTGCAATCAATAAGACTCACACGTACATTACCTTTAGCTCATGATCATGAGGCTGAATATTAACGTTCTATGTGTTTTGTGCATGAGTGTATCTGTCATTGTGTTAGGATTGGGGTTAGACTGGAAAGATTTCCACTGCATGTAGGTTCATCATGAGTCCTAAAAAATGAATTATCCTCTTCGGCTTTCATTGGTTCCACTTCAGACTTGAACGTCAATCCAATGTGATCACATGACTCTGCTGGACAAACACACGAGTCTGTTCGGACGAGCGTGGTAACATTGGACACTGTATAGGCTATAGCTAAAGGTGCAAGTCTATAGCTGCATGCATGTGACTATAAGCTGGTGGATGTAGTCAGAAAGTGAGATTAAGACCTGGGCCGTGGATCACCGGCTACAGCTAGGAGTGCGGTTTCCACTCTATAATAATAATGCTGCTAAAGGCCAGCTCGCATTACATTCCAATTAATGCACACCTCACAGTAACAACAGCGGCCAGTGTGAAGACAGAAGCGTTCAGAACTCAGTAATCACGGTGAGTCTGTGAAAACCCACCATACGTTTCTGCCTTCAGCGAACAGATGACCCACTACCCGCTGGTGGACAGCCGACCCACTACCCGCTGGTATACTTCAGTGGACAGCTGACCCACTACCCACTGGTATACTTCAGCGGACAGCCAACCCACTACCCGCTGGTATACTTCAGTGGACAGCCGACCCACTACCCGCTGGTATACTTCAGTGGACAGCCGACCCACTACCCGCTGGTATACTTCAGCGGACAGCCGACCCACTACCCGCTGGTATACTTCAGTGGACAGCCGACCCACTACCCGCTGGTATACTTCAGTGGACAGCCGACCCACTACCCGCTGTATACTTCAGCGGACAGCCGACCCACTACCGCTGGTATACTTCAGCGGACAGCCGACCACTACCCGCTGGTATACTTCAGTGGACAGCCGACCCACTACCCGCTGGTATACTTCAGCGGACAGCCGACCCACTACCCGCTGGTATACTTCAGTGGACAGCCGACCCACTACCCGCTGGTATACTTCAGCGGACAGCCGACCCACTACCCGCTGGTATACTTCAGCGGACAGCCGACCCACTACCCGCTGGTATACTTCAGTGGACAGCCGACCCACTACCCGCTGGTATACTTCAGCGGACAGCCGACCCACTACCCGCTGGTATACTTCAGTGGACAGCCGACCCACTACCCGCTGGTATACTTCAGCGGACAGCCGACCCACTACCCGCTGGTATACTTCAGCGGACAGCCGACCCACTACCCGCTGGTATACTTCAGAGGACAGCCGACCCACTACCCGCTGGTATACTTCAGCGGACAGCCGACCCACTACCCGATGGTATACTTCAGCGGACAGCCGACCCACTACCCGCTGGTATACTTCAGTGGACAGCCGACCCACTACCCCTGGTATACTTCAGTGGACAGCCGACCCACTACCCGCTGGTATACTTCAGCGGACAGCCGACCCACTACCCGCTGGTATACTTCAGCGGACAGCCGACCCACTACCCGCTGGTATACTTCAGCGGACAGCCGACCCACTACCCGCTGGTATACTTACTCCAGATCCTTCACTGAGCCCAGGAGTAATTTAATTACACAGAACAATTTTCCCCCTACCAGAAGTGTATATTGTGGGGGGGGGGGGGGGGGGGGGGGGGGGGGAGCATATATGCATGCCTACACCTGCAATATCCTCCCCCCCCCCCCCCCCCCCCCCCCCCCCCCCAAGAAGAAACAACAATTTCTAACCAGCACACGGACCTAACTGCAGCAACTTGCCTCTCGTTGCTCGAGCTGCATCACTGTCTTGATGGCCACAATCTTGTTCTCAGAACTCCACCTTCCCTTCCACACCTGTCCAAACCCTCCACTCCCAACGGTGTCCATGAACTCAAGATCGTCAAACTCAATCTTAGACAGTTGCGGCTCTGTTGTGTCTGAGGTAGAAGGGGAGGGAGGAAGGGGTAATTGATAGAATGCTGTTCTTCTTGGGGGTGCTCGTTCATGAAATAGATGCTCTAGCACGGGGGCAATTCGTAAAATCATATGAAATCGGCTGATATGATATGAAATGGTAAAATATCCAAAGTCAAGTATTCTTGGACCTCTAACCAGTGCACCGTCACACTGCTGTCACATGCAATCTAGCAGAATTCTGAAACCAGGAGTTCAACAATGAACATTGTACTTAGCTATGGCACACGTCTTTAAAATGATGCACACTAGAAGAACCAGTGCGGAGGGTTTACGTTGCAAACAAAAACAGACTTAAACAAAGCTCTGGAAGATCCGTAAGGAAGCTCCACCGCTTTTTTGGGAAACTTATGTATGCACAATCCAGGTGCTCTTCACAAGAAGTTTTCCACTTTGGGGGACAATCCCTCACCTGACTCTTTCCTAGGACTGGCAGAGGTAGTGTCGGTAGAGTCCACTGGCTGCTCTGGGAGAGCTGCTGCTGCTGCACATGAAATAACACAAGGAGAGATAGTGACTAGAACCATGAATGCAGACCTTCACTCAGGGGGTTGATTCAACTGTGGACTGTTTCTAAAATTAGACGTGCAGCAGAAATTGAATATTACTCCATCATTGTCAAACATGATGACGCTAATTGAGGCCCAGGGGCTCCCCCTATGCACAGTGCACAAGTGTGAGCACTGTTCATTGCTAGTACAAGTAGCCACGCCCACTCGAGTGCACTGACCACACGGCATTACTCAGACGCACATGGAACCACAAAATTTAGCAAGATGTCAACACTGTATATCTCCCATTGTGTGATGGCTACAGATACGCTAGGGCCAAGCCTCAGCAGAGAGAGAGATGCTCCATCTAAAACAGAAACACCCTCTGAAGCAAAATGGGTCAACACATCCCAACCCACTCATCCTCAGTCCCATATCCCATCCCAGGCCCAACATAAACATTCCAAACAGTTTCCATGGGAGCCCTTGTTTGACACCAAGGTTTCCATAGCAACCACTGCAACACACCAGGTGTTAATCACGTGCGACTGAACACCCAATTTCAACAGTGAACAGTACCACGCACTCGGCCGCTACTAGGATGGGAGTATCTTCAAAGCTGAACTCTAAGCCACCCTCCACTTTGAGCGGATGCTCAGTACAAGTGTATTATCACTCATGGGCATACTTCAAGGACATAATTAGTGGATGCTGTGTGTGTGTGCGTTGGGGGGGGGGGGGGGGGGGGGAGTATTTACTTTCTTTCACCAGCTGCAACAGTTTGTGATACTTCCCATGTTCAGCATCTATCCACCCGCTATACAGAGCATTGGCAACCAGCATCCAGCTGGGAGCAGGTGCACTATACTTTGCACATCCTCAGCCCCATCCCATCCCAGCCCAACATAAACAAGTTTCCATGGCAACCACTGCAACATGTTATTCTTTAGCATGTGACTGAACACACAATTTTAACAGTGAACAGTACCATCCACTCCGCTACTAGGATGGGAGTGGGAGTATTTTCAAAGCTGAAGTCTAAGTCCACCCTCCACTCTGAGTGGATGTTCAGTACAAGTGTGACATACTTCAAGGACACAATGGGACATGTGCAGGAAGATCTTACCTTTGAGGTACTTTTCCTTCACAACCTGCAACACGTTGTGATACTTCCCGAATTCAACACCTATGTATCCACTATACAGAGCATTGGCAACCAGCATCCAGCTGGGAGCAGGGTGGTGGTTGCGCCATTCCTCCAACATGGCCTGCTTGCGCTGTGTGTCATCGGAGTACTTCTTCTTGATCTTAATCAGTATTGGGGCAGGCACACAAAGGTAGTAGCCCAGATCATTCCACTCCACCACCTCTTCCAGTACACTACACAGGTTGGCAACCGTCAGTGTGGCCTCTAGTTGGAGAGCAAGTTACTCACATAATTAGATTCATACAGCAACAATTGAGGAGACCATATAAGGTGCATTCAGACATCAGAGTGTGTGGACTGTGGGCCACTGTATTAAACTGTAACATGCATGCATATCAGTGTGCCAACACATCCAATGGCAAGCAGTAGCATAACTGAAGGCTACAGGTACATCCTGGTATCTGGGCCCACGGTGTGTACGTATACATGGGTCCACAGACAATAGCCTCGAACCCAGGCGCGTCGCCAGGGTTCCAGGCTAACATGACAGATGTGTCGCGTGCTGTCATGGAGACTCCATGTGTCAAAATGTTGGTTGCCAAGGCAGCAAAACATTGTGAGGTATGTACACTACACTGCTGGTAGGGAATATTGTATAATGTAGTATATTGTTAGGAAGTGTGTGAAGATTCTGGCTTCACTCCATACACTTAAAGATTAAGTATGGATCTTCGTTGCTACCTGCGTCCCATTGACAGCATCATCAATTCACAGGGTCCTCTATCACAAGCTGTACGTCCCACATGTTGTGATTGAAAACAGAGAACAGTGGCGAAGTTACTCTCACGACAGCAAATGGATCAGCACGGTTGCCCTTCTCATGATGGCATGGTAGTTCATCTCCAACACTGGCCTCCAATATGTGCTTTATAAACATGGCTGGTAGCCTCTCACATTATCGAAGCACTACATCTTTCCAATCGTCAAAACTTTGGCCTCAGTAATCGAACCATGTCTACTATATAAGCATCAAAGTTCATGACCATCTATGATGAAATTGTATATCGTCATGGCGGGGCGTCATCAAAATTATACTACCACTAAATTAACTGTAACAACATTATCAAGAATTTCACAAAAAATACATCTACATACATACATACGTACATAGTGAAAATGACTCTTCAGGCATTACCAAATTCTTATGCAGGATGTACTGGATGCATGTCTAACACCTGGTGAATGTGCATGAGTTCATTGCTTGTGTTTCTCAGAACATTACACTATACTCCTGAGACCCCACCCACCCATACCTGGCTGTCGTTGGAAACACTTCGACACTCTTTCCAGTGCTGCTTGTTTTTGCTCATAATAGAGAACCCCAGCAAGAGTTTGCCAGGATGCATTAGGCATGGTAGTGATGAAATACTGGAGCATCTCTTCCCTGCTCCCACACCTCATTCTTGGCACATCAAGGTAGAGACCTAGGTTGAACCACCCGTCAACACTTTCAACAGCAGTGGTGACATTGGAGAGGGTGAAGGTAGGGTCTGTAGGGAGGGGAGAAAGAGAAACCAGAGGAACTGTGTGTGAGTACTGGGGATGGTTCAGTATACTAGTGGATACACTGGGGATGGTTCAGTATACTAGTGGATACACTGGGGATGGTTCAGTATACTAGTGGATACACTGGAGATGGTTCAGTATACTAGTGCAGGATACACTGGGGATGGTTCAGTATACTAGTGGATACACTGGGGATGGTTCAGTATACTAGCGGATACATTGGGGATGGTTCAGTATACTAGTGGATACACTGGAGATGGTTCAGTATACTAGTGCAGGATACACTGGGGATGGTTCAGTATACTGGTGGATACACTGGGGATGGTTCAGTATACTAGTAGATACACTGGGGATGGTTCAGTATACTAGTGGATACACTGGGGATGGTTCAGTATACTAGTGGACACACTGGAGATGATTCAGTATACTAGTGGATTCACTGGGGATGGTTCAGTATACTAGTGGATACACTGGGGATGGTTCAGTATACTAGTGGATACACTGGGGATGGTTCAGTATACTAGTGGATACACTGGGGATGGTTCAGTATACTAGTGGATACACTGGGGATGGTTCAGTATACTAGTGCAGGATACACTGGGGATGGTTCAGTATACTGGTGGATACACTGGGGATGGTTCAGTATACTAGTAGATACACTGGGGATGGTTCAGTATACTAGTGGACACACTGGAGATGATTCAGTATACTAGTGGATTCACTGGGGATGGTTCAGTATACTAGTGGATACACTGGGGATGGTTCGGTATACTAGTGGATACACTGGGGATGGTTCGGTATACTAGTGGATACACTGGGGATGGTTCAGTATACTAGTGGATACAGTGGGGATGGTTCAGTATACTAGTGGATACAGTGGGGATGGTTCAGTATACTAGTGGATACACTGGGGATGGTTCAGTATACTAGTGGATACACTGGGGATGGTTCAGTATACTAGTGGATACACTGGGGATGGTTCAGTATACTAGTGGATACACTGGGGGTGGTTCAGTATACTAGTGGATATATACACTGGGGATGGTTCAGTACTCCAGTGGATACACTGGAGATGATTCAGTATACTAGTAGATACACTGGGGATGGTTCAGTATACTAGTGGATACACTGGGGATGGTTCAGTATACTAGTGGATACACTGGAGATGGTTCAGTATACTAGTAGATACACTGGGGATGGTTCAGTATACTAGTAGATACACTGGGGATGGTTCAGTATACTAGTGGATACACTGGGGATGGTTCAGTATACTAGTGGATACACTGGGGATGGTTCAGTATACTAGTGGATACACTGGGGATGGTTCAGTATACTAGTGGATACACTGGGGATGGTTCAGTATACTAGTGGATACACTGGGGATGGTTCAGTATACTAGTGGATACACTGGGGATGGTTCAGTATACTAGTGGATACACTGATAGCGATCACAACAGTGTAGTCATGAAGAACCTTTGTAAGCCATTCCAAAGTAGTCAAAAGTCATACACATTAATTACCTTACGCGGCACAATTTTTTCCCCTACCAGGAGTGTAACACATACAGAAACACATGAGCACCATAACTAACTGCTCTGCTGTGAGGTTTGGTTTGATTTATGCGGAACATCATTTCCCCCACCTGGAGCTCAACAGGTGTCAACCGTCCCGGTACTTGGTCACTGTATTTTACATGCTTATATCAGATCATGTAGCAGCAACTACTTCACTGGTAGAAATACCAATCTCTATCGGTGATACGATAATCGGTATCCAATTGATCAGTAGCACGCACAGTGGATACTCACATGGCTTGTAGCATGAGGTCGCCTAGCATCATTCCCAGGGCCCAACCCCACCCAGGTCGGGGCATGGCTTGGAAACAAGGCTAGAGGTCGCCCAGGTTCGGAAGTTGATCTAGCTAGCTAAGCTACTGGATGAGAAGCTAGTACATATTGATAGACCCCAGGCTCACCTCCAGATAGCAGCCAAAACTATTGTATTGGTACAACCTTGGAATCAGATTCGGAATCAGACGATGACAGTATATCCAGGCATTGGAAGGACGTAACCTTCAAATACAGGGATCGGGATTGAGGCAAAGTTTGGTACAGCCTTGTAATAGCTTCAAGACAAGTACGCAGCAATGGCAATACTGGAATGATGAGTTCTAGTACCTTCACAACACAAGTAGAACAATGTGTGGCTATAGTAAAGCTGATCGAGTGTGCTGAGGGTTAGTACACAAGGGGGTGACACTCCCATTGACGCCACAGTCACAGCTGCGACCGGGGTCAAGAAACGGTCAAGGGGTCAAGGGGTATTTTCGCCGTCGGTCAAGCGGTCAAGGACAAATTTTCGCTGCGGCCATACGGTCAAGATACAATTCTGGCTTGGTCAAATTTTCTTGACCTGCATAGTCTCGTGCTGTTCTTCAGCGGCGGGCGCACGGGGTGGGGCCCAGGGTGGGGTCTGAGATCAAGACACAACACAGCCTCATTCCCAGGTACTAGGTCTGGGCCCAGAGTTTATCTCGCAGCCTGGGCGCGGTGGAGAGGGCCTAGGCGCCTGGACGTGAACAACTGCAGTGATGTAGAAGTAGGGCCCATAGTACCACTTCTTCAGCTTGTGCCTACAAGTCATGTAGTATGGAAACAGTACTATAGCCTCGTTCTCGTCAACTGCAACTTCTCGGACTATCAAATAAGCTATATAGCTAGCTAAGTAATACTCCCAGTCCTGTGGGCATGTTTCAACTGCATCAGCTGAACCCTGCACCTCCGCCAGCTCTGCCCGCTGACTCTGAATCATCAGCCTCACCTCCCTTTAAGCCTCGTACCCAGGCCTTCAATCGCGGAGGCCTGGGTACGAGGCTACACCTCCCTCAGCTCGGGCTCGCCCACCGTATAGCTACCACTAGCAATCGCGCTAAACGAGTCTCGGGAAATAGTATTTAATATTAAAAGAGGAACACTGACTGAGCTAACCGACCCTTCTACAAAACACACAGAACGCGCATAATGCCATTTGCGCAGGTATTGCGAAGTCACGGCCTGGCATAAGTACATTCATATGATCATAAAGAACCGCCAAACCCATAATCAATTTTGTAGCTACAACTGTGTGGCGCGGCGTGGCTTAATTATGGTCAAAAGGTCAAGGGCCATTTTGCAGTGCGGTCAAGCGGTCAAGAACCATTTTGTAGTGCGGTAAAGCGGTCAAGCAGCAAAAACGACGGTCAAGATTTCTTGACCCCGGTCGCAGCTGTGACTGTGGCGTCAATGGGAGTGTCACCCCCTTGGTACACAAGTAGTGTGGCTGAGGAGAAACCTAACACCTAGCAATAAAGTCTCGTTGTTCTGGACTAGTAGCTGTATGGTATTGGCTGAATCTTAGCCAAATGTCACCTGAAGCTTAAACTATTTATGTACTCGAGCACACAAAATTCCATCAGCCAACTCAGCTGATGGCTAGCCTCGTTCCCAGGCTCCCCCCTGTGCGCGCAGTGAAGAAAATACAGAGGGCACAGGGGGAGCCTGGGAATGAGGCTAGCTGATGGTTACTCACAGCATGAACATTCGATAGCTGTTCAACATCCAGTACCATGCACTCTCACTGTCGTTTAACAGCTGCCACTTGCAATGTTGTCATGGTAACTACAACAGAGCAACAATCTCATTCCACAGGAAGTAACAATAATCCACTAACCTCTAATAATGGGTTCTGCTACTGGCCATCTATAGTATACGTGAACAATCAGCAGTGAACACACTCAAGTTAGCCATTTGGCTGTTGCACCAATTGCTTTTGCTTACACCAGTAAGAAGGGCATGATGGAACCAAGGAATGAGCTCAACCAGCTATAGATAGGTTAAACCTTCCGGGTCTACAGGGTTTAGAGCCCCAGCTGTGGAAACTATATAGATACCCGTGTGTGAAACTATATAGATACCCGTAGGCCCCGAAGGTTTCATTGTTTAAGGTATTTATACTATACAGCTGGGAGCCAATCAAATCACTGTCCATATTAGCAACCATTCAGTCAGAAAGATTGCGCAGAGATGAGTGAGTTGTATATAGCAGCTGCTCTCACCATCCGCTACCCGACAACTCACTTACTCGTGCCTCATGTTTGGGACAGTGAGTTCAAAGCACAACCAGATTCTGAGATCGTACCAAGTACGCCCTGCCCCATTAAGCTTATGGAGGCATTTTTTGCAATTTGTGAGACGTAAACTAGACATAGACGAGCCAAGTCCAGCCCCACTTTCACGCTACAACGTACACGTCCGGCTCTAGCGTGCAAGACGCTCATGCCCTTCTGACGTATTCATGTCTAAAAGTAGGTTGGATAGATTTCTCAGGTCAATTAAGTGATCAGCTAAAACAGCAGTCAACAGTGAGCAAGTATTAAGTTAAGTTAAAACCCATTCCCAGCCATGGGGGGTCAATGTAACCCACTGGAGTATAACGCATATACTAGAAATACTACGTACGGTATCTACACTTTGGATTACACATCAAATAGCTTAGGTTCTTGGGCATCCCCTGATATACAACTTGTAGCTATGTGGTGCGTTTACAGATTACAGTCACCCAAGCAAAAGTATGTTTTTTCCACATTTATAATGGCTGGGAATGGGTTAAATAGTACGTACCACTCA
Organism: Axinella damicornis; assembly: GCA_963931865.1. Classification (NCBI taxonomy): domain Eukaryota; kingdom Metazoa; phylum Porifera; class Demospongiae; order Axinellida; family Axinellidae; genus Axinella; species Axinella damicornis. The sequence goes on along the minus strand of OZ007512.1, from coordinate 12,516,743 downwards.
TTACACTCCTGGTAGGGGAAAAATTGTGCCGCGTAAATAATATAATATAATCCAATATAACTAATATTTGAGTACTTAGGATTGGCCTACAGAGATTCTGACTACACCGCCGTGATCACTATCATGCACTGACCTGAACGTAAAAAGTTGGTGCTGAAACTCACCTTGGTGGTGGAGATATGAGCGCTTTTGTCTCGCCGTTGGCCGCCATTGCTCGAGCGCTCCATCGACTTCCGGTGGCAGTACCGTTCTTAGGAAAGGCGCACAAAGATTCTGACCACACGGCCGTGATCGCTGTCGTTCACTGACACTTACATGCCGAAACTCACTGTGCTGGCTAAGTTGTGAGTGCTGTAATAATGTCTTGTCTTCTTTTTGGTCGCCATTGCTCGCGATTGACTGAGCGTGGTTGCCACGTGGCATGTGCGTTAATTGGAACATATTGCAATACTTAGCTTGCGCTACGGCAAGTCGCAAGCGGGGTTGCAACACGGCTACTTTATGATGCATTGAATGGTACTTTAGAGCACTATATATAATCTTCCCTATATATACATGTAGCTATCATGGTACTCACGTGATGTGTGATAATTGGAACGAACTGTACGACGTCACACTTAGCTTGTGCTACCGTTTAATCGCAGCTACCAGGAGTGTGGTTGCCCCTCGTAATGAGTATATAGCAGTTACATGTACAACAAAACCTTAGCTTTAAAATATAGGAAGCCATTGTGAATGTAATCAACCCACCACATTACTAGTGAGTGAGCCCCAACAGACAAATACATTAGCCTTCCCAGGACCCCACCCACCCAGCTCAAAGCTCTGTGCTTCTTCCAGTACCGCCAGCAATAATTCAAACAGCAGTGTGAATGAGGCTACACGTAACTGCACACTGGCATGCATGTAGACAACATACCCTCGACTGGTTCCACATTGTGGCGGATCTTGTCTGCTGTCTCTGATTCATACTTGAAATCAAGTCGCTGTATGAGCCTCCTCCAGGAGGGTGTTGGATCAGTGCAGAACCACCAATCCACCACCACCCTCCTGCGATCGTCAGGTCGATAGCGAGTTCGAATTTCATCACGTTTTGAGCGTGGCACACCCAGGCACCCACACAGCCTCCCCCACTCCACCTCCTTCACTGCCTCTGTCACGGCCTCTCGTGTCAGTGGAGCAACTGCAGTCAGGGAGAACAGAGCAATGAAGTTAACACTGTACACGGCAGACCAGATATTGCAGCTGTACTATACTAAAGTTTCTGTTAAGGTGGGTCTCCATTGCTCCTCATGAGTAATGAAGTTATGTAAGTGTTAGCTACATGTGGAGCTCTATAGCTTTGATTATCCGTAGCAACACGGGAATCAATATAGTGTGGTGTGGTATTAGCACAATTTGTACAACGATACGGACTATGCAGGCACCCTTTGTTTATAGTGAGACTTCACGTCAATACCAGTCCACTCCAGTGCACTAGCGTATACCACACAGTTCTACTTGCAGTCTCACAAACACTGCTACCACAGAGAAACGAAGGGAGAGGGATTGGAAACAGGTTAATAATCTACAGATAGGCACGTCTAACGGTTTGTGTACCCCGGGTGACTGAAAGCCAGAACTCAGGAACACGTAACGGAACACGGAATGGAAGTACGAAGGTCAAATTTGGTAGCGGTAGTGTAAGGTGGAGCACCACAATTTACATCAGAATTATATTTGTTTTTATATCAGAGTTGGAGAAGCTAGCAATGCATTGCTGCCGTGTGTTCCTCTGAAGTCATTTTCGATCTGACTCAGGTCAAATCAGTCGTTTGCCAAAAACGTGAAGTTGGTTACTTGGGTTAGGTTAGGCCTGCAGGTGAGAGCTGTGCTGCTACTGAAACATAGCTACGTACTTGGTAACTGAAGCTGTGGCCAAAACCGTACACGTTGATCGATCCTACGGTGGTATTTCCAGGTTGCATTTCTTGTTTCCGTTCCACAGTCCGTTTCCTTCTGGCTTTCAAAGTCATCCCACATTTTGTGTACCCTACTGCGTTCTTATGAGTTCTTGCAACGCAATTCAAAAACTAAATATCTTGGCCAATCAGATCATTCTGAGGTCTAAACGCCACAAAATGGGTGCGGTGTTTAGACCACAGATCTGATTGGCCAAGATAGCTACTAGAGTAAGTGATCAATTATCGGCCGCCATGTATAATCAGACACTCCCACACGGAGACGAAACAATGTAGAAACTCCACAGAAATGTAGCATGGGCCCAGGTTAGCTGGCACTCCAAAAATGGCACCCAACCATCATTTCCTGTTCGCACTAAGGGCAATGCAAGTGACTGTCTGATAATATCAAAGATCAGACAGGGCACATGTAATTCCAGACACCACTTCCTGTTCCCTCCCTGAAGCAGCTTTCAGCGAAATTCCTGCACCACTGGAAAGGCCTAAGATCCTTCTGTTCCAGGCCTGATTTTTGTCACCATAACTGCTTTGGTCACTGAGGGACGTGGACAAATTTTGACCATGGTCTTTCCCCCTCTAACAAAATAGTGGATTTTGCCTTTAATTAGCTTTAACGTCACCCAATATACAGGAGGCCTATGATATGGGGATCATAGGAATCTACAGGTCCTCAGCAACACACTGGTACAAGTTTGGTGTTCATACGTTGTGTTGTTCCCAAGATAGAGCTGTTTTCCCTATTTTCCCCAGAAAACAGTTCCATCTCAAGAAAAGCTGTTTTCCCTGATTGAAATAGGGAAAACAGCTCTATCTCAGGAACAACAGAACGTATGAACACCAAACTTGTACCAGTGTGTTAATTGCTAAGGACCTGTAGATTCTTTTGATCCCCATATCATAGGCCTTCTGTATATTGGGTGACCTTAAAGCTAATAAAAGGCAAAATCCACTATTTTGTTAGAGAGGGAAAGACCATGGTCAAATTTGTCCACGCCCCTCAGTGACCAAAGCAGTTATGGTGACAAAAATCAGGCCTGGAACAGAAGGATCTTAGGCCTTTCCAGTGGTGCAGGAATTTCGCTGAAAGCTACTTCAGGGAAGGAACAGGAAGTGGTGTCTGGAAATACATGCGCCCTGCCCTGTCTGATCTTTGATATTATCAGACAGTCACTTGCATTGCCCTTAGTGCGAACAAGAAATGATGGTTGGGTGCCATTTTCGGAGTGCCAGCTAACCTGGGCCCATGCTACATTTCTGTGGTATTTCCGAGTTTCCGCATTGTTTCGTCTCCGTGTGGGAGTGTCTGATTATACATGGCGGCCGATAATTGATTATTTACTCTAGCTACATCCAGTGTTTGAATTCTGTTGCAAGAACTCGGAAAAACTCCACAATCTGCTGACGCTCCAAAAGCCTCCAATACTTGATCTGGGAATGGAATTGTAAGTATAAGAACCCATGGATTCACCGATCACAGAGTGTGCTGCAAATGGAGTATATCGTGTATGGTCCGAAATAACTAACTGACCTCAGAGCTGGTGTACCTGGTGATTGTTTAGGGTGTCTCTAATCACTGGACTGGAATATGGACTGGAACGGTGGAATAGAAAATAGAATGGACTATGGAATTTCATCTACAGCAGAAGGCACCACTTCACACTGTGTTCCAGCTTCTTTTGTCCCTTCCACTCTGTCAGACTCAGCTCCTTTGTTGCAGTTAAGGCTGCTAGCTACAAACAGAATGTGTCCATTGAATACATGTGACCTTTGACCCCTAAGACTTTGAGGAGGAGGATTCATGAATGCAGGTCAATACGAGGCAGAGCTGGCTAGGAGTAGGTTAGTAAATAACTACATGTATATCCACACAGCAGAACCGGGTAGTGCATTGGAAAAAGTTTCTGGGCATTTTTTTAAAAGATTCCACAGTCCATTCCTTTTCCATTCCACCGTTCCAGTCCATTTCCTGTCCAGCGATTCGATTGTTTACAACTGTGTAAATTTAACTGCTGGAACATTTTCTGCTACTCAATGTTTATGAATACTTTAACACGTCACAAACTTTCTGTAAAACATCTACAAAAAGCTAATTACATTACAGATGATTCCATTAACAGAAAATGTACAGAACCCGTAATGACACAGCCTCGTTCCCAGGCCAGCGCTGTTTTTGGTTGTACGAAGAAAGTGGAGGGCCTGGTATCTTTTCTCATGTGCGTGACGTCAAGGGTAGAAAGGACTTAATCAAACGTCGGCACACTGGGGCTCAGTACAGCAAGGAGAGTTAAGGTACCATGTAACTTACCACACGTATATACACTGTACACGTAGCTAGCAGGGGGCGACTGTCATACACCTAAGCGTTGAATGTGTAGTTGGTTAAACAATACACAAAACTTTTCATTCTGAAACTTTTTGCCATTAGCCGATTACGTCATGAGGAAACATACCAGGCTCTCCCCACTATTCTGTACTGCAAGCGATGAAAAGCTGGACGGGGGGGGGGGGGGGGGGAGGGGGGGGGGAATGAGGCTAGTAATGACAGCCTCAATACCACTAAGTCCAGAGGTGCTTACAACCATAGATAATGTAGTTCTATTATTTACAACCAGTTTCAATGTGGCTATACCAACTTGTGGGAAACTTTCTATGGATTGATAGCCATAAACCGGGGTAGTGTAGTGCTAAATTTGATTAGAGCTGGGACCAATAACCAATTCAGGGCCATAGGAAGAAAAAAAACCTGTCCAGGCAATATTATAATATACGTAGCACAATTGCACGCTGCCAAAGGCAGTGCATAGAGGTGCGTAGCATTGATCAGTCCGTGCAAATCACGGGAAAATTTTTCGCCATCATTTTCAGTTATCAGGATGGGCTCTCATGGCACCTTTGTGCTTTGCACTGCAAGTTCCAGATGTACGAGGATTGCAGGTCCCGGTGGGAACGAGATTACGGACTGCGCTGGTCTCGCTCGAGCTCGAGCTCTTTCGTGCATGCCTACGCAATAGATAATTATGGTGAAACGAAGTGGCTACTATTTGTGCATGCGCAGTATCACAGGATTCTAAATTATATGATATCACAATTCCGCGATATCGGAACTTTATGCTTAAAATGATAATTATTATTGCTCAGCCCTAGTAGAAATAGGTATGCCTAGTCTCCCACAGCCAGGCTCGATCTCACACAGGAGTCTGGCTACATGATGGAGACTAGATCTGGCCTACAAAGAACAATTTCAAGGGCCTAAAATTATGGACTTGTATGGTCCAAAAAGCTAGTAAATTCCATCTTTGTATATAACTCACTCATCCCTCCCACCCTAATAATATTGGACAACCACTAGGCTTATGAGGGAGCCGTTATATTAACAAGGTGGCCGAGTGGTTAAAGCATGGCTAATCGAAAGGTTGCTGGTTGGAGTCCGAGCCCACCACAATTTGCCATAGGAGATTTCTTTCTCTCCTAGGAGTCGACTCAGCTAGCTCTACCCTAAGAAATGAGTAGGTGTGTTGTTGAAGGTGTTTTCACCTGAAATAGTTCACACTGCATCCTTCGGCAAAGCCGTCTGTCCCCCCCCCCCCCCCCCCCCCCCCCCCCCCCAAAAAAAAAAACAAAAACAGCAGATGCTGTAAAAGATAATGGACGTAATAATTCACCCGCCCAATGGGCCCAACGTACCCTTTCTCCCCCGCCATTTTTGGTTTGCTTCTTCTTGCGATCCTAGAGTAGCTTCACGTCCTCACATACGTATGCATCAGAAAAATGAGTACACCGCTTCCCGTACCCGTACCCGTGATAACGAAGTCTCTCGCGCTCGCGGGCCGGCCGGCCGGCCAGAAGTTCGCAGCGCGCGGGAAGTTCCTCCCCGCGCGCCGCGAATTAAACTCTGACCCGCTAGACTGTACTTATAATTATGCAGGCCCACACGCGGAACGTGGGCCTTGGGTTCCCCATATGCATAGATGATCCGTACTATATCATCTATGGGTGCCCTAACCTCTGACCACGCCCCTAATAAGATTCATGAGGGTTTGGGTTATTCTAGTATGTTCCCAGGCTCCTCCCCAGCTTTTTGTCACATCATGACTAGTATGCAACAAAAGCTGGGGAGGAGCCTGGGAACAAGGCTAGCGAGAGATGGAGTTGATTCTGGAGGTTACAATCAGTTTTCACCCTCAAATGCACTTGAGAACCCCTTTCAAATTGAACAAAAGGGGCAACATCTCAGGATCTGTAAGGGGTTAAGATTTTTAACTTGGGCCAGACATACTGCATCATAAGAACACAACCTCTCAACAAAAAAAATATATTATGGTATGGTGAAACAAAGGTTTGTGGAAATACCGACCCTAAAGTATAGGCCCCTCCAGAACTGTTCTAACAGCTCTGCTCTCTCAGGACAATGGAGATAAAACTTTGAGTGGGGCTTAGAACCTGGCTGGGTCACTATACTTCATGTTTGAGATCTTAACTCCCAGGTTTAGAGAAATGGCAACGTACCCTAAAGTATATTTGCATACTCAGTTGACATGTGAAGCCATGCATGGCTCTGCATGCTGGAATGTCATGTGAATTGGTCACAAGATGGATAATTATGATACATTTCTATCAACTTATTTTGATCATAGATAATGTCAGTTTGAAGTTATACACGTTTGTCACGATCACAGAAACCAAAATGTACTCTCTTTGCCTTCCATTACTGCACTGTTTGTACATGCAGGGCAATATAGTCTCATGCCCAACCAGAAACTGAGCACGTGTACAAGATCAAGACTAACTGGGCACTGTCATTCGTAAATCTCAGTGATTGATGACATCACTATAGTCTTCTCCGGTTCCACTTTTCTTTGAAGCACAAATGTAGCACTCTGTTTTACGGAACATGCAGTGTACCAGACAAACAAACCAGACATGATATCCGAAACCACGACACCAATTGTACAACCAAGGGCGCATTGAGCCAAATGTTAACACAAGTGTAGAAAGCAGAGAGAATCATTTGACGATCACATTAATTTTTCTTTATGCAGGTGTGTCTGGTTGGTCAGGCCCAAGGAACAGAGCACATGCATGTAGGAACATTATCCCAGCCACGCCCCCCCCCCCCCCCCCCCCCCACACACACAATTCAAAGCATCACCCAGCAACCCCACAAGTCATAGCTACACCATTTTTGGCATAATTATGTTCATGGTTCAATCAGATTTTGGAATCATAAATCATACAAAGAAACTGTGGAAGAATTTGCGACATCAATAATGCGATAATTATGCCATCATTTTCTGCTTCTTCTCTTCAACAGTGTTTTCCTTAGTGCAATCTGTAGGGCACAAAAGAGTACCAGTGAATACACACAATGCCACAGGTAGTCTCCAGTGTTCTGGGCAGAAATATGTTGGGGGGGGGGGGGGGGCATAATGAGATTCATAGTGCTCAGAAAACCCTGTGAAGCTTTGCCGGCCAAGTATTTCAAATTTTCAAGTGGGTCATCAAAGTGCTGGCAAAGGACACATTTGAAGCCCAAAGTGACAGTGCCCTTTGGAAAAGGCCTAGCGAGAACACTGGTAGACTCGTTCCCAGACGCAAACAACCACAGCATCATATGCAGTACTTTGTATCACTCACGGGGCGACTAGTGAAGCAATCGATGCTGCTAGGGCATATGGAAAAAGCGAAACTTGGTCTCGCGACACAGTACCTGACGGCTTGGTGGAACTTGCTACCATTCAGATAAAACAGTGGCTATTACTGGCATACAGGTAGGTGCTTGGTGGCAGTGAAGAATCGAAGTCAGCGATCTCTCTTCTGGAAATCAAACTAGAAAGTATACAGTGCCACAGAGCCACCAAGGAACGGCAACGCTGAAGTGCTGGTAACATATATACCCAGGTATGGAAATGACGTTAAAATGGTCAACATTCCATAGATCTGTGTTACTCCCTCTCAAGACACCAGACCCTCCTTCCCCGCAAGTGACAATGGCAGTGGCATACTGCAAGCGATTCCGTGTTGGGGCTGTTTTGGTCTGGGAATGAGACTAGCCACATGGGGCATATTCATTGAATACTCGTGTGCTTTGCACAGCTGAAGGACTTGCTACGTGAACACTCAAATTTTACAAGACTGCTTATACTGTACTTCAATGAAATGCTGCAATCTTATTGGTCACTTGAAAGGGTTTAAATCACACTTGTGATAGTGCTTAGCATAGTTCTCTGTAAATGGCACGAGCATCTTGTTCGCTATAGAGCCAGAAATCCAGTCACCATTTACATCAAATTTATGGGAACCACACATCCAAACAAGCTAGCCTCGTTCCCAGGCCCACATGCGGAACGCGGAAGTGGGCCTGGTGGCAAAATTCCCGTATGTGCTGAGCTCAGCAGTCTTGATTTCGGGTAGGCGAATCACGTTCGTCCATTGCCAATTTTTGCGTAGTGATTACATTCTTTCCCGTGAAAAGTGTAGCCGTTTGATAAAACCGCTGTTCTAGCCTTCAAGACTCACCTGTGGTTGCTCCTTGCCAAGAACTTTCTACTTAGCCATCAACAACAGCTACCTTTCGCGTGATTTCGAATGCATCCAAGTAAGGAATGTAATCGCAATTATGCTGACTGAGCACATACGGGGATTTTGCCAAATGTCACCAGGCCCTCTTCCGCGTTCCGCATGAGGGCCTGGGTACGAGGCTACAAACAAGCATGATGTTGAGTCTAGAAGGAAAGGTAACTTCTAATTTCTAAACACAATACCTGTTTTTCCCGGAATGACTTCTTTCCCTTGGCTCGGACACTCCTCTTCTTGTGTACCATCATGAACGCTTTCCTCTTTCTCTTCTCACTATTGGTGGTACTGCTGTTGGGGTTCAGTCTTCTCTTCTTGAAGCCGTACTTCTTCCTTCCCTCTCTACCAGCCTGAGGGAGGGGGGGGGGGGGGGGGGGGGGTGGGGGGGGGGGGGGGGGGACATTCATCACATGAAGTCTCATGACATGAGGTCACATGACAAGGGGAAGTCATTCATCACATGAAGTCACATGACATCGTGAGGTCACATGATGCCTCATAAGGTCACATGACAGTGGAACACTTGAAACCATACTTCTTCCCTTCCCTCTCTACCAGCCTGAGGGGGGGAGTCATTCATCACATGAAGTCACATGCCCCCATGAGGTCACATGATGCCTCATCTCTACCAGCCTGAGGGGGGAGTCATTCATCACATGAAGTCACATGAGGTCACATGACAGTGGCACTTGATTTTTATTAATGATAACCGGTGATTTTAACAATCCACTTCCTATCTAGGAGTTAAACATGGCCCTCTAATTGGCTCAGGTCACATGATGTGTCATGAGGTTACATGATGTGTCATGAGGTCACATGATGCAGCATGGGGTCACATGACAGTGGTAACTTACATGGCCCTCTAATTGGCTCTCTTAGGCACAATATGGTGTTTGGACTGCATCCACAGTCCTATTCCATACCTGGATGGAAGCCACCCACAGTCCCATTCCATACCTGGATGGAAGCCACCCACAGTCCTATTCCATACCTGGATGGAGGCACCCGAGCTTGCTTGTCTAGCTTTCGTTTTCCATGAATGGTCTCAATGGCACTCTCAGACAACAGTTCATCTCCCTGCCTGCTTACAGGGG